>JAJQQW010001665.1:0-16590 GCA_025583905.1 Ia io | reverse complement strand
TGAACGTTTAAGTGTGGTAAACTTTACTGATCTTTAAAATCTCTTGTGGAAGGAACGAAATAAACCCCCCTATTTACAACTCCCTTTAAGGCAATAGCTATCACGGTTCTGGCTTACTTTAGAAACCCAAAGGATCTTGTTAATTCTAACCTACAGTTGGGGCTAAAAATACTTATTTCAGGCCCCCCAAAAGGTGGCCTATTTTGACTTTGATTACCCTTTATTTTTTCTTCATCTTTCCCTTTTACAAAAGTTGTCTGGGCTTTCAGGGCATGTTAACCATTTAATTAAAAAAATAAATATTAAGGTGCCCCCACTATTTTTTAGAGATGAAGCTGAAAAATGTCTCAGGACAAATCCCAAAAAGGTTCTAATTACTGGGGTATAAAATTTAAGTTTGTCATTTATAGGGCGGACCTTCATGGGGTTCCAATTCTGTACTCCAACTGTCTGTTGGCCCTGTTTCACCATAAATAAGTAAAGGGGTAATTTTCAATGTCTTACTTCAGAAAATATTTTTCCCCTGTGACCGAAAAAGTTGAAAAACCCAAAACTCTATAGTGGTATTCCTTATTTTCCCCAAAACATGTTCTTTTTTATTCTATAATAGGTAAAAAAAGTTTAATTAAAACTTCCTATTAACTTTTTACTAATATTCTATATAAAGCAATATACTGTTCGGAAAGGTGCCAATTATTGGGCTTCAAATTAGCCACCTGTGGGCCCCTTTGGGACCAAGTTTCATATCAAAAAAACCTCTTAATATCTTTGGTTTCTTTCATACTGTTAAAAAACAACATGGGGTTTATTTTTATTTATCTAAAAAACTTAACCACGTTGAATTTTAGTTAATTTGTCAGGAAAGGTATCACCAGTAAAATCTATGGCAACCCCTTACTACAATTAAATAAATTTTAAAAAAAAGCCATATTCAACAAGAGGGGGGCTGTTCCCCAACCCCAATTGGGGATCCACTGGGTTTGAAGGGAAAATTCTCTTTTATCACGTGGACAGAGATTTGATGGATTTTTGATTTTGCCATTTGGCTAAATGGGGCAGATTCAATCAACGGAAGGGGTAAGGTGTGGTTTTCTCCAAATTTTTGAATTGGTAGTTTTTATAGTCGGCCCTTTCTATATTCTGAGTTCTGGCCTCCAGCTAGATTTCAACAACCAGTTGATCCAAAAAATATTTGGAAAAATTAATGTTACCCATTTGCTGCTGGGTGTGTAACTATGTAGTTTTAACGGTTCTTTATTTGGGGGATGGTTGTTGGGCCCTGTATTGAAATATGTTACATGGACTTTTTTTGGAATTAATTTCCTAGAGACGGAATGGGGACAAGGCATCCCTTTTGGGAGATATTTGGGCAGGTTTCAGGTGCACCCAGGGGGGGGACTACTGCAATTAAAGCCAAGGAGTGTGGGGGGGGGTCCAGGGAAAAGGTGTTCCAACTCCAAGGGGATGTGCCCCTGTAGTATTGCCAAAATTGTGTTGAGGCTTTTAAAAGGCCAATTTTTAAGCCGCTTTCACAGGGCTCAAAAGAGATGCTTCTTGCCCACTCCTTTTTTAACTGCCTTTAGAATAAGTGCTTTGGAATTAGGTTTGCCTTTTGACCCATAATAACAGGATAAGAGATGAATCAGTGGGACAAGGGCCTTTTGCCCCCACCAAACCTATATGGCAGGGGAACCAAGCTTTTTATTTTTAACTTTAAACATCTTCTTCTTTCTAAATTCAATTTTCCTTGGCAAAAAGGGGGGGGGGAACCACTGTTGAAATAAAGCCCTCCAAGGTGCATTTAAACCTTCCATTCCCTAAGCTTTAACAAATGTCTTATTTACACCTCAAACCCCCCTTTTCTGGGTCCCTCTGAACACTTTTCCTGCATTTGTAGGGGTCTCTGGACTCATACCTCCATTTTGTTATATATTAAATTTGGTTTATTTTACTCCACCTCCTAATTCATGTCTTTTCACATATCCCCATTTGTTTATTATTTAGATCAGCCAGCCAAAGAAACCTTGAAAAGGGTAGATAAAAAGTGTTTGTTTCACTCCCCCCGACATCAAAAAAATCTATTCCTTTAAATAAGCCCTAAAGGCACTCCATCGGCAAAAACCAAACGGGTGGAGATTGAACCAACCCACGGCTATTGCATGAGGGGCAAAACCAATGGGCCAAGCAAGGGGGGGGACAAGGATGAGGGCCTACCAAAAATGGGGGGGGGATCCCAAAAACAAAGCCAGGGGCTTCACCGCCGGGCACCACACCGCAGGAGGGGCAAGGCAAGAAGGGGGCGGGATTCGGGGGCATTGGGCAAGGGCAGAAAGGCACAATTAGGGGTTGACAAATCAGGGCTGGGCCAAGGCAAGGTGAGAGTGTTGAGGAAAGCCCCAGCGTTCCCAGGAAATAGTGGAAGGGAGGGGCGAATGGTTCGAAAAACTGCCCGGTTTTCAGGGGGGGCACCGATTCCCCCTGGGAATCCGGGGCCCCCCCCTAAAACCGGCAAAAGTATTTGGAATATCACCCCGGAGGGGGTCCCCCCCCCTGGTGTTTGGAGGAGGTGGGTGCCAGGGTGATGGGGCTTGAGGGGGAACCCCTCCCCCCAAGCCCTCCCCCCATGCACGGAATTTATCGTAGTGCCACTGGGGGCCTTCTAGTATTTTGCAATTAAAAATAGGGGGCAAAAGTTCCATATATCTTTATTATAATGGGTTGTGGTGGAGGGTTTTCCTTCATTAGCTAAAAAAAAAAAAAAAAAATAAAACCATCTGTCTGGGGAAGTGCAAATATTATAAAAAGCAGGAAGGCAAGTTGCAATTAAAAAGGAAAGGGTATTTAAATGCCCATAGTAAAATGGTATTTACGATACTTTTACAACAGGGCATTTAATCATCTTTTACTAGTGTTTAAACAATTTACATCTTAGAAATTTAGAATTGATTTTAAAGTTATTACCCCAGTGGGCAAATGGTTGGGGAAAGTTATAGGCTATATGCCAAATTACTTTTTAACCACAATCTTTTTTTATAAGAGAAGGTGGGGGGATAACTTCTTGGGAAAGCCCTCCTCCAAATGTTTTTTTGGTATCTATGGAAGATTTACTAGGGAACCCCCAATTACCCCCCCCCTGAGGAATATAGAGGGAAGGGACTGTTATATATAACATTTTTTTTACAAAGGGCACCTACATTTTTATTTTTTACAGGGACCTTAGTTATGCAACTGTAAATCCCATTTTAAAGCCCCTTAAAGATTGATCAAAAGAAAAAACAAACAACCCTTTTTCCCTTTTAAGCAGCAACCAGTGTGTTTTTTCATTTCCTCCGCTGTATGAAAATGTTTTTGGTTGAACAAAAGGGAAAAGGGAGGGGGTCGAGGGGACGGGGGGGGAAAATGGGGGAGAAGTTAGGGGATTCCTTAAAGTCCTAGGTCTGGTAGAATTTTAATCCCACTAATTATTAATCAACACGTGGAAAGTATTTAACATGTAGGTTTTACCCAGGGCCCTTATAAAATTTACAATGGTCAAATTTTTTACAAATTCCCGCCAACTGGGGGGAAAATGGTGAAAAAGCGTGGGCTTTTGCATATCGGGGGGTTTTCCCCCCCCCCCCCTGGGAACTGCCTTCTCACTCCCCTCACTTACGGTCGTGGCCACTCTAAATCTAGGCCCCTTCAGAGCTTTTGGGCAGGAGAGTTAATTTTATCCAAGTCTTCCGGATCCGGGTTGCAGGGCAGGAGGAAGGGCCAGGATGGCAGGGGGGGCTCGAAGGGGGCAGTCACCAAAATGTTTGGTTTAATTTTTATTCAATAGCCCCCCCATTTAAAAGGCTCACATCACCTTTCGCCTGTATTTCCATAACAATTAACCACTCCATACCCACCAGGGCAAGCACTCAAAGAATACGGTGAACCTTTCGGTTCCATCCTAGTAATTTTAAATATTGCCCGGAATTCAATTTTTTTCCTCGGTTTAGGCTTTTCATTGGGGGGGAGGAACTTCGGGGGGTGGGGCTCCCAACTCTGGAAAAGCGGAGAATCAGGCCCCAGAAGATAAAAGCTTAGCTAGGGGGACCGGGGGGGGAAAAGTAATAAAAGGGGAAAAACAGTCTCAGTCTGGTGTGGTGTTTTACCTTTAATTCACCTGGGGGTATATCCCTACAATAAATTGTCTCTTCTTAAATGGGGGGGGGGACTCAAATTTCTTACTTGTGGGCGGGGGGGACCCTATAATTATATTTATAACTTGGCAAAACCTGGGTTAAGGTTTTTTGGCCATCCCTAAGGAGGGGTTTTTGCTCCCCCAAAAAATATATAAATATATGTTGCTTCTTTGCTTGGATTGATCTTTGTTTTCTATTGGGGGAATTTTATTTATGGGTGTGGGGGGACCCACACCCAACCAGTTGCACCCCCCCACCTCCCAAGGCAGGATTGCCTTGAATGACGAAAAACTTGGTAACTTAGGGGAATGCTTTTTACCCCACTGAAGCTTAACTTATCAGGGGCAAAAAGGGGCAAGGACCTTTGCAAAGGCCCAAGATGCATTCCAGGGGGTTTCAGCCAGGGAGGAGGAGGCAACACCCCAAAGGGGTGTTCCCCCCCAACTGGCGAAAGCTTTTATATTACTGCAATATTTTCATGTCATTAGGTCATTGGCCATTTCAGGGAGTGAGGCAAACAGGGCCCTTTAAAAATACATAACATATCATAAGACATTACAATACCTTGAAATTCGGTAAAGCGTCTACCCCCCAAATAATACCCTGGGGGAGAAGTACTTAATAAAAACTGAAACAAACTTCTGTTCCCGTATTTCCCATGCAGGATTTTAGGGTCTCCCTTCCTGAAAACAAATGGGATTGGTGGGTGGGAAGCCTGCCCCCTCATGAGGCGTAGCTCTTTTGCCCCTTTCTGGAAAGCATAGTGTTTTGGTGGTTTTCTCAGGAAATGGAAGAGGGAAAGGCCTTTACAACAGGCTGCTATTGTATACTAAAAAGCATACTTTTATAAGGTGGGACGAGGACCCGATCTCAAATTTAATCTTTCCCCCAACAAACCTTATTGAAGTTATGTTACTGTGTAACGCCCATATATTTGCAGTTCCCAAAAAATTCTTTCGAGAAATGGGAGAAGGAAAGTTGAAAGTAAAGGGATTTCTGCCCCAAGAATCTTCCAGAGCTGGGCCCCAGTGGACTAGGGAGGGAGGGGCCCCTGGTCCCCCCCCCAGTTAGCCAGTATTTAGTCCCACCCAAGAGCCCCGAAAGCTTTGTAAAATAGCACTTTCCACAACTGCGGGCCTCCCCCGAACAGAAGCCCTAACACCAGGCACGAGGCCCTCATTACCCCTGGGGTCCTGTGCCCCCCCAAGAAGAAGGGGAAAAAGGAGGGAGAAATAACAAGAAACTTATTCCCCCACTGCTGGACCCCCAACTTCAAGTGAAATTCCCCAGATAGTAAAATATCTTTCCTCCCCCCCAAAGCAGCTTTATTGGGGGAAATAAAATCTTCACTTTATCCACAACAAACTTACCCATTTTTAGAGAGTATAAACAAATTTACAGCGTGGGGGTTGTTGTTTTTTTTTAATTTTATTGTTTTACAGGAGCTGTGGTGTAGTACACTCAATCACATCAACAATCAATTTTTTAGAAACAGGTTTCCTCCAAAACCCCCCCCCCCCAAAAAAATCTCCTTTTCTCCATTTAGCAAAGTCCCAACCTCCTCCCCACCCCCCCCATTCCCCCTCCATCAACCCTCCCCTCCAGCCCCCAGACCAACCATGTGTGATTCCCTAGTTTGTCCCCCCTATCTTAATAAATTTGGTTTGTTCATTTTCAGGACATTCATCCACATAAAATGGAAAAAAAGTTAATTGCGGATTTTGGCCTTCATTGTTGGAGATGAGCATCTTTATTTTCAACTTTAGCAATGTTTTTTTTTTTTGAGGGCTATTCCTTGCCTTGGAGTAAGCAAGTCAACCAGATAATTAAATTTCTTTTTTAATTGCCAAAAAATAAGTATTCCAGTTATGTTTATAGCTAAACAGCTATAATCCGCAAGTTTATAAATTTATTTTTTCATCCCAATACAGTTTATTTGGGTTATTTTTCCACAACATATTTATAAACCAGTATGAATAAGTTTGTGCAATGTATTTTTTTTACTATGCACATATAAAAAAACAAGATATATATTATATATGTCTCCCAAGAAATTAAAATTGCTGGGTCCCCCATTCTGGCCATCTCTGTTATTTAACCCTTTTTGAGGAACTGCCAAAACCTTGCCTTTGCAAAGTTGGACTGGACTGGACCATGCAGCAACAATTTTAACATTCCCTACCAGAAAAATCAAGTCTATTGGAAGGTTTTACCAGTGGGTGTTTATCCCCCCAACCATCCCTTGGCCCCAAAATGAAATCAAAAAAACAATTCCTTCCCCTCTTATTTGGGAAAAAATTACAGGCTATAAAGCGACCCGACCTAAAAAAAGCTTGGCCAACCAGCTCCCAACCCTTTGGGAGGCTATAAGAACTGGCCCTGGGTTGACCTTTTGGGCAAGAAAAACCCTCCCCACTTCCCTTGGCAAAAAAACCTCAAGTTATCCCATTGTTACTTATAAAGTTGGGGGGATTGGAGGAAAGAATGGCCTGTAGAACTTTTCCCACTGACTTGAGCCCCAACAAAGCTATTTCACTCAGTACCCCACACAACCATGTGGAAAGATCCCCCTGACCATGGGGGGATAGGTGCTTGTGAAACAGATATAGCTTGGGGGCTTGACAGCCCAAATTGGCTAGGTATGTTTTTTTACTCTGCATTAAACCTCAGTTTTTGTATTGTTCAGCCTCCCGAAAACTGGACTTTTGCAAACACCCACTATCATGCCCTGGGCCTACAAACAAAACCAAACAAAACAAAAAACAAACAAACAAACAAACCAACAAAAAAGACCTGGTTCACAGGGGGGTGGAATCTGCTTATATTAAATGGAAAAACCCAAAAAAAATACCTTTTATTAAGGTGGAATAATTTTTCCCACCTTGGCAAAAATAACGGCAGAAGATTGGCCCATCAGAAACCAGGAAATTTCCCAGTTTTTCTAAAATGGGGCTCCCCCTCAAAAATGGGAAGTGGAATTTTCCCAAAAATAATAAAAAAGTACAAAGTGTGTACTTAACAAGGAAAATGAAATATTAAGGGGTGATTAAAAAGTAGGATTACAAAACAAACCGTAATGTGTGTGTTTGGTACCACATAAAAGTTTATTATAATATGTGGTATATAATAAACAAATTTCCTATCTGAAAAGGCAAAGCACAGTTTTTTCTATCTTGAAAGGGACAAAGGATACCGTAATATTATGTAGCCAGTTTTTTTTTTTATCAAGAGGTGTTGCGGTCCCTTGAAAACAGTGTGATGTGATTCCCACCCCATGTGCAGAATCAGAATAAATCCAAGAAGCCTGGGCCATATTAAAAAAAAAAGCAGGATCTTGGGCCACCTGGGGAATGGTTGTAAAACTCAAGTTATTTGTTTGAGGGGGTTTGTCCCCCCCCATGTTAACCAAAAAACAAAAATAAAAAAAAAAGGTCATGGTTCCCCCATTTCCCCCCAGTCAAAGGGGCGCAATTACATCCCACCCTGGGTCGCAAGGTTATATGTAAATATGGGAGGCAAACTGATATGGATTGTTTTTGATATATTTCTGACATCAATGTTTTTCCCTCTTCCCCCCCCTCTCCAGTTTCCCAAGTCCCTCCCTCCTCTCCCTCTCACTCTCAAAAAAAAAAAAAAAAAAAAAACAACAAATAAAAAATTACAACCTTTTACAAAAAAAAAAAAAAGGAGGCAGATCCTTCCAGAAACTTACCAAACTAGGTGGCTCTGGGTGTGAGGCATCAGAAAGAAATCTGCCATTAAAAAAAAAAGTATTCAAAAAGTTTTACAAACCCATTTGCAAGAATATAAGCAAGGAAGAAATGGGCCCTGAATTTTTTTTCTTTTCTTCTTTTAATTTACTTGTCCTGGCTGCATTTTTCCCAGACCATTAATTTTTATATAGAGAAAAGATTGTTATTAACCTTCTATCAAAACTGGGGGATGGAGGAAGGGAGAAGGGCAAGAGGAAAGTTGTTTTTGTTTTTGATAAAAAGTCCCAGGGGAATGGAACAAAAAAAAAGGTAAAGAAGAACCAAAGAACCTTCCTTTTCTCCTCTTGCTGATGCCTGGACCAAATGAAGTCACTGTAAAGAGTATACAACAAAGGGGGCCAAACAAAATTTTGCTTTCTGTGTGTGGGGATTTTATCCATGCCCTCAGAGAGGCCCCCCCCTAGATTTAATAGTGCCTTTGAGGAAAAACGCAAACCCAGGATTTTTTTTTCCCTTTTTGGTTTGTCCTCCAGCCATTTTTAAAGGGGCAAGCTGCCTAAAAACTGGAGCAACTTGCCCCCCCTGAGTTTTTTTTGCCAAGTTAAAGCCCAGGGCTCTAAATACTCTGGGGGCCCTTTTGCCAAATGGGGCTCCTTTGGCACCAACATTTGGGCCCCCACAACTACCCTGGTTGGGGAAAAGGCTATTTTTTCCGGTTCCTGGGAAACCTGTCGGACTGAAAGGAATTTATAATCAGTGTGGAATGCGGGGATGGCGAGATCCAAAAAAAAGGAGGCAAAAAAGAAAGGATGTGAGTATGGGGAAAAACAGTCCAAATGAAAGAGTCCCTTTGGCCAGGGAAAGGAACCAGGCTAATAAGTTGTAAGGAGAGCTTAACTCATCCATGGTGTGCTATCAACAATAGTGTAGTGGGGGAATAAGGCCCACCTGGGGTGTAAGCCAAAATCTCTGCCGGGTTAAGAGGAAAAAAATCCTGAAAAGTTTTCAGTCCCCCCCCCCCCTCAATCTACTTTACTGGGCAAAGCTTAGTTTAACCCCCTGTAAGCCCTTGGGATTGCTCCTTCCCATAAAAAGAAGGGAAAATTGAATTATTTCCCTTTTCCATCCAAGAAATTAATTGTAATAAGAATAATGGGGTGCATATCTATTACTCCCTGTGGCCAGGGTATTACCCAATGGTGCTAAAAATAGGGGCCTTGAAGGACACCAGTGAAGGCTAAAAAAAAAATAAACACAATTTCACATCTTTCTCCAAATAATTACTTATTTACTTTCCCTCTTATTTTGAAAAAAAGCAAAGAACAGAAATAGGTTTTTGATAAGTTTAATAAATAAACTAACTCTCCCAACCAAAAAGGAAAACACTTTCTGAATGAAAATCAAACTTTTGGTAAACTCAATCAACTGGAGGCCACTTTGAAATTACCCCCTGCTTCAGTTTGGTTTATGTGAACTAAAAACCATTGCCACAGTTGCCTCCAGTAAAAATGGCTTCTGTTCCCCCTTGGGCCCAGGACAGGGGGGGGGTGGGGGACAAGGCCCTGGGGCTTTGAAAACTCGCTAGTGAATAATAACAGGTGACCCCAACCTAATTAAATAAAGAAATTGTGGAAATTAGATTTTGCAAATATATTTCCATTTACCTATTTGTAACATATAAAATTTCTACCATTTTTTGAATAAAGGGTTCCTGAATTAGCAACAAGGGACGAGTTGAAAGAAAAAGTCTGTGGATTGTTGTTTTTCCCACTATCAATGATAGCCAGCTTATTTAAAAAAGAGATTGTAAAGTTTTTTTTTACTTTTCCCAATTATAAAAAATTGCCATGTAAATGCCTTAATTAATAAAAATAGCAAAATATAAAAAAAAACGAGTTCCTCCAGATAATTATTAATTAAACTAATTCCTATGTTTGCTTAAAACAACTCCTTTGGTAGATAGTTTTTCACACTTCACGTAGTATGAGCAAAAACTCTATAGAAAAATGGGAGAAAAAATAAAATGAAGGAAAAAAAAAAACCTGATAAATATTTTTTAAGGCAAAGCCTTTTAGTAAAATAACCACCATTCCCCATGTTAATACCCACTCCCAGTAGTCCCAGACAAAAATAATGTGAACCACTCTTGGTTTCAGGTTTTTTGTCTTTCTTTATTCTTCCAAAATAATATTATTTTTATTGAAATAGCAGAGAGAGGAAGGGAAGAGGGAAGAGTGAGAGAGGAGGGAAAAACATCAATATAACGGAGAGGAGAAATCATTGATTTTGGCCTGCCCTCCCCTGAAACACCCCAAAACCCAGGGGATTGAGGAAGCCCGGTGCAACCCCAGTCCCAAAGTTTGCCCCTGACCAGGACCAGGGAATCGAACCCGTGACCTCCCCCTGGTTCATCCTAGGGGTTCCAAATACTCAACCCACTGAGCGAGCCAAACACCAGCCCCAGGCTGAAAGACACTTTTTTAAAAGAAATAACTTTCTAAATGAGATTTAGTATAAATTTTGAAGATTACATAGCAGCTTGTGTTTTTTTTTTTTTTAAACTGTATTTTATTAAGCAATGCCTAAGCTCCTTAGGAAAAAACAATGAAAAAACAGCATATCTTAGGATTGGAAAAGAAAAACAAACCCAAGTTATAATAATTAAGAGAAAAAAGTGCCCTACATTTAAAAAGGGAAGGTTTAGGTTTTGAAATGAGGTTTTTTTAAACATGGTTAACTGCCTTTTGGTTCCAATTGCTTCTGAGAAAGACACGGGCCAGGGAGAAAGAAAAGGGCAAAAATCCAATGTTTTGTATTTTCCCAAAGCTATTCAATATTTCCCTCTGAGTAAAACTAACATACTATTGAAAAGATAATGCTTGCCTAGTTTCACTACAAATAGGGAAGCTATTATAGGAGAAAAAAAAACTCCACAAAAATATTTTTTAACCTCAATGACCCTAATTTGAAATCTGGCAAATCTTTTTTAATTTTCCCCCTAAACAAAGGTCTATCCTTTTAAGATATAAGGGAAAAATCTTTAACAGACAAAAAATCCCCTGTATATTTTTTGTGTGCCAATTAAAATGTTTATTTCCCCCCTGAAAAAAATTTGGCCCCGAAATAAAAAGTTGTTTTTGCATAAACTGGATCATCCTGTTACAATAAAAACCTATTTTAGGGGATAAACACGTACCCCCCCCTTTGTTAATTGAAAATGGAACCACATATCCCCCATATTAAAACTTATAAACATTGAATTGGTATATTGTAAAAAACAAATCCTCACTTTCCCACTGTATACAAAAAGTAAATACAAAGGTGTTAACTAGAATTGTTCCCTTTGGTATAAAAGGGGGGCCTTTTGCACCCATATTGCCTTCATTTTTGGCACATCATGCCACCACAAACTTCCCTTTTGGTTAGCCCCCCGGCCCCTTAATTTAACCCCAGCCACATTTTTACAATTCCCCCTGTCCACCTTGGATATTCACCCCTTGTTTCTCAAGGTTCAACCCTCACTGTTTTCTGGGGAAACTTATGAATTGTTTCTCCTTTGCTGTTTCCCCTGTTTTTTTATAAAGTTCCCACCCCACTTCCCAGGGGACCGGGGGGGGGGGGCCCGTGGCTTGGGGCTTGATTTCCATTTACCACTTTCCCAATCCTGAACCAAGAAAGGGTCCTCTCCCTCCTTTTTTTTTGGGCTTTTTTGCCTGTTTCTCTTTTCTCCCTGGGGGGACCATGGGGGGACTATTTTAAAGGGGTTCCTGGTATCCCCGCCCCCTTATGGGCCATCCTGAAATCTACTGAACTTTCTTCCCCAGTCCACCCATCCTCCCTTCCCTATCCCCTTACTCATTATTGCCCACCGTTGGGCTCAATTATAATCTCTGATTTTTTAAATGGTATTTCCTTCTTTTTTTTTCCAAGTTTTTAATCTCACTTTGGGAGCTTATTTATGGAGGGGTCTCTTTAGCCTGTTTGCCCTTAAAAATTAAAAAAATTAAAAAAAATGAAAACAACAATCAAAAATTTTTTAAGAGGAGTGTAGTACAGTTAAGCCCAAAGTCTCCAAGGGCAGTCCTCGAACTCCCCAGACCTCATCGCAGCCCCGTGTGTTTTTTGCACAAAACTGCCGGGCTTCGTCCGGTGGGCCAACATGCCAGGCTCGGTTGGCCCCCCCCTATGAGTTTGTGGCCCTTGTCCCTTCCCAACAAAATTATCCCGTGCTGGGGCGAGAAGAGGATAGTTTTCTTTTTTTTTGATAGAAGGTGGGCGTTTTGAAAGTTTTAAGTTTTATAAAAAAAAAAATTGGGGCTACTCAAAAGAAAATATTCAAATCGTTCTGTTAATTTGGTTGAAATTTTTGGGGCTCTGTTTTTGAGGGACCTTTAATGGAGTTTTTGGCAGGGAGGGGTGGGACCCACATGTTTCTAGGGGCCTTTAACTGAAAATTCCACAAAAACTTCTGGGGTTTTTTGAGTTTTTTTTTAAAACCCTCCCCCCACCGTTATTTTTAGGTAAAAGGTTCCTTCCGGGGGGGGGGTTTGATTTCCATGGCCACACTAATAGTTGATAGGGAAAAAATAACTAAAAATCTTTACTACTCAAAAAGGCAAAAAGGGGGTTGGGGTCATCCTGATTAAAGTATTTTGGACAAAATTTAAGGTATCTCCCCAGTTGAAAGGTCTTGTATTTATTGGAACAAAATAAGGAAAGAATGTCTAAATAGTAGTATATTCTGTGTAATCAAATAACACATAGGTTTATAAATGTTTAATTTTTAAAAAATAATTTGTTAAGGAAATGTTTGGTATTTTTTCCAACTTGGGAAATTGGTCCCCCTGGTTTTATTGTTAAAATCCCAAAAAAAAAACATAAACTGTTTTGGGAAGTGGTTTTTTACTTAAGGGGGGGATATATTCAATTTTCCTTTTTTACTTTATGGATTGATATCTTGTGGTTAATTTTAATTTCTATAAGTATATTTTTAACTTATTTTGCTATATTTTTAATTTTTATCAAATGGTTTTTATCTAGGGGGCATCCCTTCCCCACTCCTCTCTGGCCATCATTTTTTGGGCAGGTAATAACATTAATTAAAAAGACCTCAGTTCCAAGGGGGGGTAACCTTCCAAAAGTGGGTCTTGGTACTAATATTCAAACTTTTGTGGGGCTGCTTTTTAGGGAATTTTCCCAGAGGAAATGGGGTGGGTGCTTTGAGAGATTAAGTGCCTCAGTGGCTCCCCATAGGTCTCAATCAATGACTTCCCTAGGGAAAAAAAGTTGCTTTGTTCCACTGAAAAATGGGGGGATCCAGGTCAGATAAAAGGGCCTCTGGAGATTCCTTGCCTTCTTACGAAACCAGGGGGCGCCAGACCTTTCCTATAAAAAGGGATAGGTTGGGGTTTTTCTTGAGGGAAAAACAGGAACAAAACTAACATATACCTAGGGACTTGGCTTGGATAAGACCAACCAAATTTTATTTGGGCTTGGAAAAATTGTCCTTTGGTTGCCCTTTGTTTTCTTTTGTATTTTTATAGTTACCTACCAACTTTATGTACATAACTTTCTCACCACACCCCATGTTTCTTTGTGACTTTCTGGCAGACTTTTCATAATCATATAACATAAATGCATTGCAGGGGGGACTAGTCCCATCCCCCCTTCTCTTCCCAAGCTGGGCTTCCAGGGTAGAGATACAGGCATATGCATATTTGGGGGGGGACTAGGGGGACTAAAAAAGAAGGCTTTCTTAAAATTTTTAAAAAAATGGGGTTGGATGGAACAAATAATCCATGGCCAAGATTAAAAAAAAAAGAATAAAAGAAAATTTCGGGACTGTATAAAACCCACTATCCTAGCACCAAGGGAGGGTCACTATACAAAATTTATCCTTCTGGGCTTTATTGGGTTGGCATCCCAATGAGTAAAATCCTGAGGCATTCCCAATGGTGTGCTCCTGCTCTGGGGGGGGGGGGACCACTCAAAATACAATTTCTTTCCCACCTTCTGGGCAAAGTTTACCATCAGAATGTATTAATGCCATATTCAAAAAGAAGGATCCCAAAAGCACTTTTTACCTTTAATATCAATCATCATGAGCGCGCGCGCGCGTGCCCACCTCCCAGTGTAAATTTGGTTAACCATAATCCTCCTCCCAATTCCTTCACCTGGGGGCCCCCCCCCTACAAAGCCATGTGGAAGTTTGGCTAAGAAAAACAAAACAAAACCATAAAGTAAACCGTTTTTTTGGTCCCCCCCCAGAAAAACCAAGGGGCCAACCTTTTGGCAAAAAAAAAAAAAAAAAAAAAAAAAAAAAAAAAAAAGAAAAGGAGAAAAAAAAGGCAACTTCCAGTGTCTTTAATAACATAATATTGATTCATCTTTCACTAAAGGAAAAACTACTTACAACCCAGGATCTTATGACAATGAGACAAGAAAATTGATAAATGATACCCCTGGCAAACCCTAACCACACCCAAAGTAGACACAAAAAAATATTTTACCAATGTTCCCATATATACTTTCAATGCTGTATGAAGAGAAAATGATCCTGTGATTGTGACTGCGCCCCACTTTGAAGATCTGTCATTTCAAGTACTCTGCTTCATATAGTATTTCAGAGCATGAAACAGGGCACGAGTAGTGGAACAAATGGTACAAGAGATGGAGGCCTTGGTCTGTCAAGCACCATGAATATTAAAAAAGATTGAATACCAGTCCATGGAGTCAGAGTTTGAATCCCAGCTCTAAAAAATAATACTAGATATGGGCAAATGACCCAACCCGCCCCCACATGTCGAGGCCTCAGAGTCCTTTTCAATAATAAGATGGAATAATAAACTACTTATATAAAGTTACTAACTAAATAATTCACAAGTAAGCAAGAGGGAAGGTGGAAATAATGAGTTAGTGTTTAAGGGTTCCATTTAAAGTTCTGGATAGTAGAAAGTCACACAACAAATGTGAATGCACTTAATTAAACCGCCACTGAACTGTACCACGTAAAAACAGTTAAAAATTGTAAATTTCATTATATTTTAACCATTATTATTTTATTTTTAAAAATACGTAAGGCCTTCTAGCACAGTACCTGGCTCTCACTCCATAATGGTCAAATGATATGCTAGTTCCTTATTCCACTTAAAAGAACCTTTAAAATGAAAGAAAAAACGGAGTATGTGAAAAGTCAAACAAATCAAGCTCCTTTCCCCAATTTAAAACTGTGAGCGGCTCTGACTCTCAGGCTGTAGCCAGCTGGCACCCCTACCCATGTAAGTGCCACATTAAGTATCAGGGTAGGAAAGAGAGGCTGTTTAGTCATAATCCCTCCAGCATGTCAGTGTTTCCCAGTCCACCCCACCTAGTATGGCAATCTTCTCCCAGAATATCAATCCTACATCCCCAGCATCTTGCAGGAGAAAGTGGGAAAGTTTTAAACCATTCCCCCCTTTCCCAGACCAGACTCCCAGGTCATGAGACAAAAAGCATTTCGCAATGACAGCTGGCTCTGGAAGTTGGGAGAGAACAAATGCTAATGCTGAACACCACCAGGATGGGTCCGGAGCCTGTTCCAGTCCCCAGCAATTAACTAACATATCTCAGATGCCTTAGTCTGAATTTAATGACACATGAGAACACTATCCTCAATACCTGGTAAAGGAAAAATTTACAATGGCACCTTGTCCTGCAGTTCAGAGAAAAAACAACTTAATGATTATGTGTTGTAACTAAGTAAGCTTCCCCCGAAAAAAGTAACAGAAAAGGGAAAATAGATGACTTATCTTCTCTAAACATATTAGCCACACTTCTTTTGGATGGGCAGGCTTAATTAGATCTTGATTGCATGTGTACCATTTTTTCTCTCAAATCAAATATATTTTTAATTGATTTACTTCACAGAGAGGAAAAGTGGAGAGGGACAGAGAGAGAAGAAACATCAATAAAGAAATAAAGAGAATCACTGGTCCAGCTAGCCACCTGCAAGCCTCGCACTGGTGATTGAACTTACATACACAGGTATGTGCCCGACTGGTTCATAATCGATGCTCACTCCTGAGCCCTGCCGGCAGGGCTTGATGCAGTGTTCTGATAGATGATGTTTAACAATCCCTCAAACCTTAGCTCAAAGATGAAAGAAAAACAGGTTTCCCCTCTGTCCAAGACAACTTTTGTACGGCGAAATTGAGGTATAACAACAAAGACACTTTTACCATTCATTATTATGTGGAAAATATTCTTAGGTGTTTTCCAACCCCAAAAAATCACGTAACCAAATCAAACTAAATAATGCTTATTTACCAGTTTTAAAAAATACACTAAGCGGAAACAACACCCTTTAGGAGCTCTCTGAGGCTTTTCTGAATCTTAGACACATCATTGCTAACCGATGCACAAAATAAAGGGCGAAAAACACAGATGCTGCGCACTAACATAGGTCAAAGCTATAGCGTGGATACTGGATGGCTGAGTGTAACTCTTCAGGAAAGGTAGATTGGCAGGCCACTTGCTCCTCTGGGTTGTTGCGCCTCTAACACTTTATTCCCCAAGCAAAACAAAAAAGGCTGAAGCCTATTTTCCACTTTCATTCATAAAAGCTGATAAATAAAAAGTAAAATTCCCCCCCTCCAGATTTCTTATCAGATTAGTGAAAACATTACTAAGGCGTCATTCATAAAAAGCAATAGTAGGGTAAAGTGAAACTT
>JAJQQW010000599.1:0-2500 GCA_025583905.1 Ia io | reverse complement strand
GGGGGGGGGGGGGGGGGGGGGGGGGGGGGGGGGGGGGGGGGGGGGGGGGGGGGGGGGGGGGGGGGGGGGGGGGGGGGGGGGGGGGGGGGGGGGGGGGGGGGGGGGGGGGGGGGGGGGGGGGGGGGGGGGGGGGGGGGGGGGGGGGGGGGGGGGGGGGGGGGGGGGGGGGGGGGGGGGGGGGGGGGGGGGGGGGGGGGGGGGGGGGGGGGGGGGGGGGGGGGGGGGGGGGGGGGGGGGGGGGGGGGGGGGGGGGGGGGGGGGGTTGGGGGGGGGGGGGGGGGGGGGGGGGGGGGGGGGGGGGGGGGGGGGGGGGGGGGGGGGGGGGGGGGGGGGGGGGGGGGGGGGGGGGGGGGGGGGGGGGGGGGGGGGGGGGGGGGGGGGGGGGGGGGGGGGGGGGGGGGGGGGGGGGGGGGGGGGGGGGGGGGGGGGGGGGGGGGGGGGGGGGGGGGGGGGGGGGGGGGGGGGGGGGGGGGGGGGGGGGGGGGGGGGGGGGGGGGGGGGGGGGGGGGGGGGGGGGGGGGGGGGGGGGGGGGGGGGGGGGGGGGGGGGGGGGGGGGGGGGGGGGGGGGGGGGGGGGGGGGGGGGGGGGGGGGGGGGGGGGGGGGGGGGGGGGGGGGGGGGGGGGGGGGGGGGGGGGGGGGGGGGGGGGGGGGGGGGGGGGGGGGGGGGGGGGGGGGGGGGGGGGGGGGGGGGGGGGGGGGGGGGGGGGGGGGGGGGGGGGGGGGGGGGGGGGGGGGGGGGGGGGGGGGGGGGGGGGGGGGGGGGGGGGGGGGGGGGGGGGGGGGGGGGGGGGGGGGGGGGGGGGGGGGGGGGGGGGGGGGGGGGGGGGGGGGGGGGGGGGGGGGGGGGGGGGGGGGGGGGGGGGGGGGGGGGGGGGGGGGGGGGGGGGGGGGGGGGGGGGGGGGGGGGGGGGGGGGGGGGGGGGGGGGGGGGGGGGGGGGGGGGGGGGGGGGGGGGGGGGGGGGGGGGGGGGGGGGGGGGGGGGGGGGGGGGGGGGGGGGGGGGGGGGGGGGGGGGGGGGGGGGGGGGGGGGGGGGGGGGGGGGGGGGGGGGGGGGGGGGGGGGGGGGGGGGGGGGGGGGGGGGGGGGGGGGGGGGGGGGGGGGGGGGGGGGGGGGGGGGGGGGGGGGGGGGGGGGGGGGGGGGGGGGGGGGGGGGGGGGGGGGGGGGGGGGGGGGGGGGGGGGGGGGGGGGGGGGGGGGGGGGGGGGGGGGGGGGGGGGGGGGGGGGGGGGGGGGGGGGGGGGGGGGGGGGGGGGGGGGGGGGGGGGGGGGGGGGGGGGGGGGGGGGGGGGGGGGGGGGGGGGGGGGGGGGGGGGGGGGGGGGGGGGGGGGGGGGGGGGGGGGGGGGGGGGGGGGGGGGGGGGGGGGGGGGGGGGGGGGGGGGGGGGGGGGGGGGGGGGGGGGGGGGGGGGGGGGGGGGGGGGGGGGGGGGGGGGGGGGGGGGGGGGGGGGGGGGGGGGGGGGGGGGGGGGGGGGGGGGGGGGGGGGGGGGGGGTGGGGGGGGGGGGGGGGGGGGGGGGGGGGGGGGGGGGGGGGGGGGGGGGGGGGGGGGGGGGGGGGGGGGGGGGGGGGGGGGGGGGGGGGGGGGGGGGGGGGGGGGGGGGGGGGGGGGGGGGGGGGGGGGGGGGGGGGGGGGGGGGGGGGGGGGGGGGGGGGGGGGGGGGGGGGGGGGGGGGGGGGGGGGGGGGGGGGGGGGGGGGGGGGGGGGGGGGGGGGGGGGGGGGGGGGGGGGGGGGGGGGGGGGGGGGGGGGGGGGGGGGGGGGGGGGGGGGGGGGGGGGGGGGGGGGGGGGGGGGGGGGGGGGGGGGGGGGGGGGGGGGGGGGGGGGGGGGGGGGGGGGGGGGGGGGGGGGGGGGGGGGGGGGGGGGGGGGGGGGGGGGGGGGGGGGGGGGGGGGGGGGGGGGGGGGGGGGGGGGGGGGGGGGGGGGGGGGGGGGGGGGGGGGGGGGGGGGGGGGGGGGGGGGGGGGGGGGGGGGGGGGGGGGGGGGGGGGGGGGGGGGGGGGGGGGGGGGGGGGGGGGGGGGGGGGGGGGGGGGGGGGGGGGGGGGGGGGGGGGGGGGGGGGGGGGGGGGGGGGGGGGGGGGGGGGGGGGGGGGGGGGGGGGGGGGGGGGGGGGGGGGGGGGGGGGGGGGGGGGGGGGGGGGGGGGGGGGGGGGGGGGGGGGGGGGGGGGGGGGGGGGGGGGGGGGGGGGGGGGGGGGGGGGGGGGGGGGGGGGGGGGGGGGGGGGGGGGGGGGGGGGGGGGGGGGGGGGGGGGGGGGGGGGGGGGGGGGGGGGGGGGGGGGGGGGGGGGGGGGGGGGGGGGGGGGGGGGGGGGGGGGGGGGGGGGGGGGGGGGGGGGGGGGGGGGGGGGGGGGGGGGGGGGGGGGGGGGGGGGGGGGGGGGGGTTTTGGGGGGGGGGGGGGGGGGGGGGGGGGGGGGGGGGGGGGGGGGGGGGGGGGGGGGGGGGGGGGGGGGGGGGGGTTTGGGGGGGGGGGGGGGGGGGGGGGGGGGTTTTGGG
>JAJQQW010001032.1:0-16525 GCA_025583905.1 Ia io | reverse complement strand
CTATTTCCATGTCATGAAACAATGCGCTACAGATATTAAGGGCCTTTTTTTGATGTATCCCTAGTGTTTGAGGCACTTTTTTTTTTAGATATTAACCTAGGTTTATCATTGTGAATTTCCCGAGTTGGAGTCTCTTTCTTCTTCCAGAGCCTCAAGCTCATTCATTGTGAATTCCAATTTGGGTTAAAAAACAGCGTTTTTTTTACAAATATACCATCGCTCTTTAAACGTTATTACCACTTGAAAGTCTATATCCTACCTTTCACAAAAGCGCTTTGGATACAAATTCTCAGTATTTTCAAAAATTCAGTAGAGATGTTCCGGTGGTAAAAACGTATATTCCAAGAGTTCAAAGAGCCACTCTGACACACATCCCGCTTGGTCTGTTGTTTTGAGCTCTGAGAGTTTTTATTTTAACAAACGGGGTGTCATACCGGGCATTGTAAAATGCACATTAAAAACACTACTTGGAACACTAGCCTAAACTGACATTTTGATTTTCATATTGTGCTCAATACTTTCATACTGTTCTACAGCTCTAGGAAAATGAATTTTTCAGTGTTTCACCCAACTCATTTTTTCCCGAAAAACGCGCCAACTCCTTTTGACGTGAAAAAAATAAATGTTAACAGTGTCACACTTGGTTCTCTCAGCTGTTTGAAACAAGTTTTCGCAAGTGACAAAATTGTGCTGCTATGTTCAGATATTCAGTCTATTGGATTATGTATTCCTAGTGTGTGTGAAGCACATTTCTAAATATTTTCCCAAGTCTGGAGATGTAAATTTCTCAGTGCTACACTCCAATTTGTCCCAGTGATTGAAGCTCATTCATTTGTGAATTACCCAATATTACTACACCCTGACCCTAACCCTGTCCCTAACCCTCTAATCCTAACCCTAAACCTAGCCCTAACCTGTGCCCTGAGAACCCTACTACCTAGCCCCGAACTCTTATCCTAACCCTAACCCTAGCCCCAAGCCCAAATTCTCTAACCCTAACACCACAAAAAACTAACCTCGATGACGTTTTCATTTCTAGCAGGTCCCTGGGCCCAAATCATTATCACCTGGGTCACTGGGGCCTGCCCACTACGTGGCCCCCTCCCCCCTTGGTGACATCATCACTTCCCGGATTAATGGCATAACCACCACTATCTATCAAAAACGACAAACTCATTGTACCTGAAGTATGAATGTAACCAGTAGCAAACTCGGTTCTATCTCTCTTTTGAACACGATTTTCCACGTCATGAAAACAATGCGCGTTACAGATATTAAGGGCCTTTTTTTTGATGTATCCCTAGTGTTTGAGGCACTTTTTTTAGATATTAAACCTAGGTTATCATTGTGAATTTCCCCGAGTTGGAGTCTCCTTCTTCCAGAGCCTCAAGCTCATACATTGTGAATTCCAATTTGGTTAAACAGCGTTTTTTTAAACAGCGTTTTTTTTTACAATATACCCACCTCTTTAAACGTTATTACCACTTGAAAGTCTATCCTACCTTTCACAAGCGCGCTTTGGATACAAATTCTCAGTATTTCAAAATTCAGTAGAGATGATGTTCCGGTGGTAAAAAACGTATTCCAAGAGTTCAAGAGCCACTCTGACACACCCTGCTGGTCTGGTCTGTTGTTTTGAGAGCTCTGAGAGTTTTTTTTATTTTAAACACGGGTGTCATACCGGCTTTGTAAATGCACATTAAAACACTACACTACTTGGAACAATAGCCTAACTGACACATTTTGATTTCATATTGTTCTCAATACTTTTCATACTGTTCTACAGCTCTAGGAAAATGAATTTTTCAGTGTTTCACCAACTCATTTTCCCCGAAAACGCCAACTCCTTTTGACGGGGGAAAAAAATAAATGTTAAACAGTGTCACACTCGGTTCTCAGCTGTTTGAAAGAAGTTTTCGCAGTGACAAAAAATTGTGACGTTCAGATATTCAGTCTATTGGATTATGTATTCCTAGTGTGTGAAAGCACATTTACTAAATATTTCCCTAAGTCTGCGGAGATGTAAATTCTCAGTGCTACACTCCAATTTTGTCCAGTGATTGAAGCTCATTCATTGTGAATTCCCAATATTACTACACCCCTGACCCTAACCCTGTCCCTAACCCCTCTAATCCCTAACCCTAAACCTAGCCCTAACCTGAGCCTGAACCCTACCTAGTCCGAACTCCTTATACTAACCCTAACCCTAGCCCCCAAGCCCCAATTCTCTAACCCTAACACCAAAAAACTAACCTCGATGACGTTTTCACTTTCCTAGCAACTCCCTGGGGCCCAATCATTATCACCTGGGGGTCACTTGGGCCCTCCCCACGTGGCCCCTCTCCCCTTAGTGACGTCATCACTTCCGGATTAATGGCTATAACCACTATATATCAAAAAAACGCCAACTCATTGTGTCCCTGAAGTTATAAAAATGTAACCAGTAGTAGCAAACTCGGTCTATCTTCTTTGAACACAATTTCCACGTCATGAAACAATGCGCTTACGTTACAGATATATTAAGGGCCTTTTTTTTGATGTATCCCTAGTGTTTGAGGCACTTTTTAGATATTAACCTAGGTTATCATTGTGAATTTTCCCCGAGTTGGAGTCTCGTTCTTCCCAGAGCCTCAAGCTCATTCATTGTGAATCCCATTTTGGTTAAACAGCGTTTTTTACAAAAATATATACCAGCTCTCTTTAAACGTTTATTACCACTTGAAAGTCTATCCTACCTTTCACAGCGCTTTGGATACAAATTCTCAGTATTTCAAAATTCAGTAGAGATGTTTCCGGTGGTAAAAACGTATTCCAAGAGTTCAAAGAGCCACTCTGACACATCCCGCTGGTCTGTTGTTTTTTGAGCTCTGAGAGTTTTTATTTTTAACACGGGTGTCATACCGGCTTTGTAAATGCACATTAAAACACTACTTGGAACACTAGCCTAACTGACATTTTTGATTTCATATTGTGTCTCAATACTTTCATACTGTTTCTACAGCTCTAGGAAAATGAATTTTTTCAGTGTTTCACCAACTCATTTTCCCCGAAAACGCCAACTCCTTTTGACGGGGAAAAATAAATGTTAACAGTGTCACACTCGGTTCTCAGCTCAGCTGTTTGAACAAGATTTCGCAGTGACAAAATTTGTGACGTTCAGATATTCAGTCTATTTATGATTATGTATTCCTAGTGTGTGAAGCACATTACTAAATATTTCCCTCCCTAGTCTGGAGATGTAAAATTCTCAGTGCTACACTCCAAATTTGTCCAGTGATTGAAGCTCATTCATTGTGAATTACCCAATATTACTACACCCCCTGACCCTAACCCCTGTCCCCTAACCCCTCTAAATCCTAACCCTAAACCTAGCCCTAACCTGAGCCTGAACCCTACCTAGTCCGAACCCTTATACTAACCCTAACTAACCCTAGCCCCCCAAGCCCAATTCTTCTCTAACCCTAACACCAAAACTAACCTCGATGACGTTTTCACTCCCAGCAACTCCCTGGGCCCAAATCATTATCACCTGGGGTCACTAGGGGCCTCCCTACGTGGCCCCTCCCCCTTAGTGACATCATCACACTTCCGGTTTAATGGCCCTAAACCTACCTTCTCTATCAAAAACGACAACTCATTGTCCCTGAAGTATAAAAAAGTAACCAGTAGCAAAACTCGGTTCTATCTCATTTTGAACACGATTTCCATGTCATGAAACAATGCGTTACAGATATTAAGGGCCTTTTTTTTGATGTATCCCCTAGTGTTTGAGGCACTTTTTTTAGATATTAAACCTAGGTTATCATTGTGAATTTTCCGAGTTGGAGTCTCTCTTCTTCCAGAGCCTCAAGCTCATACATTGTGAATTCCAATTTGGTTAAAACAGCGTTTTTTTTTTTTTACAAATATACCAGCCTCTTTAAACGTTATTACCACTTGAAAGTCTATATCCTCCTACCTTTTCACAGCGCTTTGGATACAAATTTCTCAGTATTTCAAAATTCAGTAGAGATGTTCCGGTGGTGGTAAAAACGTATTCCAAGAGTTCAGAGTTCAAGAGCCACTCTGACACACCCCGCTGGTCTGTTGTTTTGAGAGCTCTGAGAGTTTTTATTTTAACACGGGGGTGTCATACCGGCTTTGTAAAAATGCACATTAAAACACTACTTGGAACACACTAGCCTAACTGACATTTTGATTTCATATTGTTCTCAATACTTTCATACTGTTCTACAGCTCTAGGAAAATGAATTTTTCAGTGTTTCACCAACTCATTTTCCCCGAAAAACGCCAAACTCCTTTTGACGGGAAAAAAAAAAATGTTAACAGTGTGTCACACTCGGTTCTCAGCTGTTTTTGAACAAGTTTTCGCGCAGTGACAAAATTGTGACTGTTCAGATATTCAGTCTATTGGAATTATGTATTCCTAGTGTGTGAAAGCACATTTACTAAATATTTCCCCTAGTCTGGAGATGTAAATTCTCAGTGCTACACACTCCAATTTTGTCCAGTGATTGAAGCTCATTCATTGTGAATTCCCAATATTACTACTACACCCTGACCCTAACCCTGTCCCCTAACCCTCTAATCCTAACCCTAAACCTAGCCCTAAACCTGAGCCTGAACCCCTACCTAGTCCCTGAACCCTTATTCCTAACCCTAACACCCTAGCCCCCCCAAGCCCAAATTCTCTAACCCTGACACCAAAACTAACCTCGATGACGTCATTCACACTTCCTAGCAACTCCTCCCTGGGCCCAATCATTATCACCTGGGATCACTAGGGGCCTCCACGTGGTGGCCCCTCCCCCTTAGTGACGTCATCACTTCCGGTTTTAATGGCCTAACCAGCCTACTATCTATCAAAAAAACGACAACTCATTGTCCCTGAGAGTTATAAATGTAACCAGTAGCAAACTCGCGTCTATCTCATTTGAACACAATTTTCCATGTCATGAAACAATGCGCTACACAGATATTAAGGGCCTTTTTTTGATGTATCCCTAGTGTTTTGAGGGCACTTTTTAGATATTAAACCTAGGTTATCATTGTGAATTTCCCGAGTTGGAGTCTCCTTTCTTCCAGAGCCTCTCAAGCTCATTCATTGTGAATTCCAATTTGGTTTAAAAGCGCGTTTTTTTTTTTAATATATACCACCTCTCTTTAAAAACGTTATTACCACTTGAAAGTCTCTATCCTACCTTTCACACAGCGCTTTGGATACAAATTCTCAGTATTTCAAAAATTCAGTAGAGATGTTCCGGTGGTGGTAAAAACGTATTCCAAGAGTTCAAGAGCCACTCTGACACATCCCATGCCCGCTGGTCTGTTGTTTTTTGAGCTCTGAGAGTTTTTTTATTTTTAACACGGGTGTCATACCGGCATTGTAAATGCACATTAAAACACTACTTGGAACACTAGCCTAACTGACATTTTGATTTCATATTGTTCTCAATACTTTCATCATGTTCTGTTCTCTACAGCTCTAGGAAAATGAATTTTTTTTTCAGTGTTTCACCAACTCATTTTCCCGAAAAACGCCAACTCCTTTTGACGGGGGAAAAAAAAAATGTTAAACAGTGTCACACTCTGGTTCTCAGCTGTTTGAACAAGATTTTCGCAGTGACAAAATTTGTGACTGTTCAGATATTCAGTCTATTGGAATATGTGTATTCCTAGTAGTGTGTGAAGCACATTTCTAAATATTTTCCCCCAGTCTGGAGAGATGTAAATTCTCAGTGCTACACTCCAATTTTTGTCCAGTGATTGAAGCTCATTCATTGTGAATTCCCAATATATTACTACAACACACCTGACCCTAACCCTGTCCCCTAACCCTCTAATCCTAAACCCTAAACCTAGCCCTAACCTGTGCCTGAACCCCTACCTAGCCCGAACCCTTATCCTAACCCTAACCCCTAACCTAGCCCCAACCCCAATTCTCTAACCCCTAACACACAAAACTAACCTCGATGGACGTTTTTTCATTTCCAGCAACTCCCTGGGCCCAAAATCATTATCACCTGGGGTCACTTGGGCCTCCCCCTACGTGGCCCCCCTCCCCCTTAGGTGACATCATCACTTCCGGTTTAATGGCATAACCTAGCCTTCTATCAAAAAAACGACAAACTCATTGTCCCTGAAGTATAAATGTAACCAGTAGCAAACTCGCTTCTATCTCTTTTTGACACAATTTCCATGTCATGAAAAACAATGCGTTACAGATTTATTAAGGGCCTTTTTTTGATGTATCCCTAGTGTTTTTGAGGCACTTTTTTAGATATTAACCTAGGTTATCATTGTGAATTTTCCCGAGTTGGAGTCTCCTTCTTCCAGAGCCTCAAGCTCATTCATTGTGAATTCCAATTTGGTTAAAACAGCGTTTTTTTTTTTACAAATATACCACCAGCTCTTTAAAAAACGTTATTACCACTTTGAAAGTCTCTATCCTACCTTTCACAGCGCTTTGGATACAAATTTCTCAGTATTTCAAAATTTCAGTAGAGATGTTCCGGTGGTAAAACGTATTCCAAGAGTTCAAGAGCCACTCTGACACACATCCCGCTGGGTCTGTTGTTTTTGAGCTCTGAGAGTTTTTTATTTTAACACGGGTGTCATACCGGCTTTGTGTAAATGCACATTAAAACACTACTTGGAACACACTAGCCTAAACTGACATTTTGATTTTCATATTGTTCTCAATACTTTCATACTGTTCTACAGCTCTAGGAAAATGAATTTTTTTTTCAGTGTTTCACACCAACTCATTTTTCCCGAAAAAAACGCCAACTCCTTTTGACGGGAAAAAAAAAATAAATGTTAACAGTGTCACACTCGGGTTCTCAGCTGTTTGAAACAAGATTTCGCAGTGACAAAAATGTGTGACGTTCAGATATTCAGTCTATTGGAATATGTATTCCTAGTGTGTGAAGCACATTACTAAATATTTCCCCCTAGTCTGGAGATGTAAATTCTCAGTGCTACACTCCAATTTTTGTCCAGTGATTGAAGCTCATTCATTGTGAATTCCCAATATTACTACACCCCTGACCCTAACCCTGTCCCTCCCTAACCCTCTAATCCTAAACCCTAAACCTAGCCCTAACCTGAGCCTGAACCCTACCTAGTCCGAACTCTTATATACTAACCCTAACACTAGCCCCCCAAGCCCCAATTCTCTAACTAACCCTGACACCAAAAACTAACCTCGATGACGTCATCATCACTCCCTAGCAACTCCCTGGGCCCAATCATTATCACCTGGGATCACTAGGGCCCTCCCTACGTGGCCCCTCTCCCCTTAGTGACGTCATCATCATCACTCTTCCGGTTTAATGGCCTAACCAGCCTTCTATCAAAAAACGACAACTCATTGTCCCTGAGTTATAAAAGTAACCAGTAGCAAACTCGCGTTCTATCTTCTTTTGAAACACAATTTTCCATGTCATGAAAACAATGCGCTACAGATATTAAGGGGCCTTTTTTTTTGATGTATCCCTAGTGTTTGAGGCACTTTTTAGATATTAACCTAGGTTATCATTGTGAATTTCCCCGAGTTGGAGTCTCCTTCTTCCAGAGCCTCAAAGCTCATTCATTGTGAATTCCAATTTGGTTTTTTTAAACAGCGTTTTTTTACAAAATATATACCACCTCTTTAAACGTTATTACCACTTGAAAGTCTATCCTACCTTTTCACAGCGCTTTGGATACAAATTCTCAGTATTTCAAAATTCAGTAGAGATGTTCCGGTGGTAAAACGTAAAACGTATTCCAAGAGTTCAAGAGCCACTCTGACACATCCCGCTGGTCTGTTGTTTTTGAGCTCTGAGAGAGTTTTTATTTTTTTAACACGGGTGTCATACCGGCATTGTAAATGCACATTAAAAAACACTACTTGGAAACACTAGCCTAACTGACATTTTGATTTCATATTGTTCTCAATACTTTCATACTGTTCTACACAGCTCTAGGAAAATGAATTTTTTCAGTGTGTTTCACCAACTCATTTTTCCCCCGAAAACGCCAACTCCTTTTTGACGACGGGAAAAAAAAAATGTTAAACAGTGTCACACTTGGTTCTCAGCTCTCTCAGCTGTTTGAACAAGATTTTCGCAGTGACAAAATTGTGACTGTTCAGATATTCAGTCTATATTGATTATGTGTATTCCTAGTGTGTGAAGCACATTTTTCTAAATATTTCCCCTAGTCTGGAGATGTAAAAATTCTCAGTGCTACACACTCCAAATTTGTCCAGTGATTGAAGCTCATTCATTGTGAATTCCCAATATTATTACTACACCCCTGACCCCTAACCCTGTCCCTAAACCCTCTCTAATCCTAACCCTAAACTAGCCCTAAACCTGAGCCTGAAACCCCCTACCTAGCCGAAACCCTCTTATCCTAACCCTAACCCTAGCCCCCAAACCCAATTTCTCTAACCCTAACACCAAAAAACTAACCCTCGATGACGTTTTCATTTTCCCTAGCAGGTCCCCCTGGGCCCAAATCATTATCACCTGGGGTCACTTGGGCCCTGCCCACGTGGCCCCCCCCCCCTTGGTGACATCATCATCACTTCCGGATTTAATGGGCCATAACCTACTATCTATCTATCAAAAACGACAACTCATTGTCCCTGAAGTTATGAAATGTAACCAGTAGCAAACTCGGTTTCTATCTTCTTTTTGAACACGATTTCCATGTCATGAAACAATGCGCGTACAGATATTAAGGGGGCTTTTTTTTTTTGTATCCCTAGTGTTTTTGAGGCACTTTTTAGATATTAACCTAGGTTATCATTGTGAATTTCCCGAGTTGGAGGAGTCTCCTTCTTCAGAGCAGAGCCTCAAGCTCATTTCACATTGTGAATTCCAATTTGGTTAAACAGCGTTTTTTTTTACAAATATACCACAGCTCTTTAAAACGTTTTTTACCACTTGAAAGTCTATCCTACCTTTCACAGCGCTTTGGATATACAAATTCTCAGTATTTTCAAAATTTCAGTAGAGATGTTTTCCGGTGGTAAAAACGTATTCCAAGAGTTCAAGAGAGCCACTCTGACACATCCCTGCTGGTCTGTTGTTTTTGAGCTCTGAGAGTTTTTTTTTTTTTAACAACACGGGTGTCATACCGGCTTTGTAAATGCACATTAAAAAAACACTACTTGGAACACTAGCCCTAACTGACATTTTGATTTCATATTGTTCTCAATACTTTCATACTGTTCTACAGCTCTAGGGAAAATGAATTTTTTTCAGTGTTTTCACCAACTCATTTTTCTCCCGAAAAAACGCCAACTCCTCTCCTTTTTTGCGGGAAAAAAATAAATGTTAACAGTGTCACACTCGGTTCTTCTCAGCTGTTTTTGAACAAGATTTCGCAGTGTGACAAAATTGTGACGTTCAGATATTCAGTCTATTGGAATATGTATTTCCTAGTGTGTGAAGCACATTTTCTAAATATTTCCCTAGTCTGGAGATGTAAAATTTCTCAGTGCTACACTCCAATTTTGTCCAGTGATTGAAGCTCATTCATTGTGAATGAATTCCCAATATACTACTACACCCTGACCCTAACCCTGTCCCCTAACCCCTCTAAATCCTAAACCCTAAACCTACCTAACCCCTAACCTGAGCCTGAACCCTACCTAGTCCCGAACTCTTATACTAACCCTAACCCTAACCCTAGCCCCAAGCCCAATTCTCTAACCCTGACACCACCAAAACTAACCTCGATGACGTCATCACTCCTAGCAACTCCCTGGGCCCAATCATTATCACCTGGGGGATCACTAGGGGCCTCCTCCCTACGTGGCCCCTCTCCCCCCTTAGTGACGTCATCACTTCCGGTTTAATGGCCTAACCAGCTTCCTTCTATCAAAAAACGACAACTCATTGTCCCTGAGTTATTAAAAAACCAGTAGTAGCAAACTCGCGTCTATCTTCTTTTTGAACACAATTTCCATGTCATGAAACAATGCGCTTACAGATATTAAAGGGCCTTTTTTTTTGATGTATCCCCTAGTGTTTGAGGGCACTTTTTTTAGATATTAACCTAGGTTATCATTGTGTGAATTTCCCGAGTTGGAGTCTCCTTCTTCCAGAGCCTCAAGCTCATTCATTGTGAATTCCAATTTGGTTTTAAACAGCGTTTTTTTTTTTTTTTTAAATATATACCAGCTCTTTAAAAAACGTTATTACCACTTGAAAGTCTATCCTACCTTTCACAGCGCTTTTGGATACAAAATCTCAGTATTTCAAAATTCAGTAGAGATGTTTCCGGTGGTAAAACGTATTCCCAAGAGTTCAAGAGCCACTCTGACACACATCCCCCGCTGGTCTGTTGTTTTGAGCTCTGAGAGTTTTTATTTTTTACACACGGGTGTCATACCGGCTTTGTAAAATGCACATTAAAAACACTACTTGGAAACACTAGCCTAACTGACATTTTTTGATTTCATATTGTTCTCAATACTTTTCATACTGTTCTACACAGCTCTAGGAAAAAAATGAATTTTTCAGTGTTTTTCACCAACTCATTTTCCCGAAAACGCCAACTCCTCCTTTTGACGGGAAAAAAAAAAAATGTTAACAGTGTCACACTTGGTTCTCAGCTGTTTTGAACAAGTTTTTTTTTCGCAGTGACAAAAATTGTGACTGTTCAGATATTCAGTCTATTGGAATTATGTATTCCTAGTGTGTGTGTGAAGCACATTTCTAAATATTTCCCCTAAGTCTGGAGATGTAAATTTCTCAGTGCTACACTCCAATTTGTCCAGTGATTGAAGCTCATTCATTGTGAATTCCCAATATTACTACACACCTGACCCTAACCCTGTCCCTAAACCTCTAATCCTAACCCTAAACTAGCCCTAACCTGTGCCTGAAACCCTACCTAGCCTGAACCCTTATCCTAACCCTAACCCTAACCCTAGCCCCAAGCCAAATTCTCTAACCCTAACACCAAAACTAACCTCGATGACGTTTTCATTTCCAGCAGGTCCCTGGGGCCCAAATCATTATCACCTGGGGGATCACTTGGGCCTCTGCCCACGTGGCCCCCTCCCCCTAGGTGACATCATCACTTCCGGATTAATGGCCTAACCAGCTATCTATCAAAAACGACAACGACAACTCATTGTACCTGAAGTTATGAATGTAACCAGTAGCAAACTCGGTTCTATCTTCATTTGAACACACGATTTTCCACGTCATGAAACAATGCGTTACAGATATTAAGGGCCTTTTTTGATGTATCCCTAGTGTTTTTGAGGCACTTTTTTTATATATTTAACCTAGGTTTATCATTGTGAATTTTTCCCGAGTTGGAGTCTCCTTCTTCCAGAGAGCCTCAAGCTCATTCATTGTGAATTCCAATTTGGTTAAAACAGCGTTTTTTTTACAAAATATACCAGCTCTTTAAACGTTATTACCACTTGAAAGTCTATCCTACCTTTCACAGCGCTTTTGGATACAAATTCTCAGTATTTCAAAAATTCAGTAGAGATGTTTTTGGTGGTAAAAACGTATTCCAAGAGTTCAAGAGCCACTCTGACACATCCCGCTGGTCTGTTGTTTTTGAGCTGAAAGCTCTGAGTTTTTTTTTTTTTTTAACACGGGTGTCATACCGGCTTTGTAAATGCACATTAAAAACACTACTTGGAACACTAGCCTAACTGACATTTTGATTTTCATATTGTGTCTCAATACTTTCATACTGTTCTACAGCTCTAGGAAAAAAATGAATTTTTTTCAGTGTTTTCACCAACTCATTTTTTCCCGAAAAACGCCAACTCCTTTTGACGGGAAAAAAATAAATGTTAACAGTGTCACACTTGGTTCTCTCAGCTGTTTTGAACAAGATTTCGCAGTGACAAAATTGTGTGCTGTTCAGATATTCAGTCTATTGGAATATGTATTTCCCCTAGTGTGTGTGAAGCACATTTCTAAATATTTCCCTAGTCTGGAGATGTAAATTCTCAGTGCTACACTCCAATTTGTCCAGTGATTGAAGCTCATTCATTGTGAATTCCCAATATTTACTACACCCCTGACCCTAACCCTGTCCCTAACCCTCTCTAATCCTAACCCTAAAACCTAGCCCTAACCTAACCTGAGAAAAACCCTACCTAGTCCCCGAAAACTCTTATACTAACCCTAACCCTAGCCCCAACCCAATTCTAAACCCTGAACCACCAAAACTAACCTCGATGACGTCATCACTCATTTCCCAGCAGGTCCCTGGGCCCAATCATCATTATCACCTGGGGGTCACACTTGGGCCCTGCCCCACGTGGCCCCCTCTCCCCCTTGGTGACATCATCACTCACTTTCCGGATTAAATGGCCATAACCAGCTTTCTATCAAAAACGACAACTCATTGTCCCTGAAGTATGAAAAATAAACCAGTAGCAAACTCGGTTCTATCTTCTTTGAACACACATTTTCCATGTCATGAAACAACAATGCGTTACAGATATTAAGGGGCCTTTTTTGATGTATCCCTAGTGTTTTGAGGCACACTTTTTAGATATTAACCTAGGTTATCATTGTGAATTTTTCCCGAGTTGGAGTCTCCTTCTTCCAGAGCCTCAAAGCTCATTCATTGTGAATTCCCAATTTGGTTAAAAACAGCGTTTTTTTACAAATATACCACCCTCTTTAAACGTTTTTATTACCACTTGAAAGTATCTATCCTACCTTTCACAGCGCTTTGGATACAAAATTCTCAGTATTTCAAAATTCAGTAGAGAATTGTTCCGGTGGTAAAACGTATTCCAAGAGTTCAAGAGCCCACTCTGACACACATCCCGCTGGTCTGTTGTTTTTGAGCTCTGAGAGTTTTTTATTTTAAAACGGGGTGTCATACCGGCATTGTAAATGCACATTAAAAAAAAAACACTACTTGGGGAACACTAGCCCTAACTGACATTTTTTGATTTTCTTATATTGTGTTTCTCAATACTTTCATACTGTTTCTACAGCTCTAGGAAAATGAATTTTTTCCAGTGTTTTCACCAACTCATTTTTCCCGAAAAACGCCCAACTCCTCCTTTTGACGGGAAAAATAAAATGTTAACAGTGTCACACTTGGTTTCTCAGCTGTTTGAACAAGATTTTTCGCAGTGACAAAAATTGTGTGCTGTTTCAGATATTTCAGTCTATTGGAATATGTATTTATGTATTCCTAGTGTGTGAAGCACATTTTCTAAATATTTCCCCTAGTCTGGAGATGAAATTCTCAGTGCTACACTCTCCAATTTTTGTCCAGTGATTGAAGCTCATTCATTGTGATTGTGGGAAATTACCCAATTATTACTACACCCTGACCCTAAACCCTGTCCCCTAACCCTCTCCTAATCCTAAACCCCTAACCTAGCCTAGCCTAAACCTGTGCCTGAAACCCTACCTAGTCCGAAACCCTTATATCTAACCCCCCTACCCCCTAGCCCCCAACCCAATTCTCTAACCCTAAACACCACAAACACAAAACCTCGATGACGTTTTCATTCACTTTCCAGCAGGTCCCTGGGCCCAATCATCATTAATCACCTGGGATCACTTGGGCCTGCCCCCGTACGTGGGCCCCTCCCCCCCTGGTGACGTCATCACACTTCCGGTTTAATGGGCCTAACCTACTATCTATCAATCAAACGACCAACTCATTGTCCCTGAAGTATGAAAATGTAACCAGTAGCAAAACTCGCGTTTCTATCATTCTTTTTTGAACACGAATTTTTCCATGTCATGAAACAATGCGCTTTACACATATATTAAGGGCCTTTTTTTGATGTATAATCCCTAGTGTTTTGAGGCACTTTTTTTAGATATTTAACCTAGGTTATCATTGTGAAATTTCCCCGAGTTTGGAGTCTCCTTCTTTCCAGAGACCCTCAAGCTCATACATTGTGAAATTCCCAATTTGGTTAAACAGCGTTTTTTTTACAAATATATACCAGCCTCTTTTTAAAACGTTATTACCACTTGAAAGTCTATCCTACCTTTTCACAGAGCGGCTTTTTGGATACAAATTTCTCAGTAATTTCAAAATTCAGTAGAGATGTTCCCGGTGGTAAAAACGTATTTCCAAGAGTTTTCAAGAGCCACTCTGACACACATCCCTGCTGGTCTGTTGTTTTTGAGCTCTGAGAGTTTTTTTATTTTAAAAACACGGGATGTCATATACCGGCTTTGTAAATGCACATTTAAAACACTACTTGGAACACTAGCCTAACTGACACATTTTTGATTTCATATTGTTCCTCTCAATACTTTTCATACTGTTCTAACAGCTCTAGGGAAAATGAATTTTTTTTCAGTGTTTTCACCCAACTCATTTTTCCCGAAAAACGCCAACTCCTTTTTGACGGGAAAAATAAATGTTAACAGTGTCACACTCGGTTTTTCTCCCAGCTGTTTGAACAAGAGATTTCGCAGTGACAAAAATTGTGCTGTTCAGAGATTCAGATATTCAGTCTATTGGAAATATGTAATTCCCTAGTGTGTGAAGCACACATTACTAAATATTTTTCCCTAGTCTGGAGATGTAAAATTCTCAGTGCTACACACTCTCCAATTTTGTCCCAGTGATTGAAGCTCATTTCATTGTGAATTTCCCAATATTTACTACATCACCCTGACCCCTATAACCCCTGTCCCTAATAATCCTCTAATCCTAACCCTAAACCTAGCCCTTAAACCTGAGCCTGAACCCTACCCTAACGTCCCCGAAATCTCTTATACTAACCCCTAACACTAGCCCCCAAGCCCCAATTTCTCTAACCCCTGACACCAAAACTAACCTAACCTCGATGACGTCCATCACTCCTAGCAAACATCCCTGGGCCCAAATCATTATCACCTGGGGAATCACTAAGGGGGCCATGCCGAAGTCCCTACGGTGTGGCCCTCTCCCCTTAGTGACGTGTCATCATCATCTTTCCCGGTTTAAAATGGCCCTAACCAACAGCCTTCTAATCAAAAAACGACAACTCATTGTCCCCTGAAATTAAAAAAATGTAAACCAGTAGCAAACCATCGCTTCTATCTTCTTTGAACACAATTTTTCCCATGTCATATGAAACAATGCGTTATACAGATATTAAGGGGGCCTTTTTTTGATGTATCCCCTAGTGTTTGAGGCACACTTTTTAAGATATATTAACCTAGGTTATCATTGTGAAATTTCCCGAGTTGGAGTCTCCTTCTTCCAGAGCCTCAAGCTCATTCATTGTGAATTCCAATTTGGTTAAACAGCGTTTTTTTTTTTACAAATTATACCACCTCTTTAAAAATTATTAATTTACCACTTGAAAAGTCCTTCTATCCCTACCTTTCACAGCGCTTTTTGGATACAAATTTCTCAGTATTTTCAAAATTCAGTTAGAGATGTTATGCCCGGTGGTAAAACGTATTCCAAGAGAGTTCAAGAGCCACTCTGACACATCCCGCTGGTGTCTGTTGTTTTGAGCTCTGAGAGTTTTTAATTTTAAACAGAAACACAACGGGGTGTCATATACCGGCATTGTAAATGCACATTAAAACACTACTTGGAAAACACACCTAAGCCTAACTGACATTTTGATTTCATATTTGTGCTCAATACTTTCATACTGTTCTACAGCTCTAGGAAAATGAATTTTTTCGGTGTTTTTCACCAACTCATTTTCCCCCCCCCTGAAAACATCGCCAACCATCCTTTTGACGGGAAAAATAAATGTTAACAAGTGTCACACTCGTCCGGTTCTCAGCTCTTTTGAACAAGAGTTTTTCGCAGTGACCAAAATTGTTGACGTTTCAGATATTCAGTCTATTGGAGATTATGTAATTCCTAGTGTGTGAAGCACATTACTAAAATATTTCCCTAGTCTGGAGATGTAAATTTCTCAGTGCTTACACTCCAATTTGTCCAGTGATTGAAGGGCTCATTCATTCAGTGAAAATTCCCAAATATTACTACAACGCACCTGACCCTAACCCTCCTGTCCCCTAGTCCTCTAATCCTAAACCCTAAACCTAGCCCTAACCTGAGCCTGAAACCCTACCTAGTTCCGTAACCCTTTATACTAACCCTAAAACACTAGCCCCAAGCCCAATTCTCTAACCCTGACACACCAACAAACTAAACTAAACTCGATGGACGTCATGCATCTCCTAGAACTGCTCCCTGGGGCCAAATCATTATCACCTGGGATCACTATGGGCCTCCCTACGTGGCCCCTCTCTCCCTTTGAGTGACGTCATCATCACTTCCGGTTGTAATGTGCCTAAAAAAATTGGCCTAACTATCTATCAAAAAACGACAACTCATTGTCCCCTGAGTTATAAAAGTAACCAGTAGCAAAACTCGCGTCCTATCTTCTTTGAACACAATTTCCCATGTTATTGAACAAACATGGCCTACAGATATTAAGGGCTTTTTCTTTTTTGATGTAATCCCTAGTTGTTTTTGAGGCACTTTTTTACATATTAACCTAGGTTATCATTGTGAATTTCCCAGTTGGGTTCTCCTTCTTCCAGAGCCTTCA
>JAJQQW010000782.1:10000-12484 GCA_025583905.1 Ia io | reverse complement strand
TCCATTAGAGTCCACCAATCATGGATATAATCTTGAAGTCCCGCCATCCCACTTTGTTTTATTTACTCCCATATGAAACCTGCAATTTATAACAGAGTTTAATTGTTCAGTGTAATTTTCATCAAATTACTAAAAACAGATTTCAATTTAAGAAGTTATAAAATCTTGGGAGCTATAAGAGACATGTAGTTATACTAGTTACAGATCTATTACTCAGAGGTTATAATATTGAATCCTAGCACTAGTTTTTCAGGACTCTCAGCATATAATTGTAAGAACTGCTGTTTGAGGCAGCTTCACTTCGCTTTTAATAGTATTTGAAAAATTCATAAGAATGTGACATTTTAATCATACTAATTTCTCTTTAATTATATATTTTTATGGAAAATATAACATTTATTTGTAACAAATATTTTAAGACATTCTTCATCCCAAGTTAAACAACAGTGTATCTACATTAACATATTTGGCTTATTACCATTAAATGCGTTATTTGTTGAGCTTTTGTAGAGCAATTAGCACCTTCGAAGATCTGATTTCAGGTGTAGACAAAAGGTAACTATAATATGTGTGTACTTCATTAAAAATGTGTGATTGCTTTAAAGCTACAACCAGAAAAAAAAAAATCCTTTTTTTTTTTATTCATGGTCATATTTTTTATGTAGGAAATGTGTTTTGTGGTTTATTTCGTATCTTAGAAGCATACTTGTAAAATATCAGTATATGATCATCTACTCTATTTTCATAATCTTATAAAATTTTGTAAGTCTGTTTTATAGCCTATTAATGAGATAGAGATATATAAAGTATCTATAATCAAGAAATATAAAAGAATAATTAAAAAAATATAAAATTTTATAATTAAATTAAATGTAATTTAAATTTTAGAATACTTGGCAAAATTGTTAAAGAGGAGGAAGTAAACATATCTAGTAAAGTCAAAAATTAAAAAAAATTAAAGCGGAAAAAATTGAGAGTTAAGAAGACCAATAGTCAGAACAAAAACTAATAGTAAATTATATGAAAATATTAAAGGAAAGTAAAACTCCTAATAAAATACTAGCGACTGTACATTAAATCTTACAGAACAGTTAATTTAATACCAAGTCCAAACTGCACTTGAGGGCTAGTTTGGCGAAAAAGTACCGCTCGTGTATTGGATGGTGTGACATTCATTTCTAATTGTAAAAGACGAGACCAAATACAGGAACTGAAAATGAGAATACAGTTGCGACCAGACAATATTAGGCAAGTGGTAATACTTGTTATCTACTCATCTTAAATACACAGCATTCAGAACTATATTCTATAAAAAGTATCATACACACATCAAACACCCTATTAACATAAACCCCTCTTAACAAGTATTGAGTATTAATACTCCAATAAAGATCACTCTCACTCCCACATCAAATATTCCCACCACAAACCCATCCACAATCATTCCTACTCCTACTATAAATTTTAATAAGGATACAATAAAATCACTCTCAACTAATCTCGTGAACGAAGTACAATTTATAAATTTATAATTTACTATTTACTTTTTTCCATTTAGAAACCTCGGATACATACACAAAAACCCCCCACCCCAATAAAAAAATCTTAAATTAATTTCATCTTCAAAAATTTTACATTATCACAATTACACCTTCCAGCCCAAAACCCAATCTATAACTCCACTATCTCCATTCCTAAAAGTAGAATCAAACATAACAAAAATCAAATTCTTCAAATCATATCAACCCCAAAATACAAATCTTCCTCCGAGAATAATCGCAACCATTTTTTCAACTATTAAATCAATCATAGGTCTTCATCTATTTATAAATAGGATTATATAACTTCTTTTCTTCTTATCTTTTAAATTCAGAAAGATCATCATAAAATTCACATTATAATCAATCTTCTTAACTAAAATATATCTAAAAACCTCTCATTCCAGGATGTCAAATAACACATTAGTAACAATACTATCAACATTAAAACTCATAAAAAATACATTTATCCATCCCTTATTACTCTATCCTTTCCTTCTTACTGTAATCTATATCTACCTCTATCCATTAACACCTTCTTATTTTCTTTCATAAAGAAAGACCCCTATAAACCTAATTTTTATTCTTATACAACCAAAGACGAAAAAAACTCAGTTATAGAAATTACAGGAGTTGTTAATTACTAAATGAGTCAATCGGAAGAATTTATTCTAGAATTCTTCATTACAAGATCATACAAAATAAAATATTAGCATATTTATTCCCCACAACCAAAATCAATCAATCAATAATCCTGAAAACTAGACCTCATCAGTAAGATTATCTCCCAAACTAGACTTTAAACTACCATAGATTGAAGATCTTCTCTCTTTTATAATCTTTTTTTTTTTTTTTTTACGGATTCATCTATATAAAAAACTATTCTTCTTTTCTTACTTACACACACTATTTCCTCCAATTAAACAATTTCCACAACTAATTTTAC
>JAJQQW010000782.1:0-2500 GCA_025583905.1 Ia io | reverse complement strand
CCCAGACCAGGAACACCTTCAGGAGGGAGCTATAGCCATTCCAAGAAGGAATGACTCAAAAAGCAAAACAAAAAAAAAAGGAAAAAAAAATCTAGACCCCCCCTCCTCAAAGATTCTAGCAAGAGGCAAAAACCCCCCACAAAACATCAACCTTTTACCCAATCAGTCCCAACCAATAAAGCAACAGCCAGAAGGTACCAAACGCAGATCAAGAACCCATACAAGGACTCAACCCTGTTAAGACCGTAAAAAGAATAACAAAAAGAAAAAAACAAAACCCCCATTTTGTACTGCATCCGCGAACCAACCAAATAGGGGAGAAAACACACCATAAAACAACTCCATACAAACAAGGGAAAAGAAAAAAGCCCAATAAAGTGTAAGCAAAAACCAAAAAATTGGAAGAGCACTCCAAAAAATAGCTCAAGGCTAATCCAATAAATACTCCTTAAGGAAAAGAAAGAACATTCTCAGAAATCTCCTTCAGACTACACAAAAACACAATGGAATTCCTAAACTACTTTAGAAAAATAAACTAAATAACAAAAAAAAAACCAACCCTAAATCAGTAAAAGAAGCCTTCCCTAATAAAAATTCCCCAAAAGATGGGATTGGAGATTAAAAAACATCTAAACAAGGACCCAAAAAGGACACGTCACATCTTAACTTAACAACTTACTTAACCCTAGGGAACCCCCCAAGGAAATAAAAAAACAAAAACAAAAAACCCACAAAAGAAGAAATCCGTTCTCATCACCAACGCTAATCAAATCAGGGGAAAAACCATTTTTAAAGGCGAATACCTAAAAGCACAATTTAAAAAAATAATGATACACTGTCTCACAGGTGGCGTACGAAGAAAAATCAAAAAAAAAGGGAAAAATGTGGTTACACGCATTCATAAGTTTTTTTCCATTTAGGTGATATTTTTTTCTTTTATATTATACCATTTATCACCAATAAAATTACTTATATCCACCCTGTAAGATTAAAAACCATTGATCCCAGCTATTTCAGGGGCGAATCCTCTTATTTTTCCCACTCGGGATCTTTCATCGACCAGGGAATCCAGCGAGATCTGCCGATGCAAAGCTTTCACCACTTCACCTTTATTTACTGGTAAATACTCCTCAAAAAAATATTCAAAATACTCCATTCTTACTTATAAAAATCTTAGATTTTTTTCAGAATCATTTTAAACTTGGAAAGGATGAATCCTGAAAGTAATTATCTTTATATAAAAAAAATTAACCAAAATCGCATAAAACATATAGCTCATCATAACTAAAATTATGGTGGCATTAAGTACTTTACCAAACTATAATATAAGCAATTATCTCTTATGGTCCCTTCTAAAATTACTCCTCTGGGGATCTCCTTTCTTCTACTCTCATTTTCTTTTTAGGTTTCTCCTATCCTCTTCTTAATTATTCTTACGTCATTTATTATTTCGTCCTCATCTGAGGGGGGAGATCCCTCCCAGTTACTTATAATCAAACATACTTCATTTAATAGGAACAGATACTAAATAAAACTACAATAATCCTTTCTAATATACAATAACCAAACATTAATATATCTCTCCCCCAAAAAAAGACCTCTAAAAAAATTTACTAATAAATGTCAAATCAAACTAAAAAAAAAAAAACTAATGTCTTAAAAAAAAACATCTAAAATCCTTACTAGCTAAAATAAACATACAACTTTTATTCTTTAATTAATTTAAATTTATTATAATCATAAAAAATAAAATTAATTATAAATTATTAGGAATCTCTTGCCCTCTGGTCATAGAGTTTAGTAAGGAGGGTGGAAAAATAAAATTTTCCTCAATTTTGTTTCTAATAACTACATGCTACTTATATACTATCAGGCATTATCTCTTCTATTCATAGCTTCATCCTGAATCTCTTATAGTTATCATGATTCCAGCGACTTTCACCAAGGAGGCAATATATAATTAACATAATCTAAAAGAATATAAAAAAACTACCTGGGGAAGGGCTAAATAAAAGCCACCCCTCCCTTACCCCTTGTAAAATTGACCTAACCAGTCATTACCGGGCTCCCGCCCCCCCCCCCCCCCCCCCCCCCCCCCCCCCCCCCCCCGCCAATCTTCACACTGAGTATTATATTACAGTCCGTCATTATCCTCATTCTGTTTCCTATAGTCCCATATCTATTTCTATCCAATAAATTAAATTAGGTCAGAACTCACAGTCTCTGACTACAAAGGTGGGTTGTTTTCTTATATTCAAAACAACTGTTGTTGGGTGTGATAAAAAAAAAATGTGCTACAAACTAACAAAAAAAATAATAAAACTAAAATTAATTCTATTTCTTTTACTTACTGGGGATTTTAGAAATTTTTAATTTAACACTAGAGTCAATGCCATAGCAAAAACATTCTGCATTTGTTTTTTTTTTTTCCAGATAATTCAAAATAAACAACTCTTGTTTGTTATAATTGCATTACCAATTTTTAAAATATTAAAAATAT
>JAJQQW010000807.1:12500-14560 GCA_025583905.1 Ia io | reverse complement strand
AGTAACGAGTGCTACTCTTGGGTCTGCCCTGAAAACGCCAGAGCGTATCTCCCTTTCCCTGGAATCTTCTAAGACGCGCTGGTATCTGCAGGCACGGCAGGAGCCAGCCAGCAAAGCAGAACGGAACAGACAGAGCAACCGAGACAGTTGCCAAAGACCCTGCAGACACCGGGAAACGCCAACAGGGACACACATGCCAGTCATCGTCCCGGTGGGTACTTTTATAAAACGCCCTGGTTTTGAGGAGGTGTTAACCCCCAGGCGCCAAGACTCAGAGGGATTGACTGGGAATGCTGTCTCCACACTCCCCCCAGTGGCTCTCATGCTGAGACTTCGTGAAGAAACGTCACCGAATTCTCTGGGCCCCGAGCCCGTCAATGCCCAGGAGCCGTCAGTGCCCAGTGGCCGATCCAGTGCCCCAGGAGCCGTCAGTGCCCCAGGTGCCGTCGGTGCCCAGGAGGCCGTGTCATGCCCAGGAAGCCCGTCGGTGCCAGGAGCCGTCAGTGCTCCAGGGGCCCTCCGTGGGCCCAGGAGGCCGTCAGTGCCAGGGGGGCCCGCGGTGGGTCCCAGGAGCCGACAGTGCCCAGGAGCCTCAGTGCCCATGGGCCCGTCGGTGCCCAGGGGCCTGTCAGTGATGAGTTGCCCAGAGCCTCAGTGCCCCAGAGCCGTCAGGGCCGTCCGGTGCCCAGGGTCCGTCGGTGCCCAGGAGCCTCGTCAGTGCCCCGGGGGCCGTCATGCCCAGGAGGCCCGTCCGTGTGCCCCCAGAGCCGTGCGTGCCCCAAGGGCCGTCGGTGCCCCAGGAGCCGTCTAGTGCCACAGGGGCCGTCGTGCCCATGAGGCCGTCAGTGCCCAGGGCCCTGATCGGAGCCCAGGGGCCGTCGGGTCTAGGGGCCGCGGTGCCCAGGAAGCCGTCAGTGGATTGGGCCCAGGATTCCGTCAGGGGGGGACCCGTCGGTCCCAGGAGCCGTCAGTTGCCCAGGGGCCGTCGTGCCCAGGAGCCGTCGGTGCCCCAGGGGTCCATCGGTGCCCAGGGCCTTCGTGCCCAGAAGTGGGCCGTAAGTGCCCAGGGCTAATTAAAAGATGCATATCCCAAGCTTAAAAAGTGGCACGCGCCCCAAACAAAGGCGCCCAAAGGGGTGGAGGGCTTCCTGAGCCATGCTCTCCGCACCCTCCCCATCGCTCGCGGGAGTGAGGCCTCTGTTTCCCCCCCCTGAGCAGTTTCTTCCCATCTCTCTTCTTCTCTTCTCCCTCCATCGGGGGCCTGGAAAAAACGCCCTCAAGGAGGCTCCTCCTTAAGCGAAGCCAAAATAGGGATAAAGCCTAAAGAGGCAAGAAGGGGAAGTAAAGCCTAAAGGTAGAAAGAGGGAGGGGCCCCGGGCTCCCCGGCTTCCTCCCCTCGTCTCTCAACAGGTTCGTGGATTCCCAGGCAAGGCGCCCCACCATCCCTGCAGGACCACGCGCCTACCACATAATGCAATCACACGATGAGCGGGTGGAGGCGGACCAAAGTCTGACCCTCGACCTCGGGCACAGCCAGTGCCGGGGCTCAGGTGGGTTGAGCATCGACCCATGAACAGCCAGGCAGGAGGTGCAAGGTTCAGGGAGTCCCCGTCAGGGCACAAGCCCGGTTGTGGCCCGGCCCTCCCAAGGAGGGGGCGTGCAGGAGGCAGCGGGTCGCGTCACCCCCTGCGCTTCAAACCGCAAAGTCCCCCACCGCTCATTAACCGAACACAACTTTTTCCTTTGTTCAATTCCCCCCTCCACATCATCCTTTTCACACCACCTATCCCCACCAGAAGCTGGGCCGATGACTGACATTTCCCAGAAAAAACGTTATAAGATATCCCCCTCATCTCCCGGAAGCTTCGTTTCGCGGGGGGGGCGGGGCGGGGGGGGGGGGGGGGGGGGGGGGGGGGGGGGGGGGGGGGGGGGGGGGGGGGGGGGGGGGGGGGGTGGGGGGGGGGGGGGGGGGGGGGGGGGGGGGGGGGGGGGGGGGGGGGGGTGGGGGGGGGGGGGGGGGGGGGGGGGGGGGGGGGGGGGGGGGGGGGCGCGGGGTGGGG
>JAJQQW010000807.1:0-2500 GCA_025583905.1 Ia io | reverse complement strand
GGTCACAGAGCGGAGGCCCCGTGTCACAGGACGGAGGCCCCAGTCTCAGGACGGAGGCCCCAGTCACGGGACAGAGCAGGCCCTGGGTCACAGGACCACAGATGCGGCCCGGGGTCACAGGACGGAGGCCCTAGGTGCACAGGCTGGAGGCCTAGTCACAGGACCAGCAGCCTTCCCGGGTCACAGGACAGAGACCCCCAGTCCACGGGACAGCAGCCCGGTTCACAGACGAGACCCCATCATGGGACAGCGCCCCGATCGACAGGACGGAGACCGCCCCAGTCACGGGACAGCAGCCCGGGTCAAAGCTAGACGGAGACCCACCATCACAGGACAGCAGCCCAGGTCACAGACAGCGGCCCGGGTCCACAGATGAGACCCAGGGCAGGGGTGTTGGAACAGGGCAGGGCTTTAGAGAGACGGAAGAAATCCCAAACCGCCCCCACTGTCTGGCCTGGATGGAGGTTTTGTGAGCCTGACATGGCCCCGCGGTAAAATGGGGAGAATAACCTGGAACCCGCCTGCAAGAAATCACGGGGTCCTGTGAGTACGCGGCACAACCCTCCGCACAGTTCCATAACCGCAAGCAGCTGCTTCGGCAATCGTCAGGATGAGCACAGCGGACCCTGGCCGCGGGCTGGAAGATCAGCCCACGTTCGAACCTGACCTTTCAGGTCCTCAAGCTGACGCTCTTAATCTGCAGAGCCACAACGGGCAGGGTGGGCTACTTCAGACCCACCTTTTATTTTTACATTTTTTCCCTTTTCTGCTTTTCGATGTCCTCCCCTCCCCCCAACCCCATATGAAACATTTTCCCTTTGTTTGGAGATGAACCCCCTCCTGCCTCCGATGAAGACACAGGTTGGCTGATTTAGCACCACCGGATTGCCCACAGGTGACAAGGTTGCAACGCATGAACACCGCCATGCTGACCCAGACAATCGCCTCCCACGCAACACGTGGCCTGGCAGTGCCCCGAATGTGGTGTCCGCTCTTGGTCAACGACGTCCTCGCTATGGGGCGCGTCGATCACCCGGCCCACAATCGGCCACCATCTTGCTGGTGACGCGGCACACGAGAAGGTTGAGTGGTGTAAGCGAGGCCGGCCCCTTCAGGTAGACGCAGATCAGCGAGAGACCTGCATTAGGGGTGCTAATGACCGCAACCTGGTGGGACAGCAATTTGGGTCCACCATGGGGGAAACGGCCTGAACCGCGGCGCATCCCAACGGGATCTCAGCTCTGGAGGAGTCGGTGCGCCCAGCCTCTGTTCCACTCCTTCTTTTGTAATCGAATCACGCGTCAGCATCCCTCACATGCACCTGCGGGTCATCGCAGGGGGGCGGAGCAAGCATCATTTGTCCCTCTTCGGGCAGGACGTCGCAGCTGCCCTTTCTCTGCGGCCATGCGCCTCACACCGCGTGGCCTTTGACTCTCCCGGGGACCCTTGTGCAACACTCCTTCTATCAGCAGGGCTTTTTGCACCCAACCCTGTGGGTTTCCTCAGCCTTGCCCGGGCCGCAAAAAAAAAAAGGGGTTTAAAAAATGACTTTAAACCCCCAACCCCACCACCACCCACAACCTTAACTCGCTATCCCCTTTTTGGGACTATACCATCCGCTTCCCGTGCTGGGTATGGCCAGCGTGTAGCTAGTGGGGGAAACTCCTTAGCAGAGCAGTAAGGGCCCGTAGCGAGGCGCTGTCCGACCTCTGGTCCTGATTTCCGTCCCTGTGTTGAGCAGAAAGCCTGATCCTCATCCATGGTGGAGCGAGTCCCCTTCTTTTCACGCGCACTTCGGACTTTCCCCACTTGTGCGCTTCTGGTGCGAGCTTTTCCCACGGCGGCCTGCGGGGAGCGGCCAACCAGCTGGCACCACAACAAAGCCTGACGTGCAGTGCTGCCAACGCCTGAGTGTAAATAACCTCCCCCATGACAAACTCCAATGTCTGAAAACATCTCGGAACCTTGGAATTGGTGAGGAAGAAAAGTGCATCATTGGCGGCCCAGTGACTTATCCGTCCCCCCAACCTGTCCCAGCCCACCACCCCCCTGCCAGGGGCCGGTACGTACCCAGAACTAACTGCCACTGTGCAAAGTATTCTAAATTCTTTCTTCCCCGTTGCCTCGAGTGGTCAACTGGAAAAAACGGTTCGAATGACCAGCCTCCTGTTTGGTGTCATGTTTTCCCGAACCCAGGAGGATGGCTATCTCGCCCTTGCTGTTGGAGGCACAGAAGCCCTGAAGGCAAGGAATAAGCGCCTGGCCCCGTGCTCGGGAGCCCCCATACCTGCGGCGGCTTCCCGCTTCCAGTTGCTTTTCATTTTTCCTGAGGAAACGATCTCACCTCACCACCCACCGGCACGGCCCCCGTTATCCAAATCACGTCCTCCGGATCCTCATTCACAACGTGACTGGAAGCAGGAATGAACCCGCCCACAAAGCAATCAACTCCACTGCTTCTCGGTTAAATATAAGCAATCTGAACACGTAAAAAACGTTC
>JAJQQW010000713.1:0-11330 GCA_025583905.1 Ia io | reverse complement strand
GGGAAGACCGAAAAGTACAGGAGCAGGCCAATTATAGGACACTGCACTGAACCACTAGTAATTCAGAGCAAATAATAGTGAATAGAACAGAATTGTGATAGGACAAGTGGAAAAGACATCAAAATGTAAGTCTATAGTCTAGAAAGGATGTTGTACACTGCAGAAATCTTGAACTAGACCAAGTGCTCATTAAACCAGTATTGAAAGTACTAGAATTCACTGAAAAGTAGCATTAAACTGGAAAAAAGTTGAGAGACAAGTTTATATAGCTTCTCTAGTACACAGAGTAGTTTATAATGTTGTTTGTAAATGTGGTTAAGTCTCATAAATAGAGCAGACAGGCAGTTATAGGACACTGCAAGAAACGAGTAGCAATTCAGAGCCAATAACAATGAATATAACTGAAATGTGAGAGAACAAGTGGAAAAGAATTCAAATGTAAGTCTATAGTCTAGAATTGATGTTGTTCCTTGCAGAAATTCTTGAAATAGAGCAAGTGCACATTAAACCAGTCTTTGAAAGAAACAGAATTCACTGCAAAGTAGCATTGAACTGTACAACAGTTGAGAGACAAGTGTATATAGCTTCTCAAGTTAAGAGAAGAGTGCACAAAGTGGTTTGTACATGTGGGGAAGTCCCAAAAGTACAGGAGCAGGCCAATTATAGGACACTGCAAGGAACCACAAGTAATTCAGAGCAAATAATAGTGAATAGAACAGAATTGTGATAGGACAAGTGGAAAGACATCAAAATGTAGGTCTATAGTCTAGAAATGATGTTGTTCCCTGCAGAAATCCTTGAAATAGAGCAAGTGCACATTAAACCAGTGTTTGAAAGAAATAGAATTCACTGCAAAGTAGCATTCAACTGTACAGCAGTTGAGAGACAAGTGTATATAGCTTCTCAAGTTCAGAGAAGAGTGCACAAAGTGGTTTGTACATGTGGGGAATACCCAAAAGTACAGGAGCAGGCCAATTATAGGACACTGCAAGGAACCACTAGTAATTCAGAGCAAATAATAGTGAAAAGAACAGAATTGTGATAGGACAAGTGGAAAAGACATCAAAATGTAAGTCTATAGTCTAGAAAGGATGTTGTTCCCTGCAGAAATCCTTGAAATAGAGCAAGTGCACATTAAACCAGTGTTTGAAAGAAATAATATTCACTGCAAAGTAACATTCAACTGTATAACAGTTGAGAGACAAGTTTATATAGCTTCTCAAGTTCAGATAAGGGTGTACAAAGTTGTTTGTACATGAGGGGAAGACAGAAAAGTACAGGAGCAGGCCAATTATAGGACACTGCACTGAACCACTAGTAATTCAGAGCAAATAATAGTGAATAGAACAGAATTGTGATAGGACAAGTGGAAAAGACATCAAAATGTAAGTCTATAGTCTAGAAAGGATGTTGTACACTGCAGAAATCTTGAACTAGAGCAAGTGCTCATTAAACCAGTCTTTGAAAGTACTAGAATTCACTGAAAAGTAGCATTAAACTGGAAAAAAGTTGAGAGACAAGTTTATATAGCTTCTCTAGTTCACAGAGTAGTTTATAATGTTGTATGTAAATGTGGTTAAGTCTCATAAATCGAGCAGACAGCCAGTTATAGGACACTGCAAGAAACGAGTAGCAATTCAGAGCCAATAACAATGAATATAACTGAATTGTGAGAGAACAAGTGGAAAAGACATCAAAATGTAAATGTATATTCTAGAATTGATGTTGTTCCTTGCAGAAAATCTTGAAATAGAGCAAGTGCACATTAAACCAGTCTTTGAAAGCAATAGAATTCACTGCAAAGTAGCATTGAACTGTACAACAGTTGAGAGAAAAGTGTATATAGCTTCTCAAGTTCAGAGAAGAGTGCACAAAATGGTTTGTACATGTGAGGAATTCCCAAAAGTACAGGAGCAGGCCAATTATAGAACACTGCAAGGAACCACAAGTAATTCAGAGCAAATAATAGTGAATAGAACAGAATTGTGATAGGACAAGTGAAAAGACATCAAAATGTAGGTCTATAGTCTAGAAAGGATGTTGTTCCCTGCAGAAATCCTTGAAATAGAGCAAGTGCACATTAAACCAGTCTTTGAAAGAAATAGAATTCACTGCAAAGTAGCATGGAACTGTACAACAGTTGAGAGATAAGTGTATATAGCTTCTCAAGTTCAGAGAAGAGTTTACAAAGTTGTTTGTACATGTGGGGAAGACCCAAAAGTACAGGAGCAGGCCAATGATAGGACACTGCAAGGAACCACTAGTAATTCAGAGCAAATAATAGTGAATAGAAAAGAATTGTGATAGGACAAGTGGAAAAGACATCAAAATGTAAGTCTATAGTCTAGAAAGGATGTTGTACACTGCAGTAATCTTGAACTAGAGCAAGTGCACATTAAACCAGTCTTTGAAAGTACTAGAATTCACTGAAAAGTAGCATTAAACTGGAAAAAAGTTGAGAGACAAGTTTATATAGCTTCTCTAGTACACAGAGTAGTTTATAATGTTGTTTGTAAATGTGGTTAAGTCTCATAAATAGAGCAGACAGGCAGTTATAGGACACTGCAAGTAACGAGTAGCAATTCAGAGCCAATAACAATGAATATAACTGAATTGTGAGAGAACAAGTGGAAAAGACAGCAAAATGTAAGTCTATAGTCTAGAATTGATGTTGTTCCTTGCAGAAATTCTTGAAATAGAGCAAGTGCACATTAAACCAGGCTTTGAAAGCAATAGAATTCACTGCAAAGTAGCATTGAACTGTACAACAGTTGAGAGACAAGTGTATATACTTCTCAAGTTCAGAGAAGAGTGTGTACAAAGTTGTTTGCACATGTGGGTAAGACCCAAAAGTACAGGAGCAGGCCAATTATAGAACACTGCAAGGAACCACAAGTAATTCAGAGCAAATAATAGTGAAAAAAACAGAATTGTGATAGGACAAGTGGAAAAGACATCAAAATGTAAGTCTATAGTCTAGAAAGGATGTTGTTCCCTGCAGAAATCCTTGAAATAGAGCTAGTGCACATTAAACCAGTGTTTGAAAAAAATAATATTCACTGCAAAGTAACATTCAACTGTATAGCAGTTGAGAGACAAGTGTATATAGCTTCTCAAGTTCAGATAAGGGTGTACAAAGTTGTTTCTACATGAGGGGAAAGACCGAAAAGTACAGGAGCAGGCCAATTATAGGACACTGCACTGAACCACTAGTAATTCAGAGCAAATAATAGTGAATAGAACAGAATTGTGATAGGACAAGTGGAAAAGACATCAAAATGTAAGTCTATAGTCTAGAAAGGATGTTGTACACTGCAGAAATCTTGAACTAGACCAAGTGCTCATTAAACCAGTATTGAAAGTACTAGAATTCACTGAAAAGTAGCATTAAACTGGAAAAAAGTTGAGAGACAAGTTTATATAGCTTCTCTAGTACACAGAGTAGTTTATAATGTTGTTTGTAAATGTGGTTAAGTCTCATAAATAGAGCAGACAGGCAGTTATAGGACACTGCAAGAAACGAGTAGCAATTCAGAGCCAATAACAATGAATATAACTGAAATGTGAGAGAACAAGTGGAAAAGAATTCAAAATGTAAGTCTATAGTCTAGAATTGATGTTGTTCCTTGCAGAAATTCTTGAAATAGAGCAAGTGCACATTAAACCAGTCTTTGAAAGAAACAGAATTCACTGCAAAGTAGCATTGAACTGTACAACAGTTGAGAGACAAGTGTATATAGCTTCTCAAGTTAAGAGAAGAGTGCACAAAGTGGTTTGTACATGTGGGGAAGTCCCAAAAGTACAGGAGCAGGCCAATTATAGGACACTGCAAGGAACCACAAGTAATTCAGAGCAAATAATAGTGAATAGAACAGAATTGTGATAGGACAAGTGGAAAAGACATCAAAATGTAGGTCTATAGTCTAGAAATGATGTTGTTCCCTGCAGAAATCCTTGAAATAGAGCAAGTGCACATTAAAACCAGTGTTTGAAAGAAATAGAATTCACTGCAAAGTAGCATTCAACTGTACAGCAGCAGTTGAGAGACAAGTGTATATAGCTTCTCAAGTTCAGAGAAGAGTGCACAAAGTGGTTTGTACATGTGGGGAAGACCCAAAAGTACAGGAGCAGGCCAATGATAGGACACTGCAAGGAACCACTAGTAATTCAGAGCAAATAATAGTGAAAAGAACAGAATTGTGATAGGACAAGTGGAAAAGACATCAAAATGTAAGTCTATAGTCTAGAAAGGATGTTGTTCCCTGCAGAAATCCTTGAAATAGAGCAAGTGCACATTAAACCAGTGTTTGAAAGAAATAATATTCACTGCAAAGTAACATTCAACTGTATAACAGTTGAGAGACAAGTTTATATAGCTTCTCAAGTTCAGATAAGGGTGTACAAAGTTGTTTGTACATGAGGGGAAGACAGAAAAGTACAGGAGCAGGCCAATGATAGGACACTGCAAGGAGCCACTAGTAATTCAGAGCAAATAATAGTGAATAGAAAAGAATTGTGATAGGACAAGTGGAAAAGACATCAAAATGTAAGTCTATAGTCTAGAAAGGATGTTGTACACTGCAGTAATCTTGAACTAGAGCAAGTGCACATTAAACCAGTCTTTGAAAGTACTACAATTCACTGAAAAGTAGCATTAAACTGGAAAAAAGTTGAGAGACAAGTTTATATATAGCTTCTCTAGTACACAGAGTAGTTTATAATGTTGTTTGTAAATGTGGTTAAGTCTCATAAATAGAGCAGACAGGCAGTTATAGGACACTGCAAGTAACGAGTAGCAATTCAGAGCCAATAACAATGAATATAACTGAATTGTGAGAGAACAAGTGGAAAAGACAGACAGCAAAATGTAAGTCTATAGTCTAGAATTGATGTTGTTCCTTGCAGAAATTCTTGAAATAGAGCAAGTGCACATTAAACCAGGCTTTGAAAGCAATAGAATTCACTGCAAAGTAGCATTGAACTGTACAACAGTTGAGAGACAAGTGTATATACTTCTCAAGTTCAGAGAAGAGTGTGTACAAAGTTGTTTGCACATGTGGGTAAGACCCAAAAGTACAGGAGCAGGCCAATTATAGAACACTGCAAGGAACCACAAGTAATTCAGAGCAAATAATAGTGAAAAAAAAAACAGAATTGTGATAGGACAAGTGGAAAAGACATCAAAATGTAAGTCTATAGTCTAGAAAGGATGTTGTTCCCTGCAGAAATCCTTGAAATAGAGCAAGTGCACATTAAACCAGTGTTTGAAAGAAATAATATTCACTGCAAAGTAACATTCAACTGTATAGCAGTTGAGAGACAAGTGTATATATAGCTTCTCAAGTTCAGATAAGGGTGTACAAAGTTGTTTCTACATGAGGGGAAGACCGAAAAAGTACAGGAGCAGGCCAATTATAGGACACTGCACTGAACCACTAGTAATTCAGAGCAAATAATAGTGAATAGAACAGAATTGTGATAGGACAAGTGGAAAAGACATCAAAATGTAAGTCTATAGTCTAGAAAGGATGTTGTACACTGCAGAAATCTTGAACTAGAGCAAGTGCTCATTAAACCAGTATTGAAAGTACTAGAATTCACTGAAAAGTAGCATTAAACTGGAAAAAAAGTTGAGAGACAAGTTTATATAGCTTCTCTAGTACACAGAGTAGTTTATAATGTTGTTTGTAAATGTGGTTAAGTCTCATAAATAGAGCAGACAGGCAGTTATAGGACACTGCAAGAAACGAGTAGCAATTCAGAGCCAATAACAATGAATATAACTGAAATGTGAGAGAACAAGTGGAAAAGACATCAAAATGTAAGTCTATAGTCTAGAATTGATGTTGTTCCTTGCAGAAAATCTTGAAATAGAGCAAGTGCACATTAAACCAGTCTTTGAAAGCAATAGAATTCACTGCAAAGTAGCATTGAACTGTACAACAGTTGAGAGAAAAGTGTATATAGCTTCTCAAGTTCAGAGAAGAGTGCACAAAATGGTTTGTACATGTGAGGAATTCCCAAAAGTACAGGAGCAGGCCAATTATAGAACACTGCAAGGAACCACAAGTAATTCAGAGCAAATAATAGTGAATAGAACAGAATTGTGATAGGACAAGTGGAAAAGACATCAAAATGTAGGTCTATAGTCTAGAAAGGATGTTGTTCCCTGCAGAAATCCTTGAAATAGAGCAAGTGCACATTAAACCAGTCTTTGAAAGAAATAGAATTCACTGCAAAGTAGCATGGAACTGTACAACAGTTGAGAGATAAGTGTATATAGCTTCTCAAGTTCAGAGAAGAGTTTACAAAGTTGTTTGTACATGTGGGGAAGACCCAAAAGTACAGGAGCAGGCCAATGATAGGACACTGCAAGGAACCACTAGTAATTCAGAGCAAATAATAGTGAATAATAGAAAAGAATTGTGATAGGACAAGTGGAAAAGACATCAAAATGTAAGTCTATAGTCTAGAAAGGATGTTGTACACTGCAGTAATCTTGAACTAGAGCAAGTGCACATTAAACCAGTCTTTGAAAGTACTAGAATTCACTGAAAAGTAGCATTAAACTGGAAAAAAGTTGAGAGACAAGTTTATATAGCTTCTCTAGTACACAGAGTAGTTTATAATGTTGTTTGTAAATGTGGTTAAGTCTCATAAATAGAGCAGACAGGCAGTTATAGGACACTGCAAGTAACGAGTAGCAATTCAGAGCCAATAACAATGAATATAACTGAATTGTGAGAGAACAAGTGGAAAAGACATCAAAATGTAAGTCTATAGTCTAGAAAGGATGTTGTTCCCTGCAGAAATCCTTGAAATAGAGCAAGTGCACATTAAACCAGTGTTTGAAAGAAATAATATTCACTGCAAAGTAACATTCAACTGTATAGCAGTTGAGAGACAAGTGTATATAGCTTCTCAAGTTCAGATAAGGGTGTACAAAGTTGTTTCTACTACATGAGGGGAAGACCGAAAAGTACAGGAGCAGGCCAATTATAGGACACTGCACTGAACCACTAGTAATTCAGAGCAAATAATAGTGAATAGAACAGAATTGTGATAGGACAAGTGGAAAAAAGACATCAAAATGTAAGTCTATAGTCTAGAAAGGATGTTGTACACTGCAGAAATCTTGAACTAGACCAAGTGCTCATTAAACCAGTATTGAAAGTACTAGAATTCACTGAAAAGTAGCATTAAACTGGAAAAAAGTTGAGAGACAAGTTTATATAGCTTCTCTAGTACACAGAGTAGTTTATAATGTTGTTTGTAAATGTGGTTAAGTCTCATAAATAGAGCAGACAGGCAGTTATAGGACACTGCAAGAAACGAGTAGCAATTCAGAGCCAATAACAATGAATATAACTGAAATGTGAGAGAACAAGTGGAAAAGAATTCAAAATGTAAGTCTATAGTCTAGAATTGATGTTGTTCCTTGCAGAAATTCTTGAAATAGAGCAAGTGCACATTAAACCAGTCTTTGAAAGAAACAGAATTCACTGCAAAGTAGCATTGAACTGTACAACAGTTGAGAGACAAGTGTATATAGCTTCTCAAGTTAAGAGAAGAGTGCACAAAGTGGTTTGTACATGTGGGGAAGTCCCAAAAGTACAGGAGCAGGCCAATTATAGGACACTGCAAGAAACCACAAGTAATTCAGAGCAAATAATAGTGAATAGAACAGAATTGTGATAGGACAAGTGGAAAGACATCAAAATGTAGGTCTATAGTCTAGAAATGATGTTGTTCCCTGCAGAAATCCTTGAAATAGAGCAAGTGCACATTAAACCAGTGTTTGAAAGAAATAGAATTCACTGCAAAGTAGCATTCAAATGTACAGCAGTTGAGAGACAAGTGTATATAGCTTCTCAAGTTCAGAGAAGAGTGCACAAAGTGGTTTGTACATGTGGGGAAGACCCAAAAGTACAGGAGCAGGCCAATTATAGGACACTGCAAGGAACCACTAGTAATTCAGAGCAAATAATAGTGAAAAGAACAGAATTGTGATAGGACAAGTGGAAAAGACATCAAAATGTAAGTCTATAGTCTAGAAAGGATGTTGTTCCCTGCAGAAATCCTTGAAATAGAGCAAGTGCACATTAAACCAGTGTTTGAAAGAAATAATATTCACTGCAAAGTAACATTCAACTGTATAACAGTTGAGAGACAAGTTTATATAGCTTCTCAAGTTCAGATAAGGGTGTACAAAGTTGTTTGTACATGAGGGGAAGACAGAAAAGTACAGGAGCAGGCCCAATTATAGGACACTGCAAGGAACCACTAGTAATTCAGAGCAAATAATAGTGAATAGAACAGAATTGTGATAGGACAAGTGGAAAAGACATCAAAATGTAAGTCTATAGTCTAGAAAGGATGTTGTACACTGCAGAAATCTTGAACTAGAGCAAGTGCTCATTAAACCAGTCTTTGAAAGAAACAGAATTCACTGCAAAGTAGCATTGAACTGTACAACAGTTGAGAGACAAGTGTATATAGCTTCTCAAGTTAAGAGAAGAGTTTACAAAGTTGTTTGTACATGTGGGGAAGACCCAAAAGTACAGGAGCAGGCCAATGATAGGACACTGCAAGGAACCACTAGTAATTCAGAGCAAATAATAGTGAATAGAAAAGAATTGTGATAGGACAAGTGGAAAAGACATCAAAATGTAAGTCTATAGTCTAGAAAGGATGTTGTACACTGCAGTAATCTTGAACTAGAGCAAGTGCACATTAAACCAGTCTTTGAAAGTACTACAATTCACTGAAAAGTAGCATTAAACTGGAAAAAAGTTGAGAGACAAGTTTATATAGCTTCTCTAGTACACAGAGTAGTTTATAATGTTGTTTGTAAATGTGGTTAAGTCTCATAAATAGAGCAGACAGGCAGTTATAGGACACTGCAAGTAACGAGTAGCAATTCAGAGCCAATAACAATGAATATAACTGAATTGTGAGAGAACAAGTGGAAAAGACAGCAAAATGTAAGTCTATAGTCTAGAATTGATGTTGTTCCTTGCAGAAATTCTTTGAAATAGAGCAAGTGCACATTAAAACCAGGCTTTGAAAGCAATAGAATTCACTGCAAAGTAGCATTGAACTGTACAACAGTTGAGAGACAAGTGTATATAGCTTCTCAAGTTCAGAGAAGAGTGTGTACAAAGTTGTTTGCACATGTGGGTAAGACCCAAAAGTACAGGAGCAGGCCAATTATAGAACACTGCAAGGAACCACAAGTAATTCAGAGCAAATAATAGTGTGAAAAAAACAGAATTGTGATAGGACAAGTGGAAAAGACATCAAAATGTAAGTCTATAGTCTAGAAAGGATGTTGTTCCCTGCAGAAATCCTTGAAATAGAGCTAGTGCACATTAAACCAGTGTTTGAAAGAAATAATATTCACTGCAAAGTAACATTCAACTGTATAGCAGTTGAGAGACAAGTGTATATAGCTTCTCAAGTTCAGATAAGGGTGTACAAAGTTGTTTCTACATGAGGGGAAGACCGAAAAGTACAGGAGCAGGCCAATTATAGGACACTGCACTGAACCACTAGTAATTCAGAGCAAATAATAGTGAATAGAACAGAATTGTGTGATAGGACAAGTGGAAAAGACATCAAAATGTAAGTCTATAGTCTAGAAAGGATGTTGTTACACTGCAGAAATCTTGAACTAGACCAAGTGCTCATTAAACCAGTATTGAAAGTACTAGAATTCACTGAAAAGTAGCATTAAACTGGAAAAAAGTTGAGAGACAAGTTTATATAGCTTCTCTAGTACACAGAGTAGTTTATAATGTTGTTTGTAAATGTGGTTAAGTCTCATAAATAGAGCAGACAGGCAGTTATAGGACACTGCAAGAAACGAGTAGCAATTCAGAGCCAATAACAATGAATATAACTGAAATGTGAGAGAACAAGTGGAAAAGAATTCAAAATGTAAGTCTATAGTCTAGAATTGATGTTGTTCCTTGCAGAAATTCTTGAAATAGAGCAAGTGCACATTAAACCAGTCTTTGAAAGAAACAGAATTCACTGCAAAGTAGCATTGAACTGTACAACAGTTGAGAGACAAGTGTATATAGCTTCTCAAGTTAAGAGAAGAGTGCACAAAGTGGTTTGTACATGTGGGGAAGTCCCAAAAGTACAGGAGCAGGCCAATTATAGGACACTGCAAGGAACCACAAGTAATTCAGAGCAAATAATAGTGAATAGAACAGAATTGTGATAGGACAAGTGGAAAGACATCAAAATGTAGGTCTATAGTCTAGAAATGATGTTGTTCCCTGCAGAAATCCTTGAAATAGAGCAAGTGCACATTAAACCAGTGTTTGAAAGAAATAGAATTCACTGCAAAGTAGCATTCAACTGTACAGCAGTTGAGAGACAAGTGTATATAGCTTCTCAAGTTCAGAGAAGAGTGCACAAAGTGGTTTGTACATGTGGGGAAGACCCAAAAGTACAGGAGCAGGCCAATGATAGGACACTGCAAGGAACCACTAGTAATTTCAGAGCAAATAATAGTGAATAGAAACAGAATTGTGATAGGACAAGTGGAAAAGACATCAAAATGTAAGTCTATAGTCTAGAAAGGATGTTGTTCACTGCAGAAATCCTTGAAATAGAGCAAGTGCACATTAAACCAGTCTTTGAAAGTACTAGAATTCACTGAAAAGTAGCATTAAACTGTGGAAAACAGTTGAGAGACAAGTTTATATAGCTTCTCTAGTTCACAGAGGGTTTATAATGTTGTTTGTAAATGTGGTTAAGTCTCAAAAATAGAGCAGACAGGCCAGTTATAGGACACTGCAAGTAACGATAGCAATTCAGAGCCAAATAACAATGAATATAACTGAATTGTGATAGAACAAGTGGAAAAGACATCAAAATGTAAGTCTATAGTCTAGAAAGGATGTTGTTCCACTGCAGAAAATCTTGAAATAGAGCAAGTGCACATTAAACCAGTCTTTGAAAGAAACAGAATTCACTGCAAAGTAGCATTGAACTGTACAACAGTTGAGAGACAAGTGTATATAGCTTCTCAAGTTAAGAGAAAGAGTTCACAAAGTTGTTTGTACATGTGGGGAAGACCCAAAAGTACAGGAGCAGGCCAATGATAGGACACTGCAAGGAACCACTAGTAATTCAGAGCAAATAATAGTGAATAGAACAGAATTGTGATAGGACAAGTGGAAAACACATCAAAATGTAAGTCTATAGTCTAGAAAGGATGTTGTACACTGCAGAAATCTTGAACTAGAGCAAGGGCACATTAAACCAGTCTTTGAAAGTACTACAATTCACTGAAAAGTAGCATTAAACTGGAAAAA
>JAJQQW010000902.1:0-14143 GCA_025583905.1 Ia io | reverse complement strand
TTGACGCATAAGAGTGACCTGATCTGACTTGGGTTTTGAAGTTCATAAAATGCCGAATATTTTTAGTATCAGATATTTTTTTCTTTTCCTTTTTATTTATTACATTTGGACACTTTAAGAAAACATAAACCATCAGATTTATTCACACGATGTAGGTAAAATTACTACGTCTAGTTTGTAGAAGCATATGTGTATACAAAACTATCTCGTTCTACTCGCTAAAACTTAACAAGTATATCAAAAAGATAGTCTCTGATCTATGGGGATCCTAGGCCCTTGAGGTTTTTAATGTTTTGATTGATTGTAAAACAATTTCAAGTGGTTGAACTTAATTCCAAGCTGTATTCCTTCTGAGGAACAAGCCAATCATTTTGAAGTATATACTCCTTGCAGAATATTCAATTCCATAAGCTTTGGTGATCTACTCTGTCTTTGGAAAACTTGATAAAAATGTAATATTTTTTTCTGTACAAGAAGGATGATTTGACGCAGAATGTACTCAATATTAATTATAACAAAAAGGCTAGAGCAGTATACATGTGTCATGTTTGCTGTTAATGACTATTTCATAAGCTGTGACTACTCTAGGAGACTATTTCTCAATCAATAGCGATCCAAGCATAGTTGCAGGTATCACTCAACACTTTAACACAACTCTTGGTTTATCTAACATTGATTAACAAATGAAAAGGAAAAGGGCAAGTGAACAAACATATACTCATACATGAATATTTTTACATAGAAGCTACCTTTGTGGAAGTACACAGGAATGGAAACTACTTCAGAAACTGTGATGGGGACTGAAAGATTTAAAGCTATGAGTTTTGGTAAGCACCCCAGTGAGCTGTAAGAAGGCATTTGTAAGAGTAATTCTGCAGCAGCAAAGGAAATTCTCCCAAAAATGGGCATTTTCTCAATTAATGTAAATTACGAGACTTTCAGCAGAAAGGGAGAAACAAATCTAAGGGAAGGAGAACTATCATCATAACCACTTAAGAAAGGTGACTATGGCCCGAGGCAGTTTTGGCCAGTGGATTGTTGACGTCGACAGCCTGTGGACGTGAAGGTCCCGGATATCAATTCGGTCAAGGGCACATGCCCAGTTGTGGCTCAATCCCCTGTAGGGGGTGGTGCATGGAGGCAGCCAATCATGATTCTCCTCTCATCATTGATGTTTCTATCTTCTCTCTCCTTTTCCCTTTCCTCTTTGTAATCAACAAAAATATATTTAAAAAAAAAGAAAAAGAAAAGACAGGTGACGCATGCCATTTGGCTCCTGAGTTAATGGTCCAAAAGCTTTGGTTTCATGATATGGACAAGGAAAATATTAGTGCACAAACCACATAACACCATTAAAACTCAAAAACATTTTCGTCATTTAAAAAGGATTTAGAATACATAAAAAACCAAGGCCAAACGTTTATTCTTTTTTCTCATCTCTCGTATGGGGATCTGTTGTGTGCTCCTCCACTGTGGGCGCTGTGTGCTCTCCAACCATGTACTATCACTGGTCCCTTTCTCGGCCATAGCTGGTCCCGCCCCACCTGTCCACTCTCCTTGTCTCTCAAGGAGTAGGGTGCCTTCTTCACCATTCTGCTGACTTTCTGTGTTTCTTCAAGGTGTGTCCCTCTGTCTTCCATTGAATGTCCTCGGCTTCTTTCTTTTCTTCAGTCATATTAGCTGCTTGTTCTTCCTCAGGAACAATGCTAGCTCTGATTGCGTTCAGCTTGCTCTGCTGCTTCCTTTCTCCCATTTCCTCCTGCCTTTGCGAGCCTTTTCCTCTGCCTGTGCAATTTCAGCTGCAATTTTTTCCATATCCACTTCTTTTTTAAACCACACAACCTCTAAGTCATTGTTGAATGAATCTGGTGCTTTCAGGAAATTTCCTCTTCTTTTCTGGGTTGTCTCCTCTATTTGAAGAAGTTCACTTCTAGTTTTCAGCTGATGAAGCATTAAGGATTGGACCTGTCATTTGAGGACCAGCTTATGCTAGCTGTTTTAAAAACCGACCAAATGTCTGTCACCGGGACACTTTCGACTAAGGATTACAGCTGATGAGGTGGTGTGTTCTCTGGAAACGGGCGGTGGCTGTATGCTTCATTGAAAAGCCACATCATATTCATCCGGATCATCAGCTGGCTGGATGCTCGTGTTAAGGTCGCCTTTCTCCCATGACAGACTGCCTCTGTCAACTTCTTCCTCCTAAAAGCGACTTCGCAGCGACATTTTGCATTTATGTAAGCAAGGTATGTCAGGGAATTATGGAGGACCTTCATAAGATTTCATTGTACTCTATCTTTTCTGCTTCGTATTCTGTTTAAATAATCTTGTTTTCTTCACCAATGGATCTCGCCACATGCCACCAATAATCATGCCAATCCCCACAACTTAAGATCAGGGTTGGAAGCCTTTACTTGGTCCCAGGCCTTTCTGCTATACCTCATGAGGCATCAGCGCATATCTGGAGCTTTGGGGGTTTTTGGGAATCGTTAATACCAAGGGATGCCGTGACCGGATGTTGGTGCCCCGGTTCCATCCCAGTCCTGTAGTTGTTGTAGGGCAAGATGACTGTATGGATGGGGTATCCCACAAACCCTGGGTGTGCTGGGCCATTTGTGGTTGCAGGAGCTGGGGTGGGAGGTGGGGCATAAGATGGGTCTTTATGACATTTTGGAAGATTAAGTTCTCCGTTCTTTAAGACTGAGATCTGAGACACCCGCTGGCAGAAAAGCGCTGTCGCAGCTGCCTATAATAGATATTGTTATACTCCACTCTACGTTCCATGAAACAGGTGAAAGATAATGTTGTAATAAATGAAAGAAAGGGAGTTCTCCCATGTTTTAAGGAATCAACTGTGGAAATGACTGGAGATGGAAGGGTGATTTGTGATCAATAGTTTCTCCTTGATTTTTGTATTTTTTAAAATTCTGTCTGAAAAATAATTGACAGTGCATAAAATCCTCAAGATATTTACTAAGCTGGTAGAAGTGTGTATTGTTAAAAGCAAATATTAGTTGACTTTTTAATTTAGGGATATTTTTTCCGTTGATATCCTTATTACTAAAAATCGCTCAGGCATTGCCTCCTCAATCTTAACTCAGGAGAACCATGCCCCATTTCATGTCCCAATCTGGATTGTTTCGTACCACTGTCCATAGAGCAAGATTTGTAATAAACCTCAAATTATGTTGGATATAGAGGTAGTTCAAACCAAGGTGTATACTGCATGAGAAATTAATTCAGGATTAGATGAAAAGTAAAAGACAATACAAAAAGAAAAAACTAAGCCCAAGCATTGCACAATTTGTTTTTTAAAGGACGCTTCCTGCAAGGCCAGGCTGCTGTTCCTGTGAGCAAGTCCTCCCAGCCCCGGAGCTGGCAAGGCACCCCAAAGGGCTGCGTGTGGCACAGCAAGCTGTTCTGCCTGAATGAAATGGGAACCAGTGACCAGTGACAATGATGACAAATAAGCTGCAAACAATCACCTGGGAGCCCTCTGAAAACTCCTCATGCGGTTCAGATGTGACTTGTTTTGAAGGCATGTTTTTAACTATTGAAGCAAGAGCTTTTAGATTGCACTTTGTTTTATAGTCATATGGCTGTCTCTCGAGCCTCTTAGCGCAATAGAAAGCCACTCTAGCAAAAGATGATTATTGCAGACTTCAAAACCCGTTATGGAAAAGTGCCTTAGGTCACTTCAGTCAGTGAGAAAAATCAAAGCGGAAAAAAAAGGGGCCCATGATTTGAGTCTGCATGGGTGTCACTTTAGAGTGTCAGGGGGCTTTGTGGGAGCAACATAAACTAAACAAGCTGTGTGGGCACATTTGTGGGATTTATGTCATCATATAATTTATGAACTTCTGTCTCAAGGAAAGAGACCTCAACAAAAGGTAACCTCTGTGTCATATTTAACGGGGATCCTATTGCCAATGATGTACGGACCAATGGCAGCTACTAGCCTCGTTTGATAGGGCAAAATATGGTAAGACTTTAATACAGGTGCCTAAAGAGTTCACTTAGAATAAATGATGGGCAGATGGCCACCGCCCTTCCTCCGGCCAGAATGATTCCGGAGGATAGAAAGCATTGTTCCAGTGGTATGCACCTGTATTTTTTTTAGAATTGAAACCTTAACAGTGAAGCAAGACAAACGTTCTGCAGAAAGAAATTTCCAGAGTGCTTTTTGACCAATTTTTTCAGCAAAAGCTTAACAGCAATGAACCAAGTGAGGGTATTTTTGACTGTGTCTTTTAACTCTTCCTGCGGACTGCATATTAGCATTAAAGGTTCAATCCAGAACTGGTCTTTGGATCTATTTTGGGTGCTAGAAGAACCCAGTCAGAGTACAGAAACAAAGCAGGCATCCTTGTTCCTTTTTCCATAAGCATCATACCATTCCATGACCGTACCTTTTTGCTAACCAATATTCTATAGTTTAATTTAAAACTAGAGGCCTGGTACACAAATTTGTGCACTCGGGTGGGGGGTCCCTCAGCCCGGGGCTGTGCCTCTCACAGTCTGGGAGCCCTTGGGGATGTCCTGACTGATGGCTTAGGCCTGGCTCCCACCACCTCCACTGTGCTCGCCCAGCTTCTGGCTGAGCAGCGCTCCCCCTGTGGGAGTGCAGTGACTCACCATATGAGCACCTGTCACCCTGGTGGTCAGTGCGCGTCATAGCTTCAGGGCCAAAATTGGCTCTCTGACAACCACCGTGGGGTCCCCGATGGCAAGAGGGCAGCAGCGGCAAGGCCGAGGCAACCCCACCCTGCATGTATCTGGGCCGGGGAGGTTGCCAGTGGGGAGGGACTGCGGGAAGGCTCCAGAGTGTGTCTCTTGGCCCTTCTCACGCAGTCCCCAATGGGCTGGACTCCAAAGCACCTAACCTACCAGGTCAAAGAGTCAGAGCATCCTGCCGCCCCAGTGGTCAGTGCACGTCATAGTGAGCCGGTTGAGCAGCCTTAGCAATCATTAGCATATTATGCTTTTGAGTTGGTTGAATGGCCTACCAGATGACCGGACACTTAGCATATTAGCCCTTTTATTAATATAGAATAAATCAGTTTTCAGAATTTCACCCTAAAACTGAAAACAAGCAGCTACTGAAATATAATTATAACTATCGCTGAAAACCCCCTCAAAGAAACTCTGAAAGTTCATCAGTTTTTAAAAAACCTACAAACAAAAACTAAAAGCCTCTAAGATATGTTGCATATCAGGGAATGAGCTTGTAGGGTTTTCCTAACAAGCTTTAGGGACAAACATTCAAACTCGTACCCACGGGCCATCATGTGGCCCACAAGGAATATTTTTTGGCTAGCCCTAGCGTCAATAAGTAAGGAAATGTTCTCATAAAAATTTGTAACTTAATTTTTAAATACCGTCTGTTATACATAATTATTAATAATGTAAGTAATGTTGGGAGTTCGTGGGGGGTGGGGGGGTGGGGGGGGGGGGGGGGGGGGGGGGGGGGGTGGGGGGGGGGGGGGGGGGGGGGGGGGGGGGGGGGGGGGGGGGGGGGGGGGGGGGGGGGGTGGGGGGGGGGGGGGGGGGGGGGGGGGGGGGGTGGGGGGGGGGGGGGGGGGGGGGGGGGGGGGTGGGGGGGGGGGGGGGGGGGGGGGGGGGGGTGGGTGGGTTCTACAACGTTCACTAATGACTGATTATCTATAAGTGTGTTGCATCATTTCCCTACTTGCCTTGCAGCACTAGGCACACAATTTCTCTCCACTCGGGGAGTACGCTACCAGTGACTATTTTGAGGGGCAGCCGACGTTACGCCATGTCTATTAACTTGGGACTGATCTTGTATTGATGTGGCGGAACAGGGAATATTTTCACATTTTGCGGAGAACAAAGAAAAATAGGTTTATTTGCTTTATGGCTTACTAATTTGTGCATTATTCAGAGTCTGGTAATTTAAGGTTCAAGTAAGAAATATTAATATTTTATTAAAACGTTCTATTATTTTTGTTAATTTTAACACATTACATGCAGTTTATTTCAGTCCTTTGTATTCTCAGCCTGTCTCTATTGAAATAAACCTACGTTTCTATGGAAATTGGAGCTTTTTTTTTTTTGCGGGGGGTCCCGCAATGAAACTTTAAACCTTGTTTCAGATTGTGCCCAGTGTTATGCCTTTGAGTTTTGACATGCTTGAGGCTTTTGTTTTCTTTTAGAAGATGGTGCCGTCAGGAATGTGTCTCTATAGTATTAAAAGCTTAAGGACATGAGGTTGGTAAATTGTGGGGTGATGATTCCTCAGGATCATGAGAAAAGCATTTTCATGACCCTCAATGGGAGATTGTGGTGTGGGCGTGGTTTATTTCGCTGATGCAAAATCAAAGGAGTTCCCCTCCTGGGGTCCCAATGTCACGCATCTCAGGCACCTGCCACATGGAAAAATCCAACCTATCTTCATCCAGTGTCAAACAAAAGGCCAATGGTCAGCAGAGTGTGGTGCTTCATATAAACGCTTACTCTTGTGGACCCCCGTCACAGGTAGAGCATGAGGAAGGAACAGCAAGTGTGCTAACGGCCCAGGTGGGGATAGAAGAGAGAGAGAGTAGAGAGCTTTTTTGTTCACTTGGGATTATAACCAGGAGCTGTTTTCAAAATAACCATCAACTTCCCTGCTGGGTCCGACCCCTCAGGCCATTGATGCCCTTTCCGCTCCAGGTTACACTGACAGGTCCCTCATGGTCAAATAGCACCACCCGCCGAGCCCGTTGATTTCATTTGTGCCTGTGTTTACGCTCCCTTTGTTCCACCAACAATCCCACATCCAGCAGCCAAGCGGGCATTGGAGGGGTCATTAAGCTGGAGGCCAGTCCAGGTGAAGGCAAACAGGCTCAATGTCCCAGCCCATTAGGGGCAATGTCTGTTCCTTTGCGCTTCCATCACTGTTAATTATTGATCTAATTATGGCGTAGCACAATCTCTGGGCCAAAGGATCAAACATTCTCTAGGCATGCAGAATTTAGTTCCGCATTTACATGTATATTTTCATTTTAAACTGTTCCCAACAGCATCATCATAAAGAATATAAAGAATAGCTCAATAGGAAAAGTTAAGAAGTACAGGGGAATGTTTTAAGAGTTGATTTAAAATCTGCCAGTAGCTTTCTCTAGCTACAAAACATCGAAGAATGAGCAGAACTGCTGCTAGCAATGAGAATAGCTCCATGGAAGAGCACGAAAGCCCCGGAGCGTATAGAAGTCTAGATGTAAACACTGGGTGGTCATGCATGAAGGCAGCGTCAGGGATAATGATCCTGGGGTGGCTGATGCATGGAAGTCTCCACGATGGAGAGAGGTAGGTTCTTACATCTTACCTCTGCCATGCTAAGTTCCCGAAACACTCCGATAACACATACACACAAAGAAGGAAAGTCAATGGTCAGGAGGGAAGGGGGGAGTATATTTCCTAGACAATCGCACCTAAATGAGAGAAAGTCATAAATGTGGAATGCATTTGACTACATAACTACGATTAAACTTCTTTGTTTCCAAATTTAAATTAAATAATAAAAGCAATTAAATGCAGTGACAGAGTTAAAAAAAATTGCAACACATGCTTAGTTAAAGAGTTAGTCTCTAATTTAGAAAGAGTTTACAGATTTGTGAACAAAACCTAAATAACTCCATTAGAAAAATTTGAATAAGAACATTCATTTATTCATAATCAGCAGTTATTTTGTGAGAACTAAAGCATCTACTATATTTGGCCAGCTGTTTCCCAAATATGACAGCACAGAAGAAAAATACAAGTATACGATTTAACATAAACCCATAATAATGTCAGGAAGTCTTAGGAAATGAACAACAGTAGCCTGACAAGCGGCATGAAGTAGAACTATTTTGTACAGGGTAGTCGAAGAAAGCCTCTCATGCCCTGGTAATTAATAAAGCATGAAATAAAATAGCTTATAAACACAATCATCTGCATTTCCACAGAAATGCCAAAGAAAACACTAGCAATACCGATTATTTCGGCCATATCAAATTAGTAATTATGGAAAAGAATTAGAACAGAATCCAAATACTGTCCCAGGTGTAAGAAAGTGAGCAGTTATATATGGAAGGTAAAATTAGCTTCACACTTTCAAAAATTTCCTTTAGAAAAAAAAGTGGCAATAAGATTTAAACGTGTCTTCCTAAAATTCTGACATAACACGATAAATATAAACAGTTTTGCTAAGAAAGGAATAAACAACTTATAAATCCTAAAACCCTTTCAAATTTTTTCTATATTCTAGTTTCCTGTCTCTAAAATAGTTGTGATTATGGATTAACATGAACTGTTTATAGAATATTTTTCTGTCTACCTAGCATTTATGTACGACATTTTTCTTTTTTCTATTGTAGCATTACAACTTACATTTATGCCAATAGAGTGTCAGTAAATGAATACGGCATTTCCTCCCTGTTTGAAATTTCTTAGATCCAGTGGTAAAATTGAGAAATAGGCGCATAAGGCTGACAAGTTGCATAACTCGTTCATGGATGAGTGGGTTCTTGTTGCAGCGCAGGATTTCTCACATAACATATTGGGGCTATAGGCTTAGAGAAAATATAATGCTAACACTGTGCGCTATGGATTAATACAGCGTATTGTTAACGAAACAATTGTAGTTACGGTAGGAAATTAATAGGTATCTTAGATAAATTGTTCATTGCCAGTGTGGCGTATTCTTCGGGGTTTTATTCCTAGGGCGGCATTCGGCCGTCATTTTTGAGTATTAGACCCTTACTTCAATTTCAGTTCCTGGGTGGTTAGGGGGGTCATGTATTTACTTTATTTTTTGGGGAAAAAAATTACTCACTATAAGTTTAATAAATGATTGCCTTGTATGAGGGGTTGGGCAGGGTACAGATGATGAGATATAACCACAAGAACTGGATAGTACTGTACTAGAGGCCCAGTGCATCTAAATTCGTGCATGGGGGCAATGTGGGGGTGTCCTCTCAAGACCCAGCCCTGCACCCTCTCCAATCTGGACCGCGGCATGAGGGATGTCCAACTGCCCCATTTAGCCCTGATCCATCAGGCAGGGTCGACATCCCTCTGCACAATCCAGGACTGCTCACGTTCCCACCACGACAGCTGCCTGCATGCCTGATTAGCCGCTATCCTGCTGTCTGCGGCCAGCCTGTCTAGCGGCTTCCCCTAACCGACTTCCCATGTCACCCTGATCGATGCCTAAGGCTGCCCACTGGCCCTGCAGGCCTGGTCCCCCCAACTCCTCCCATGCAGGCCTGGTTGCTCCTACTGCCCTCGTCATCCCTGCAGGCCTTGGTCGCGCCTCAACTGCCCTCGTGCCGCTGTGGCAGGCCCTTGGTTGCCCGCTAACTGTCCGTTCCCTGCAGGCCTGGTCGCTCTCCAATCTGCCACTCTCCCTGCAGGCCCTTGGTCATCCCTAACTGACCTCACCCTGCTGCCGGTGGTTGCCCCCCCCCCAACCCCTTGGGGCCCTCCCTACATGCTAGGCCTTGTCCTGCTCCCCCCCCCCAACTGCCCTCCCTTGCGGCCTGGTTCCCCCCCCAACTGCCCTCGGTCCTGCTGGCCTTATCGCCCACAATGCCCTCCCCTGCATGGCCTTATTTGTGGGCGGTCACGATCTTGTGTCGCATCAGCGGATGGGGGTGGCGCATCTTTGACCAACATGGGGTGGCCATCTTGTGTGTTGGAGTGATGGTCAATTTGCATATTGACTTCTCTTTATTATATAGGTAAGAGATAACTAAGGGGGGGTGGGAAGGCCCTGATACGACATGGGCATTAGGAATAGTGGAGAGCCTGGGGGTGTAGGAGAATGGGAGAGAGGGGGAAAATGGGCGATACTCATGTAATTAGCTATCATAATAGAAAAAAATACATTAAAAATAGCTTTTATAGAATTAAAGAGGGCCTTATATATGGGGCTTAAGTGTCTTGAGTCGCCATTCAGACCAATCAAGAGCTAATGATATGCTAAAGCCGGCTCAACCAGTTCACTATGATTGCACTGAACCACCAGGAGCAGACACTCTGACCAGATAGATAGTTTGCTGCTGGGCCGGGCTGATTGGACTGAGCGAGACAGGCATGACATGGCCGGCTGGAGGCCGTTTCTCCCGTGAGTCCTGCTGCCTCATTTCTTTTGGCAAACCTCAATATAGGCACCTGGCACCGCGGCCTGGAACGTGCACCAGTGGGGTCTCTTGGCAGGCCTAGCACCTCGTCGCAATCTGGGCTGAGGGTACCCTTCGCCCCCCCTCATGTGCATGAATATTGAGCACGCAGGCCTACTTCCGTAAGATAAAAATAAAGTTTAGCACAAAATAGTAACATACCACTGGAGGAAGGAACATCTTTTCCTGTCATGTGAACGATTTTCAAAAAAATGACTGCAATAAAGCCAAATATAACATAGTGAGAACATTTTTTGAATCATTTTACTAGTATATATTTTTATTGATTTCAGAGAGGTAAGGGAGGGAGGGAGAGAGATAGAAACATCAATGATGAAAGAAGCTCTTGATTGGCTGCCTTCCTGGATGCCCCCTACTGGAGGATCAAACCCTGAAACCTGGAGCAGTGCCCTTGACCTAGAAAAGAACCTGGACCCTTCAGTCCGCAGGCTCGATGCTCTATCCCACTAGCAGAAAATCAGCTAGGGGGCACTTTTTTTTGTTGTGAATTTACTTGTTTGGAAGGACTCTCATTAGGCAAAAAACACTGCTAAAAAATATTTTGGGAACAAAATGAGGACTTAGAAAAAACAATTTTATTTTACCACAAGGTGGGTTGGAGAGGGGTTGGGCTTGGTGAATAATGTAAGGGGCTCTTTTAAAGTTAAAAGTAAAGTCTCAGCCGTTTTTGGATGTTTGCTAAATTTGGTTTTTTCAGAAATTTGCAGTTAGGCTTTTTTCTTTGGAGGGCAATAAATGGGAAAAAAAATATATTACTGGAAGAAAGATTCTATTGTTAAAAAGTACAAAAATTACTTTCTAGGAAAAAAATGTTTGGTAAATGTGATTATTGGTGATTTACAACTTAATATAAGTAAAAAATTTTTATTTAAAAAGTTGTTTTTGTGGCCCTTGGGGCCCAGTTTTAGTGGCTCAGTTAGGTTGGAGCATCGTCCTTATATAGATAAAACCAAGGGAAAAGTCACAGTTGGATTTATGGTTCAGGGCACCATGGCACCCACCCCCACCCCCGGCCCGATGGCAGGGCTTGATTCCCCCAGTGTTGGGGCGTGCACAAGGGGGAAGCAAGCCAATCCATGTTTTCTCTTCTTCAAATCAATTTGATGTTTGTCTTTTAACCCCTCCTCTGTTTTTTTCATCTCCCTTCCTCTTTGTAAAATCAATTTTTTAAAAAAAACAAAGTTGTGGATTAAACTTGTTTAAGTGTTAAAAAGAATTTAAAGAATATTTTGTAAAATTAAAATTTATTGTTATTTTTAGGTCTATCTTTTCAGCAAAAAGGTGAAATTTTCATTACATTCATAAAACTATTGGGAGTTTTACTAAATGTTTACTGTGGTTTACTGTTTATGTTTTTTTTTAAAAAGTCCTCAAAAAAATGGATTAGTTAGAGTCATTATTACCTAATGTGATAAAATTATAATAAAAGGAAAATTTCCTTTAAAATGGTTTTTTATAAAGGATAAACAATCGACTATTATGTGACATTTTTGTTGTTCCCCAAAAGCTTACTAAGGAAAGATTTTGTTTTTTAAGTGGACAGAGGGGGGGGCAATATTCAAGGCTTTCCTTTTTTCCTGGTTTTCTCCCCCAATTGTTTGGGCTAAATGAAACGGCATTTCCCCACGCGGCCGGGGCCTTTTGCACCCATGGACATCCATCAACGTCAGTAGAGGGAGTAAAGGATCAGGAATGGGCTGGAGCTTTGAGGTTATCAGAAATCTAAAAAAAAAGCGGGTATTTTTTTTTTTCAACAAATATTGGTTTATTTAATTTGTGGAATTTTGAAGGGGAGGAGAGCTGGGAATTTTCAGAAAAGATAAAAACGCAGGAAGGTTGGGGCCTTTCATGTAGACTTTAGGCTTCAGATTTATTTTAAAAAAGCCTGCGATGTTAAATGTCTTGAAGGAAGATGTTAACAATGAGTGGAGTGTGATGGAGCCATCGTGGTTTTCCTTTTCCTTTTGGTCGGTACTTTAAGGGAATAGGCAATAAGGGGCCTGGTTTTGGGTCCACGGGGGCCTCTGTGAAAAGCTGGGTTAAAAATTTTCAGTGGAAGATGGAAACGGGCCCAACCCTCTTTGGAGACTGGCAGGTTGCTAAGCATAACCCTTTTTCCATGGGGTTAGGGAATTAAAGGAATAAACTCCTGTATAAGTATAACAGTATAATTAGCAGGGCATCATTAAAGGTGTTGCGCATTTCTTGTGGGGGCTATAATCAAAATTTATTCTAAGCTTGAAAAACTGGGGGTTCAAGGTTAGGGGGGAAAAACGGCTTTTTCTTTATTTGGGAAAACATCATCATTGGGGGAAAGGAAGGCAATAAAACCTTTATTAGGGGCTCTAACTTATATTTGAGGTGCTTGGTGGGTATTTTAGGGAAAAAAAAGATTGTGCTGTTCGAAAGTTTCCACGGGGTTTCCAAATTTTGGCTAAGGGATAAGTTTACATGGAAGGAATAATTCCCCTTCCAGTGTCCCCCACAGGTTTATTTTAACGGGGAGTATTGAAAGGAAATCCCAAAATTGGCCTCTCTTTTTTTGTTACCATTCTTCTTTTTACTTTTAAATAACCCATTATATATTTTTTTTGGAAAGGCGAGGGGAGGGGGGGCTCAAGCTTATTCATTGATCTTTTTTTTTAACCATTGCTGTGAAGTAGACTAAACTTTGTTTCAAGTTTTTATCAGGGAATTTAATAAAAAAGGTGGAACTTCATAGGTTTTTCCCCACTATGGATAAACATGAAAACTAAAAACAGGGGGGAATTATGGGAAAAATAAAGAAAATTTCTCTTGATATAATGAATGCAACAGGGAAAAACTTTTTTCCAAGATTGGGGGAGTTTTGATAGAATTTCCATTTTGAAAAACCCAAAAAAATGGCCCTTTTACTGGCAAAAAATGATATCAGGGGGATCCAAGAATAAAGGCACAACAATCCAGGAACATTTGGAAAACAAAGGGGCAAATTGGCATAACAAAAAAAACTGTTTTATGATGCTTAAATCGTCTGGAAAAAAATACAAAATGTTTTTGAAACAAAAGTGGGGAAAAATAACAGGGGGGACTTTTGGAGGGGGTCTTTCTGATTTTCCTGAATCTTTACGCTATTTAAAATTTTTTTTTATTATTTTCTTTTGGGGAGGGGAAAAAAATAAAATCTTAAATCATTGTTTAAAAATAAACATTAAAAACTTTGAAAATTTGAAAGGGAAAAAAATATTTACTGTCAAAGCAAACAATTAAAAAGTAGCATTGGCTTTTATTATTTCTTTTATAAAAAAGGGGTGGGGACAGGGAATTTAAGTTTTTTTTTTTTTAATTTATGGAATGTGGAAAAAATTAAAGTATAAACAAATATGCTGTACTTAAATTTTTTTTTAGGAGAAAAAAACAAAACACTAAATTAATGTACTTTCAAGATGACCCCCACTTTCAAACACCAAATAAATAAGGGATAAGTTAGCTGCTATTCAAAAAGAAAATTTGGCACCAAAAGGACGGTGAAAAACATTTGTTTTACGGGTGGGGGGCTTTCTCTGTTTAGAAATGTTTTTCCATTCTTTAAGTGATTTTTACTGCCCATTAAAACGATTTGTTTGTTCTCTATAAAAAACCTCTTTATTGTATCTGCTTGAAAAAACAGCGAATAAAAACAGTAAAAATTTTCTAATTCTTGCTCCAAAAAAAAATAAACCTAAAAAAACTTATTTCACTTTTTAATTAAAGGGTTTCAGGTGGATTTGTAGAACATTATTATCCCCATCAAAAAAAAGTAAATTTTTATTTAAATATGATTTTTCTATTTTTATTTGTAATTGTTCAAACCAAGGGACTGGGTTTTTTTTTCATGAAGGGGGAAAAAATTTGGGTAAAATTTTTTCAACAAACCCTAGTTATCATAATTTGGTGGACCAGTTTTGGGAAAAATAGTTTAGGAGTGATTTTCAGCA
>JAJQQW010001145.1:12500-14050 GCA_025583905.1 Ia io | reverse complement strand
GGATAGGTTCACATATATTGGTTTCCAGCAGCGGGGGGAGAAAGGGAACTATTTCTTATGTAACAAAAAATTCATAATTCAATAAATTTCTTATTTTTGGAAATTTTTTAATAATATAAAGGGGTTTTGCAAGGGCTTCACTAGACTTACTGTTATTTGCCATTTTTCTTGAAGACATTTCTACTGTTTTGAATAAACCACCTCTAAAATTGTGTTTTCATTGACTTAATCGGACAAACTATATTGAGAAGGATATTCTCGTATGTCATTGCACAGTGCAGGGCGATCTGGGGACTCAGCAAGGGGGCAAAACATTGGGTATTTGGAAAAAGCTAAGGCAGGGCTATATCCTCTTCTCAGAAATGGGTGTCTCGGGGCAATTAGAACTTTACCAGGTGTTTCACACTGCACTCCAGTGCAGGTGAGAATGTGACCAGCGATCTGCTAGTCTCCATGGCCTGGATGGAATCCCAGCCCCCTTCCCCTTCTTCAGCTGTTTTACTTCAGCACTAGTTTACTTAAGTTGTTTCTGAAGGCCTTAGCGTTCTGATGTGGTTAAGTAAACAATAAAAAATTAATAACAAAGGAAAAAAAAAAAAAAAGGTATAAAGCAAAAAACAAAAATTGAGAAAACCAACAAATAACAGCAAAAAAACATTTACAAGTTACACACTAATGGTTGGAGGTTGTAGAGAATTATATAAGATCGAAAAAGGAAGCTAACCTAAATCGAACCAAAAATTGAAAAAAATTACTAGTTGTATGTGAAAATTATTGTGATAATGTGGAGTTTGGATAATGGAGTTTAAGCGGTATTATATGAGTAATGTAGATAAGATTTAGAGATAGGAAAAATATTGAATACTTTAATAAGATTTTATTTTAATGAAAACCAAGATCCTGAAGAAGGAAATTAAGTGTGTTATGATGGATTTGGAAAGTGTGTGTATTGTGAGATTGGACAGATGTTAATTGTATACTAGATACTTGTGTTAGAATTTTTTTGGTTGGTGTTATAAATTTTGAACATAAATGTAATAAATTTGAATTTGAAGTATTCCTCCGAGAATAGGTTGTAGGAATATTTAAGAATTGATTAAATGCAAATAGAGTTGTGTCAGATTTATTTTATAGGTTATAAAAATTGTAATTGTTATTGGAATTAATGGATGGGTTATAGTTAGATAGAGATTATTTTTGTTAGGTTTTTTTATGTAGTGGGGTGGGTGTTTTTGAAGATTTTTTATTGTTTGTTCTATTTTATATGTTAAAGTATAGTTTTATAAAGGAGTTTAAGTAAGTAAATTTGGTTTTTTTTTAATAATTTTGTTTTGGAAATATAGAAGTAAATTGACTCAATAGATATATTAATGAAACATTGTTCCTTTAATTAAATTGGTAAACATATTTAGAATTTTCCTTATTTTTCCTAGTGGTCCCTTGTGGTACTTTGGATTGTGTATTTGATATACATAAATGTGTTTTATAATTTTGGTGTTTATTTTTATTTTGTTTTTTTTTTATTTTTGGATTGTTAAGTTGTTGTTGTT
>JAJQQW010000841.1:0-10000 GCA_025583905.1 Ia io | reverse complement strand
GAAAAACAAAAACACGTGTTTACAATTTAAGATTTTTAAAAGGGAGGGCAGGAAATAATGAACATGGCGACGAACAAAGGGGGGGGGGGGGGGGGGCGGGGGGGTGGGCGGGGTGTGGGGGGGAGGGCGGGGTGGGGGGGGGGGGGGAATTGTATGGGTCCGGGGGGGGGCGGGGGGGGAGGGAGGGGGGAAGGGGGGAGGTTTGAAGTGGGCATGGAGGGTGGGGGCGGGGGGGGGGGGGGGCGGGGGGGGGTAACGGGTGGGGAATTTGGGGTGGAGCGGGGGTGGTGAGGACGGGGGGGGGGGATGAAGGGGACTTGAAACGGGGGTATGGGGTTTGGGAGGTATTTTGGGGGGCTTTCAAACAAGGGGGGGGGGGAACGGGAGGGGGGGGCTTAGGTGGGGTGCGGGGAAGGGACAGGGGTAGGGGAGTGGGGGGGGCGGGGGGAGGAAAGTGGGGTTGGCTGGGGGTTTAGGGAGGGGAGGCTGTGGTGGCGTTGTCTAATCCCGCAGAGGAGGGGGAGGTCGGGGGTTGTGCGGGGAGGGGTGAGGAGGGGGGGGAGGAGGGTAAGGGTGGGATGGCCAGGGGGGGGAGGCTAGAGGGGTGGCAAAAAGGGGGGGGGGGGGGGAAAGGCGGGGTGGGGGGGCTGGGGGTTTTTAAAAGGGGCATTGGGGGAGATTAAGAAATGGAAGCCTAGGAGGGGGGAATTAAAGCGGGGGGGGGTTGGGGGGGGGGGGGTGATTTAAAGGGGGGAGATGGGGGGGGGTGTGGGCGGGGGTGGGGGTCGGGGGGGAGGGAATATTTGGGTGGGGGGGAGGGTAGAAGTGAGGATGGGGTCGGGGAGGGGAAAGTGGAGGGGAGAGGGAGCGATCGGGGGGAAGGTGGGGAGTGGGGGGGAGGGGGTGCATTAGGGGGGCGGGGGGGGTGGGGTACCTTGGGGGTGAGGGGAGCGTATGGGTGGGGGCAGGTGGGGTGGGGGGCGGGGGGGGGGTTGGAAAGGGTTGGGTTTGGGGGGGTGTACGGGGGGGGGTGGGGCGGAAGGAGGAACCTTGGGTGGGGGGGCGGCAAGGGGAGGGAGGGGGAGGGGGGAATGGAGGGGGGGGGGGTTGTCGGATGGGAAGCCGCTGGGGGGGGGGGGGGGGGGTGGGGGGGGGCGGGGGGCGGGGGTTTTGGGGGGGCCCCCGGGGCGGTTTGTTGGGGCGCGGGAGTGGGGAGTGGGGGGGGGGGGGGCAGTAGGGGGACATTTGGGGTGGCTGAGGGGGAGGAGGTTGGGTAGGGGTGGGCGAAGGGAGGGGACCCCAGGTTTCTAGGTTTGGGGGGGCGGTGGTGGGGTAGGAAGGGGATGAGGGCCAGGGGTGTAGGAGGAGGAGTTAAAGGGGCTGGTGGCGGGGGGGCGGAACGGTGGGGAATATTTAGTGCCGCGGTTGTGGGGAGTGGGTGGGGGCACCCCTGGTGGTTCCTTTGGGGGGAATTTGGTGGGCGTTAGGTTTTCCCCCACCCCCCTTAGGGGGGGGGTGGGGCAGAGGAGGGCTGCCGGTAGAGGGGGATCGAGGGGGTAAGTTTTAACGAGGGGGCGGGAGTGCGAGAGGGGGTGGTGGGGAGGCCAAATTTTGGGGGGGGTCACCGGGGGGGGGGAACCCGGTAGTGTGGGGGGGGTAGTGGGGTGAGGGGGTGGGGGGGGTGGGGGGGGGGGGTTTTACGTGGGGCGTAGGAAGTGGGGAGGATGGGTTTTGAGAGAGGGGGGATGATGTCCGGAGGTGGGAGAACCGGCGAAGGGGAGACGGGGTTAGGGGGGGGGGTGGGGGGGGGGGCTGTTTTACGGGCCCCTTGGCCGGTGAAGGGGGGCAGGGGGGGTAGGTTTTAGGGGGGGATGTGACCACCTTCGATGGGGGGCTAGGGGGGTCGGTGGGGGGGGGCTAATAGGTGGGGCTGGTAGGTGGGGGGTTTTTAGTAGAAGGGGGGTGGCAAATTTCGGGTAGGGGGGTAGGCCGCGGGGGGTTGCCCCTGAAGGGGCGGAAAATTGGGGGGGCGAGGAATGGGGTGGGGGGGCGTGGGAGGGGGGGGGGGTTAGGGGAGGGGGGGTTTATGGGGGGGGCGGTGTGGGGGGGGAAATGTTTTTGTTTTAGGTGGGGTTAGGGGGCCGGGGGTGAGAAACTTGGGGTAGGGTTGTTAGGGGTGAGGGGGGTGGAAGGTTTTTTAGATTAGTTGATTGGGCGGGGTATTGGAAACACATATTAAAACCCCCCAATTTTGGGGTGTTTGGGCGGGCGTGGATCTTTTTCACGCTTTGGCGGAGGGCAAAGGGGGGCGGGGGAGTAGTGGGTGAAACGGGGGGGCGGAGGCCAGGAAGGTTTTCTTTGGGGGGGCCTTTGGGGAGGGTGGGGAAGGCTGATAGGTTTTAACTCTGTGGGAGCGGGGGTGCGGCCGGGGGGGGATAATTCTTCGGGGGGAGGGAGACGGCTGAGGCAGGATTTTGGGGGTGGGGGGGCCCCTGGGGCCCCAATAAATTTAAACCATGCCGGGGTTATTACAAAAGGGGCGATGGCCTGGGGGGCCCAAAATGGAAAATGGCTAGGGGGTTGTTTTGGGGTTCTGGTGGTTTTTGGTGGCCTTGGCACGGGGGGGGGTAGGGTTGCCCGGGGAGAATGTGGGGTCCTGGGGCAATCCTGGGGTCCCAATTATATTCGGGGGAAAGGGGGGGGGTGGGGGGGGGTGGGGGGGAAGGGGGTGGGGCGGGGGGGGGGGGAGCGTAAATATAAAATGAAAAAAGGGGATATTTTTGTGTGGGTGGTAGGCCAGGTGGGGGTAAGGAGGAGGGGGGGCGGGGTGAGCCGTGGAAGGGGGGGGGGGTTTTGCATGAGGGGGGTATGGGGGGCGGGCGAAATTGCCCACGGTGGCCCTAGGTATTTTAATAGCCCTTTGGGGGGGGGGTTTTTGGGGAAACGGGTGTGGCCGGGGGGGGGGCAGGAGGCTGAGTGGGGGGGGGTAGATTGGCCCCCCCACATGGTTCACAGGGTGGGTTGACACGTTTTGGACCTGTGAGGGGTGGAGCGGGGGGGTAAGGTGGTTTGTTCCTTGAAGGGGGGAGGGTACGGGGATGTATGGGGGGGGGGGGGGGGGCCCGGGGGGGGGGGTGGGAGGTTTGTGAGGGAGGTTGGTAGGGGGGGGGGGGGGGGGGGTGAGATGGTGGGTTTGTCTTGGGGGGGGGCCGGTGGGGGGGAAACCCGGGGGGGATCCTTGGGGGCACTTTGGGGCGGGGGGGGAACGATGAGATGGCGGGAGGATGTGGTTCGTAGGGGAATGTATGGGGGGGGGGGGGTTTTAAAAAGCCCACAACTTGAGCAGGGGGGGTCTTTTTGTTTTGTTTAACCTTGTTCGGGTGGGGAAAATGGGTATGGGAAAGCTTGGCTTGGCATTGGTTTTTGGGGGGGTTACCGAAGGGGGGGGGAGGCCAATAGTGGAAATGCTTTGGGGGGGGGGGGGTGGGGTTGGAGGGTTTTGGCGCCCCCACATTTTTTCCATTTTTACGGGGGAGCGTTTGGGCCTTGAAATCAAACGGAGTGGGGCTTGGGGGGAGGGGCTTATTTAATTGGGCCCAGGGGAAGTTTTTGTGGGGGGGGGGGACCCATTTGGGTGGGGGCTGGTTGAATTGGAAAGTAGGGGGGGAGGGGGGGGAGGTTTAAATTTAAGGGGGGGAGGGGAGGGGGAAGGGGGAAAAATGGAGGGGGTTTTTTTTTGGGGGGGATGGCAGGGGGGTTGGTTAACAGGGGGGGGGTGGAGGGGGCTTAGTTTCAGTGGAGGTAATTTGGTGGCGGTGGCACAAATGGAGCTACAATAGGAGCATGTTTGTGGGGTGGGGGGTGGTATTTGTTTGATGACAGGGGGGGTATTGGGGGGGGGGTTAGGGGCATTTGGGGGGTACATGTGGGGGGAGGGGAGGGGGGATGGGGGATAAGGGGTGGGGGGAGGGGGGGGGGGGGGATTAGGAATTGTGTGTTGGGTGTGGGGGGTGCAATTTTAGGACCAAAATTATAAATTTTGGGTTGATGGGGGGGGGTAAGTGGGGGGGGGGAATGATTTGGGGTGAGGGGGGATAGAGAGGGGGCGGTAAGGGGGTTATGGGGGGAAAGGGGGGGTAGGGGGTGAGGGTGGGGAGGGGTGACCCCCGGGGTTGGGGGGGGAATCTTTTTTGGGTTTAATGGCAGGCCCGGGGGGGGGGCCCCCCCCATACTGGGGGGATGCGGCTGTGGGTAAATTTAGGGTTAAATTTGGCGAGGATTTTCTAACAGGAGGTTATTGTATTTTTCTAGAGGGGGGGGACTCTTTTTCATAAATATTTGGGCCCACCCAAGGGGGGGGGGCAGGGTGGCTTGGGAACATTTTTTGGGCAAACCGTAAGGAATGGCAGGCAGGGAGGAAATCAAAGTGGGGATCCCTTTTTTAATCCTGATTTTTTGCCCATTTTACTTTTTGCCAAACACCCCCAACCCCCCCATGGGGGGAAACCCTCCATATTCCCCACCCAACTGGTTAAAAGGGGACACCCCCCCCAGGGGGGGGGGAGACGGGTGTGTAAGGGAGGGGGTTGCGGGGCTTTATTTTTTTTTTTTGGGTTTCTTTCTCTTTTGGTCCCCCCCTCCCCAGGGGGTGGGGGGAAACCTGCCCAACTTTTTTTTCGTTTTTATTTCCCCGTTCGAGGGAAGGTGGGATTGGGATTGATAAGAAGCCAAGACCAGGGGGGCCCATTTTTGGGGCATTGCTGTAAAAGGGGGATTGGGGTACAAATCCCAATTTATGGCTTGTTATGGGCCTTTCAAATGTTCCCCAAGTTGACCCCTTTTTTTACAAAACAAAAATAGGTTGGGGCGCAAATAAAAAATTGGGTTTTGCTGGGGGCCGCTTCTGTGGGTATTTTTTTTACCATTGGGCTTTTTTACCTTGCAATTTTTGTTATGGGATAATATCCTTTTTTGGGTTTCATCATGGCTTTTGATAAGAGTTTGAGAAGCATTTGGGGGGGGGTGGATTTAGGGGTTGTTTTTTTGTACCAATCTATTTTTCAAAAAAAAACCGAATTTAGGTTGTCCGGCCTTCTACTCCAGCAAACGGGGGGGGAACTTTATTTTTATTCCATGGCAGGCTTTGCGGTGTAGGGTTCACCCCGGGGCGGGAGCTTTCCCCTCCTTTTTCGGGGGGGGAGTGGAGCCTAGTTTGCCAATGAGGGGGGGGAGGGCCTCCTTCAGGGGGTACCCCCAAAGGCACCTTTGAGTAATCTTGATTCCACCCTGTTCCTTTCCCATGGGTGTTTGGCACCCGGAAGGGACCCATTTATTTGGGGACAGGGGAAATATTTTGGGGGGTGGCCCTCCTCCTCGGCCCCATAGATGGTGGGTTTCCCCCGGGAATAGCCGATTGGAAAGTCTTCGAGGGGCCCGGGGCCCTTTTCTTTAAACCCCACGAAATAGTTTTTCGTCCCGGCCCCCCCCCCCCCTTGGGGGAAGGGTAAGCAAACCCCGTCCCCCACCCCCCACCATTCCACCCCCCCCCGAAATGGGAAAACTTGGGCAAGGGGGGGGCCCTTTGTCGTTTGTCCAGTCCGGCATTATCCCCGTTGCCCCCCCCCACCCATGGGGTATGGGAGGGGGGACCACGGGGCTATCCCCCCCCCTGGAAATAAAAAACTGAGGGCCAGCCCATAGGGGAAGAAACAAGGGGGGAGGTAAAATAATGGTGGGGCGTGGGCTCGGGAAACTGGGATTGGGCTACCCAGCCCAAAAAAAATTATCGGGGACCTTGGGTTTTCTCGAAGGGGTGGGGGGTATCCCCCCCCCCAACCAGGTTCAAAAAAGGGCTGTTCTTAAATAGTTATGGGGGCGGCCAGGGTTTTTACGCGTTTTAAAAACAAGCTTTGGCCGGATCCCTTCTTGTTTAGGAAAAGGGCCTATAAAAGGAGACACTGGGGGCAGGGGAGGGAGAGGCAGGCCCCCGTGGGAGGCGGGAAAAGACTTCCCGAAGTTAATTGAAGGACGGGAGGGGGGTGGGGGAGATGATGTACAGGAACTAGGGGAGGGATAATCCTTATGAGAAGGGCACAATATCACTATCTTTAAAGGGTTTGTCAAGGCAACTCAAAGGAAATTGTTATCCGGTTTTCAAATTTTGAGGGGAAGGGGGTATGACCTCCTATTTTCCAAGGGGGGGGCCGGTTCCCAAAAAATTTGGCTTTGGGGGGTTGGACTTTTAAAAAGGTTGGGTGTTTAGGACAGTGGGGGCCCTTGATACCACATAACTTGTTTTTCGTGGGGGGGGACCCGGGTTGGCTTATTGGGGGAGCACAATACCCACATTTCATAAACCAAAATATTGTCTCTTTAAAGCTCTCCTATTGGTAGTCCTGTGTGTATAAATTAGGTGTTCCCAACACCCTTTGGGAAACTCATTTCTGGGGTTTTTTTCCATGGGGGGCACTCCATGCTCCCCTGCTTTCCTTGGGGGTGGGACCAAAACCTTTCTGGGGGGGATTGGGGGCCAAAATGGGGGCCCATGCCCCCCAGCGGCACATTTAACACAGCCCACAAATTATTACCCAGAACCCAAGCCGTTTAGCGTTTTGGTTCAGACGGTGTTTTGGCACAAAGATCCTCTACAAGGGGAACTAGCAGCCTTAAAGTGATGGCGAACTTTTGGCAACCCCGTAAGGCTGCGTTATTCATTTTTTTGGTTCAACTTAAAAAAAAAAGTGGGGGGGAAGCGGGGGCACTTTTCTTGGTTTTAAAAACTAGGGGTAATTTTTCTAAAAAGGGGCTGGGGGAGGAAAAAGGCAAGATGGAAAAGGGGGGGGTGGACTACCTTCTGATGTTGGCCCACCCACATAAGGCCCCCCCACTTTTCCCTTGGGAGCAGGTTTTTAGCCTATTTGTTGTTCCCAATGAGAAAAACCTCATTTGCACAGGGATAGAATATGTTAATTGAATTCTGGCCTTTATTGGACCCAGGGGACCACCATTTGGGGGCCCAAGAGGGGCAATTAATTGTTAGCAAGTAATTGTCTGGGCGGCCTTAGTTGGGAAATCTAGCCTTTTTGGGAAAAAAAACCAAAAACTAGGAGTCTTGCCCCTTGAAAATCCCCATCCCCATGGCATTGCCGTATAAGAAGATTATTAAAACCCCAGCGGGATAGTCAGAAGTAGTGGGGGGGGGCATGGGTCGTAAAATTTCATTAATACCTTTTTATTTCCATTAGGGAATCCTGAGGGGGGGGGACTTCATTTTTTAACCTCAGTTAATCACTTCCCTATGGGGGTTCCTATCCCCCCTGGTGGTTATTAAAAAACTGTTTGGATGGGTTTGAGGCTCTGAAGGGGGAATATTACTCGTTGTTTAAATGGCCTGGTATTTGTGGCCCTCGTTGGGATGGGGGGGGGTGACCCGTGCTGCCTTAGTCTCAACCTACAAACAGGTGGCTTGGCCAGCAAAACCCTAATTCAGGGGGGGGAGGGAACAATGACTTGTGGACGCTTGTTGAGGATGGTTTAATTTGGGGGCTTCTAATAGGAAGGTCTCTTTCCTAAGTCCATTTTAGATTCTGGGCTCCCAAACAACCAAGGGCATCCGCCAACATCAAAGGGTTCTTTGTTATTTTGATTACCATTGTTGATCCAGTTATTACTTTTTGGCCTGGGGGGGGGCTAGGGGAGCCAATTCTTTTGCAGGAGTGGGGGGGATCCCATTTTGCCAAAAACAGAAACCATTGAAAGGAAGCCCAAGGTGCATGCAGGGGCCTATTAGGTGGGAGAGGGTTGGCCTTTCTGTTTAGATAACCCCACTTTGGAGGAAGAATTTTAAGGTGGATGGGGGTCCAGCATTTGGGGGATGCTTCATTTTCGCAGGTTTATGAGGGTTGTCTGGCGAGATGGGGCCATTTTTCTCACAGGAAGGAACAACCCTTAATTATCTCAATTGGGGATAAGGGGAAAATAGATTAGGAACTCTGTTTCCCTCTTTCTCATATGGTCTAGAATTGGGCTTTGATATAACCCACCAAAAGGAGGGGGCGGGTTCAGTTGGGGGCTGCTTAATTTACTGCCTTCCCCATTACCTCTTTGAAAGGGGAGGGATTAGGTGGGGTTGGAAAATCTTTTTTTAGGCCCCCTTTTTGGGGGGGGATTTAACAGTAAAGGTGTACAATGTCAAAAAGGAGCCTTTAATGTTTGGGTATGGCTTTTCCTTTCTTCAGGGGAGGGCTCCCGGGGGGGGGGGGGGGGGGGAGGGGTGCTAGGCCTGGAAATTATTAGTTGTGAATCTAATACAAGGGAAATTTATTGGCTTAATTGGGGAGGCGCACCTATCTTGGGAAAAAAAAAAAAAATAAGTTGGGGGGGGTCAAGGGGGCCCAAGGGGGAAAACAGGGGGGTCCAAAGGGGGGAGGGCCCCAGGGGAAAAGAAAGGGGGGAGGGAGGACCCCGGAAAGAAAAGGGGCCCCCCCAGGGGGGGGGGGAGGGGGCCGAGGGGCAGGAAAAAACCGGGAAGGGGTTGGGGGTTTTTTTTTTCAGCTGCCAGCTTGCCCCCTGAGGGGTGGGCGCCCCAAGGTTTCCAAGAAAACAAAGGAAAGGGGGGGGGGGAAAAGGAACAAGTCCCAGGGGGCCCCCCAAAAGGGGGGCCTCAGGAGGAAGTGGGAAGGAAGGGGGCTGGGGGGTGGGGGGGGGACCAAGGGGTTTTAGTTTTTTGAGCTAAAGCAAGCCAATTTTTTTTTTTAAGGGGGGTGGGTGGCGGTGGAAGCCTTCGCTTTGGGGATCCGCTTGGGTTTGAAACCTTTGACCCCCACCCCTGAGGCGGAAGGGTAACCCTCTGTTTTGTTTTTTAAGGTGGGTGGAGAACTGGGGGCTTAAGGGTGGGGGGGCTGGGGCTGACATTTAATTATAGTACCCCCCCTTTCTCAGGGGGGACCATATTAATATTTTTCATAATGTTGGTATTACCCACCGGGGGGGCCTCTAGTTTTTGGGGTTGGGTGATTACATTTGCGGGTCTTTGGTTTGAATACTTGGGGGGGGGGTCCTGGTGGGGGCCAGGGCTATGTTCATATAGGGCCATTTTGGGGGCCATATTTATACCGGTGGGAGTGTGGGGTTATACCACATGCACACATAGTATTATTGGTGGGGGGGGTGTCCTAGTGAGGGGGTGAATTCCCTTGGCCTGCACAAAAACTGTAGGCGTTTTCCACCCTACACGCTTTTCTTCTTAGGGGGGCAGGGGAAGGGGGGGCATAGGTGCTGTTACGCATGGTTGTTTGGCCAAAAACACCCAGGCCTTTTTAGGGGAAGGGCCCTCCGGCCACTGGTCTGGTAGGCCAAAGGGAGGGGGGGCAAGGGGGGACAAGGCAACCCCCAGCCCTCCCCCTTTTGCTTTTGATGCGGTTCCACAAGTCGGGGGGGGGGCGGACATTGAGCTCGCTGTCCCCCAGAGGGGCCCCTTTCTGTTCCGCAGGGGGCCACCCAAGGCCAATTGGGGCGGGCAGACGGCTGGGGGCCCAATCAGGGCTTATAAACCCCCCCGGCCACCCCCCGGTCCCCAAACCCCCTTGCGCCTCCCAACTGGGCCCCAAATCGTGGGTGTTTGGTTTAGGGGGGGAAGAGTTTTTGGTGGTAATTAACATATTTTTCAACCCATTTTCTATTTAGGTAGGATTTACTTCGGGGCTTCGGTGCACGGGGAAAAATTCATTGCCAATTGGGGTTAGGGGGGTTCCCCCAGCCCGCCTTTTTGGCATCACTCTCCAATTCGGGGGGTGGGGGGGGGGGGGGGGGGGTGCGGGGTGGGGTGTGGGGGAACCCCTTGGGGGGGGGATGGGGTTTTCAAAAAACCTGCCCTGTTAGGGCCCGATTTTCCTGACAGGATTTGGGGCCTTTAAAAAACGGGGGGCCAAGTCGGAGGGGGGGGAAACATCCTTTCAACCAAATTTTCTGGGGACCGGCTGGCTCCTAAATGCCACTCACC
>JAJQQW010000429.1:0-15616 GCA_025583905.1 Ia io | reverse complement strand
TGGCATTTCACTTTAAAGAGAAGCAATAAGATGATATATAGCCCTGGTGTGGCAATTCTTGCTGGGAGTTCCTTTTTCACCGGAAGCTGGGAGTGGAGCATCACCAAAACCTGGCAAAAATTGGGGTGGTTGTTGGACAGTTTTCAGAGGGTCCAGAGAAAAATCGCATGCATAATAAAAGGGAGGCATCTTAACAGGGAGAGAGCTTGAAAGAGATTTTGTTCATGGACTGCTAGCAGCGGGAAGGAAAGGGTAATTATGTCAGACTGGATTACTACATGATTGGCACACCAAGATTTGGATTATTAAAACATGCAAAACTTTTATGATGTTCGAAGCAGCTGCTGTAGAGAAATATGAAGGGGGCTGAGAAGGCTGGACAGCTTTAAGTATCCTCAGTGCAAGTGTGACCCTGAGTGTAAGGGAGGGAAGCGAACGGTTGTTATGTAAAGCATCCTTGGCCTGCGGGCAGTCTGACTTATACGGTATACCCAGCCACTCAGCTGTCTGTTTCGGTACCTTCGTCCATGGTGGATATTTTCTGATGCGACATTATTATGTGATATAAAATTATTCTCTTGATGATACACTCACATCATGTCCATTCACGTGTCTACCCTGGACGTCTTTTCCTCTGAGGGAATTCTCTCTCCTCAACTGCGTCCCATCGCTCTCCTAATAGGTCCCCACCCAATTTGTCATTTCATCATGTCTCAAAATACATAAATTAGAACAGATTGGACTTTAGTCATTCACTCCAATTGTATCCCATAAGCCCCATTCTGAGGATGAGCAAGGTGGTGCTTTGGTCTTGGAATCAATGTACAAGTCAGGACACCTGTGTACATAGTCATATATTTGTTTATTCCACCTCTCCCCAGTGTACAGTAACCTATTAAAATTATGCCCATTTTGTGGAGGATGGGGATTGTCATGTATAAGGCTTGTAGGGTGGTTTGTTAGGGTCCTTTTCCTAGGAACTTGAGCAACTATTTAGTCTTGGTCACTATATGGATACTAAACAAGGGTTCATGACTTTTTTTTATTGGGTGATCACCATTCATACTCACCTTGTAGCATGTTGTTAGATGCTATCTATTTAGCTATAAACTACTATAACCCCTGGAAAGGTTTTCTCCTTGGATACTCACTCTGATGCTCTTGATGAGTATTATGCTTAATTATGGCCTCATAACTTCGGGAAATCAACCCCAACTTGCTGGTCCTTATGCTAATTTTGGCTCAGTTATTGCAAGAACCATGATTGCCGTGAGTGTTATGAGGCCACCAACGTTTGTGACATACCATCCTAAGGTCTTGGGGCTTTCTGCCTGTATAAGTATTCTTTCATGAACCTTGTTGGGGCTGCTGTATTACTCATCACTCATGAATTCAGGATGGCCTTGGTCAACTCGCATTGTCCTTTGGGTCCTCCTCTAGAACAGAATCCTCTGTGGGTCTTGTGGCCTTACTTAGCATATCCTTGCAGAATGACCATGTTCCTCAGACTCTTTATTCCCCACTCTACCCTGCCAGGAGCCAGGCAAGGGCATTTTCTATTGCACTTCTTAAGTTTACCCAGGCTTTCATGTAGATCGGACTCAGTGGCAAGTTTTTCCTACCTCTTGGGTCTTTTATTCTTAAAAGAGTCTATCACGTTGGATCTTCCTGTGATTCTGTCATGATATGCCCACTCATCATAATGAACTATTCAAAAATTCCCAATAACCTAGCGAGCACACAACTAGCTCCTATTTGTACCTATGGGCTAGAATTTTTTGCAATTTTTTTTCTTAAGAAAGTATATAGCCTTAGAGGGTCACATAGACATGGTTTTGCTTGGAATTTTAATCCTAGTGTTTTAGCACCCCACATGGCAAGCTGAATAGAGGTAGAACAGTCTCCTCAGGAGCAACCTATTGCTTCTGAAGGGAGGGGGCTTCTTTAGCATTGCGGTCCAGGACCGATGGCAGAACATGGATCAGCTTCACTATGAAGTAGTTTGGTCCACCTCTGTGAGCCCAGAGAGTCTAGGGTTTTATGGTGGAACAAATATCTTCAAAGGTTTCCATCTAGATGCTTCTCCATCCCATATGTTTGGGCATTGGAATTTCCACCCAGGTCCATGTCCCTTCCCATATTGAACTCGCATTCGACTGAGCAGTTGATTGCCTTGGGACTGTTGAGCTCTGCAACAGAAACAATTAAGTCTTCAGAGTTGCCTGCTGCACTGTATGTCCTTCCACTGCAGGAAACAAACGAACCACGTTGCTAAAACTATCACACTGAGCTCTCGCACACTTAGCCATTTGGTCTTATTGCTAGACATCCATGGGCTCCTCCAATATCTTTTGTACTGGCCATCATAACTTTTAACTTCGTCATCAGCCATTTGGCTCTTTTTGTTTATCGTGTTCCCCTAATGTTCAAATGCCTGAATCATTGCATTGGCACAGAATTCCACTCCAAACATACATTCTTCCAGATCTCCATCACGCTGCAATCCTTTAACAAGGGTAAGCTGCATCTGTGTCAGGAGATATCTGCACCACTCTTACTAACCCAGGTTGGGGAGTCCTCTTCCATATTCCCAGTTGGTGGATGAGCCAGTCCTAATAATTATATCCATTTTACTTCCTGTTTCATGGAAACGCTTCTGCGCACACACTTACATCTAGTCCAGGTCGCTGGGAGAAAGCAGATGCCAAGATGAGATTTAATTTTCAAGGATTTTGTTAGGGAGAAATTTTTTGAGAAAAAAAATGGGGACGGCCAAAACAAGAGAAAACAGAAAAGCCTTGAGACCACATGCAAAATTTAACCAAGTGTAAGAGAGAAGAAGGAAAGGTGGCAGAAGTTGCCATTGTCAGCAGTGTATTTCTCTGTCGGTTTCTGCAAAAGTCATCAGAGAGTCCGGAGTCAAAGACCCATATGTTCCCAATATGGGACACCTGTCTTGATCCCTGCTGAGATCCTGTCATTGGCTGGGATCAACTAATACGGAGGCTCTGTGGCTCTGGAGGGTAAATGTGGTAGTGGGTTTCAGAGTCTCGCGCATTGATCAATGTGATGTTGTCACACTCTGTTGTGGGCAGGCTTGGATGACTTCCATTCTCAATGGCACACACCAACTGAACATACGAAGAGGTAGATTTATATTAAGACCGGGCCCGGTCCTGATGGCCACACCATAGGGAAATCCAAAATAAGAGGGATGCTTTTTATTAGTAGGAATCCGCTGTAAGGATGGATTTGGTTTCGTTAATGACTTCAGATTTCATTGGTAACTCTTGGGACATTAGACTGAACCTCTCCTGTATAGGGATGTTGATTTAACAGATATGGTGTTGAAAATAGCAGTCAAGTGGTCTACATGATATTGAACCTTGTCCCAAAAGATGCCTTTACTTAAGGATAACTAAGTTTTTATTCTTTATTTTTTTTTTTTTGAATATTTTTTATTTTGTTTATCTCACATTATTTAAATTATTTTTTAAATTTCAAATGATATTATTAATAATAATAATAAGTGTTAATATAATTAAATGTAAAACTTTGTCTAAAATAAAAAATTATTATATATTTAAAAATTGCTAAAATTTGCATATTAATTTTTTTTTTTCAAATTATAATTTTTTTTTTATTATTCTAGTTTAAATAAATATAAATAATAAAATATAACCTCCCCTACAGTTAGACCCACCCCCCCCCCCCCCCCCACACCCCCCCCCCCCCCCCCCCCCCCCCCACCCCCCCCCACCCCCCCCCCCCCCCCCCCCCCCCCCCCCCCCCCCCCCCCCCCCCCCCCCCCCCCCCCCCCCCCCCCCACCCCCCCCCTTCCCCCCCCTCGGGGCGCCCCCCCCTCCACCCACCCCCCTGACATAGCCTCAGCAGGTTCTATTGGGGGCTCAGCCATGGGTTGCCACCAACCACCTAAAACAAAATAACCCATACCCCTCACTCCCCCTCAGGGTCACCTCATCCAAGGCCTTTTACTTTCCCCCCCTCCCCCCATCACCTCAACACCTCCCCTCGACCCCTCTGTTGATTCCCATGGGGTCTCATCCTTTTAAGCCAACATGGATTCCTTCTGTCCCCCCACACTAGCTATGTCCATTAACACATCCACATTTTAATCACCACTCGTTTCTTACAACCCTCCCCTTGTCCCTCCCCCGCACCCACCTAATATGCGGAGCCCCATGTCCTGAAGACCACCCACCACCCACCCCCATAGGCACCTTCTCCCCCCAGACCCCTTCCACCCCACCATTTTGTGTTCGAGGGGACTTTAGCCCATCCTATGGATTGTGGCTATCACCCTGGCCCCCCCCCCCCCTTCCCCCCTTCCCCTGGTAAAAAACCTCTGAACCCCCCCCCCCGGACCCCCCCCCCCCCCCGCCCTATCCCCCATTTTTCCCCCCTCCCCATACCCTAAACCCTCCCTGTTTCTTCCCTTCCCCCCCCCACAAGATATTGGAGGGGGGGGATAATTTAAACCATGGGGGACCTTTTCCACCCAACCCCCCCTTTCCCTAAGGTCCCTTGAACTGGGCCTCCCTCTTCCCTAAGAGGGGTTGGGACAGTTCTTCTGCTAATTCTCACCCTTCCTCTTTGGTCCGTCTATCTTTCCCCCCTTATGTATTGGGAAGTTAACAACAGTTCCCTAACTCCCTAAAAACAGATATTCTCTTTCTTCCACCCCCCCCCCTAATAGAGTAGCCTGGGTCAGAAATCTTAATATTGCTGAATTGTGGTTATTTCCTCTCCTCGTGTCGTGTCTCCACCCCCAGTGATTATTTAAATTCTGTCTTTTTACAGGCCTAAGTGCTGGCGTGTTTCGTAGCTTGTTGGTTCGGGCATTGGACGATTAGGGAACCTAGGGCAATTCATCAGTTTTCTGAGTATTTTGTCATGTCCAAGGGGCGCAATGCCAGGTTTGGCTAAAATTTCCCAACTTAGGAGAATTTAAAGGGTAGGGGGCAGCTTGGATCATATTGATTCACTTCTTCATATTTGATCATTTATTATGCCTATCACATTTGGATGACTTCTCTCCCCTTAATTCTAGTCCAACGGATATGGAAGTGGAAAATCAATATGTATGAATCATAAAGAAAATTGAAGTAAGAAATGGGAAGGATTTGGTGCATATAAAGGTCTACAGAGGAATATTCTTCCATCGGTTTTTTAACAATGGATGGGACTGTCTGCCATGAATTGGGGTTTCGATAGGCAAAATATTCTTACAATTGAAGGGGATTAAATAACTAGAATCTAAGTATTAAAATGGGGATTTTTCAAGGAATATTCAGAAAAGTATGGAAACAACCCAACATAGGGGGACTATAAGTTTTATCTGGTCATTGTCTAATGTTAGTAAACAGCTATTTCATAAAAAATACCCCAACCACCTTTGAAGGTCCTGTTTCAAGTAAAATTGGGTACAATACTTTTTTCCATTCGCTTCATCAAGTTATTGAGCTCTTTGTATGCTGAAATCTACACACATTATTAATTTCTACAGTATTGTTATAGTGCATTCGATCAAAAGCATAACTTGATCTTTAAGTAGCGCGGGATTGTTTGCAAACATAATTAAAATTTTCCCACATTGTCTGTAAATGTTATTCTTCTAACAAAATGATTAAATTTAAGTTTTTTCTATTTATCATAAGGGAAAACTTTCTTTAAATAACTAAACCCCACATGCCAAGGAGAAGTTTACCCAATGAACTAATTCTAAAATTATCTTATGTTCAATCTCGCGCTAACCCCCTTTATTGTTTCCACAAGGAATATTCTAATAATTTTTTACTAGTGTGGTGTGTATTTTTAGTAAATCTCTTACCAATTTGCCCTAAATGGGGGGGGGGGGATGGTGGACAGTTCATAAAAATCTAATAGTCTCAATGTTATTGTGTAAATTATTAATATTTATTTATCCAAAGTAATAGTTTTACAATTTCAAATCTATCACAGTCCTGTCCCTTTGCTTTTGTTTCACACTCTTATCGTGTCTATTGCTGTCTCTCTAAACAAAATGATCTCATTTATAATCTGTGGACAATGCATATCTGAATGATTAACCAATAGGGGGGGAAGGGGCCTCTCCCAAAAAACATCAAAAATAGTTACTGCTATTTTTAATCAATAATTAACTTAGCATTTTGTAGGGGAACATTCTCCAGTTCCGCGTATAACTTTTGTATTAACACTTTCTGCATAAATGCCAAAAAGCGTGTGGTTTACTTCTAATCAAATCTACTCTGGGGGAATAAAACTTCCCAAACGCTCCTGGTTTAATTTACTATTGGTCTAACCCAAACATCTATTGTTCTACACCTGAAATCTCACTAATACCTCTAAATAACTTGGATTGTCAATTACTGTATTTAAAATTCGGAAAAAAAACCATAGAGTGTGATATTGGGAAAACAAAACAAAACAAACACACATTCCTCTAAAGTAGGGGCGGGACTTATTGCTTTAACTTATATTTTTTTCTTTCTGTAGCCTTGGAACTGCAGGTTCAATTTCTAAATAAATTTTAATAAGCAAAAAATAGGGTTGATCTGGTAGTGTCACAGGATAAAGAACAAAAATCCATAGGATGGGGGGACCCTAAAAAATCCATATTTTAAATGTTACTTTCCACAAAAATAAAGGGTCTGCCCTTTGTCTACGAATTTTTAGAAATTTAATCAAGCGTGTGGGTGGGAACCACCAAAGGGAGGATTTTATTATTTTTTACTGCACATGTTCGGGGCGAACACACCATGTGTGGGGCGGTTTTTAACCCCCAGCTAGAAGGCGGGATAGCTTCATGCCCAACAAAACCAATGTGGTTACTAAAAACAGAACTTGGGAAAGGCTCGCGCGCTGCCAGCGCGAGGGAACCCTTGGCGCGCGGAAGGAGCTGCGAGGGATGAACCAAAATCGAAATTTCTGATATGGATCTAATCAAAAAAAAACAAAACAACATTCGCTCCCTTGGCCCATAACAGACCAAAAAAAATGAGTTTGCTTGATTACTATTTTCCAATTTATATGGCCATTTTCCATAGGGCAAAACTTATCTATACAGGTCGAACGGAACTTACAGTTGTATTCTACTAACCCCTTCATTATCTATATCTATCAAGTTCCTCACTTGTTTTAATTTCTATGACTTAGCAATTACCTTACATATAATTAAGTGATCCCTCCCATACTGGACATTCCAGCTAGAAGAGAATTTCTAGAGTATGTATTCCGTTAAGATTTTTTTACTCACACATTTTCTGTCCTCAAGGATGTTTTTTCTAGTGGGGTATTTTAAGTTCTTTCTGTCACTAAAAGGTTGTAATGTAAACTACAAGCTGGAAAAAAAGAGATGGCACCATTTTTACTGCCAACTGTAATCTTTTATTGTTGGTATACCGTTGTACTCCTACTTATGGAGATTATACAGCTGCAGATTCCAATGAAGCAGTAGCCGTTTTCTAAGCTAAACAAGTCTGTTATGGGACAGGTGATCTTGCACGTTTCCTTCGGTAGTGCTGGATGGCCAAAAAATAGTTTCATACCTAAGGTAAATCATTAATCGCCTCTCTGAGGAGGACTTTGAATAAATGTTTCCATCCAACTATGCGTTTAAAGGGGAAATATCAACACACTCCTTCCTTCTTTCACTCCTCTGCCACGATGCAAAGTCTCCAGCTACATTCTGTGAGGCCGTGACTGGCAGAGGAAAGGAAGGCGTTTAGCCACCCCCAGTGTCCTGGGAGAACCAAACCTAACTGCTGGCACAGATGGCTCACACACACCACTTACGGGACCCTTTTTATCCTCATTTTCTCGTAATCCCCCAGGGACCAGGGATTTTTTTAACCTTACAAGTTTTTTATCAAGTAGGGGGGGGGGACCAAATCTTCTAGCGCGGGGGGGGCCACGCCCCACTTCCTTGGCATAATAGAACCATCAGGTCCTCCGGTTTGGTCCTCAAACAAGAGCCAGAGGGAGGAAATCCTGTGAGTAGTTGGGAAAACTGCGTGAGTAGAGGCACATTCTGATTTGGGAGGCATCAGATGGAAGTTACTATATGGAGCAGGCTAAGGATGCTGGAGAGGGCACATTGCCACCCCCCCATAGATGAAGGTTATTAATTTTAAACAGAAACCACATACAAAATACATGGTTTTTCAATGGCAGGAACAAGGTATTCGCTAGTTTGAGTCAGAAGGATTAGAGAATGGTCCAGGCAAAAGGGCACTAGGAGATGTACTTACGTATGAGTGCGAGGCAGAAATAGTAGATGTCCCTGATGGAGCTACAGGGGAGGGAAGTAAGTCTGTTTTTCTTTTACCTTTTTAGGTTCTTGGCTGGATTTCTATATCAAAGCAGACTCTGTGTCAGGGTGTGAGAAGTTACGAGACAAACATATCACTCAATCCCACTTTTGAGGGAGCTGTAGAGAGTTCGGTGAACTGTAGGTGTGTGCTCTTAAAATGTCTGTGCCTTTAGAATAAACCAACTGCAAATGCTGGCATAAGCCAGGACATAAATACTAACCAATGCAGTCTATAGAATAGGCTATTTACTAGTGCTGCATAGGAGGGAGATCTTTATCATCACTGGGGAGTAATCAGGCACTGTGACATTCAGTAGGCTATTAGGGGACAGGGATTGGGTTTCTGAATGCATTGTCTTATGAAAAAGGAAATCCAAAACATTCCCCTAGAAAGGTATGATGAAACAACTAAATGAAAAACATAACATCCTCGTCATATGATTTAAGAGTCAGGCATTAAGTTTAACGAAAATGCTTTCTTCCACAAAGGAAGATGACTTTGTAATACAATCTTCATCCCCAATACTGCTACTGCACTGTGCTAGGTGGAAGGACATGGCTTACACCAACGGCTTAGGAATTTCTTTAGAAGAATATTAGCTAGTACTTTCGTGGATACATTTATGTTCAATCGGCATTGGGTTGTAAGTTTCTTATAACCCCTCCAATGCTCCTGTGAGGTTAGTATGTTGTCTATCTGTATTTAGAGACAAGGGAAACTGAGTCTCAGGTAGAGGTAATAACTTTGCTCAAAGTCACCTTGGCTAGTGAGGGTAGAGCTTGAATATGGACGTGGACTCATAAATACTCTGCTGACATGCCATTTTATCGGTCGCACAGGACAAGGGAGGGTTGAGTGGCTATTTAATTGGATGTGGAAGCAGCTGTAATACATAAAAAGACCGTGCTCATTTAAGTTAAGTTTTATTTTAAAATGTGATTCTAGCATGCAAACCAACTTCTTATTGTCAGGGAAATTCACCTTCTGGACCAATGGTAATTAGTAAAATGCAATCTTTACATGTACACTATGCGTGTGGTGGAAATGCTTGCAGTGACACGTGGCATATTTTAATATTTGCTGTAGACATTTAGACAAACTCTCAGCCCCGGGTGTCTTATTCAAACTAATTTAATATAAATGAGAATTAACATTTCATGAGCTATTTGAATCAAACATTTTGCTAATTGGAAGATAAAATAATTGTTTCTGTTGCTTCAACTCTCAATCCTGGGTTACAATTCCTATAATTCAATTATAAATAAGCCCTCTTTGACACTTTGTTTGATTTAAAAAACAACTTTGTTGTCTTTTCTTTGGAAATATGTCTAGATTTCCATCATTCAGCACCCACTTTTTTTACAAACTTGCTTTGTTATAATGCATTTTGATTTCTGTGTATTATGTTATCCAGTGAACAGAATTTGTGATATGATCTTTTTCAAGATAACTTAAAATATGCATCCATATTTATATTTAAATCCCTTGTTTGGAAGGGTGGGGTATGTTAGGGTCACAGAAGGGATCTCTACGAAGGCAAAAGTGGCCAGGGATTAAAAATTTACCTATGTCATCTGGATACCAGATGGGCTGGGCCCAAAAAGGCACCATAGCCCAAAGATGGGAGTCAGAGGTTTTTAAAGGATCTAGGTGCGGCTCTTTTTTCAGGGTGGAAAATTCTCCTGGGCAGGTTCTGAGGGGGATGATAATGGTTCTTATAAGTGGAATGTGTCTTAGCAAGGTGCTGTGGTCTAAGCAAAAGGGAATGTCTGTTGTTGAGTGGTTATAAAGGTCAGTTACCAGGGGAGGGTGTGGATTCAATTCATTTGACCAAAATTAACATTTTGGGTAGAGTCTAGAATAGGAAATTTCAGTTTTTTATACCTCGTTCTTTGTTTGGTTGTTTTGATGCTAAATATTTATTTTTGACTCGGAGAGCTATGTTTTAGTCCTTATCTCTGAGTTTCTTAGATGCAATATCCACATAATGGGTGTCATAGCAATATCAAGGTCCGGTTTGTTTATTTATACCATCCCTAATGTAAATGGAACTCACTCATGAATTCAACATTTATTGATTATCTTTTGTGCTTGTCAGACTTTGTGTTGTATAGGAGACTTCCTTCCTTGCAAATCATAGTCATCAAGAAGATACCAGGCCCCTATACCCTGTGGCAGGGTCAAGAAACTAAGTTTCAATCTTGTGCAGTTAGCAATGGAGGTGGTCTAATAACATAACCAACCTCCCTTCTCTCCTTATATCCTCCAGTATTTTTCACCAGCTCACCCTTGTGGTAAAAAACACTCCCTGCCTTTTTTCTACGGAGGCACTTTTTTAATGTTACCCCTATTGCATTGTCTTGAATAAAGCATTCCTTGCCTTTTTTAACTGGTGGGATGCCCAATTGTCTATTACAGATTCATTCACTTGGGATACAATATGAATGGCTGGTGGCCCCTGGAGCGTCACAATGTGTGGGCCCTGGGCTTATCTTCCTACGGAAGGGGGGAAAGGGGACATTGCCTGGTTTCATCACCACAGATGCAGTATTTTTCGTAAGTGCTATGTAAAAAAAATTTAACCAATGTGCCATGCGTTAATAGTTATGTCTTCTTAATAATTAACTAGCTAACTGCTCTAGGAATAATTTTGGGGGGTCAATTAACATTTAGATTTCATTTGCGGTCCAGCTTGAAGTTAATTCCCCTCACTAGAATAGTGAGGTGAAGACAAGGTATATGAATTCCAGAATGGGCATAAGAAAAAATGTACAAACTTCAATTAGCATTTGACCTCCATGAGTATGACAGGAAAAAAAAAATACCCCCCCCCCCCACCCCCCCCCCCCCCCCCCCCCCCCCCCCCCCCCCCCCCCCCCCCCCCCCCCCCCCCCCCCCCCCCCCCCCCCCCCCCCCCCCCCCCCCCCCCCCCCCCCCCCCCCCCCCCCCCCCCCCCCCCCCCCCCCCCCCCCCCCCCCCCCCCCCCCCCCCCCCCCCCCCCCCCCCCCCCCCCCCCCCCCCCCCCCCCCCCCCCCCCCCCCCCCCCCCCCCCCCCCCCCCCCCCCCCCCCCCCCCCCCCCCCCCCCCCCCCCCCCCCCCCCCCCCCCCCCCCCCCCCCCCCCCCCCCCCCCCCCCCCCCCCCCCCCCCCCCCCCCCCCCCCCCCCCCCCCCCCCCCCCCCCCCCCCCCCCCCCCCCCCCCCCCCCCCCCCCCCCCCCCCCCCCCCCCCCCCCCCCCCCCCCCCCCCCCCCCCCCCCCCCCCCCCCCCCCCCCCCCCCCCCCCCCCCCCCCCCCCCCCCCCCCCCCCCCCCCCCCCCCCCCCCCCCCCCCCCCCCCCCCCCCCCCCCCCCCCCCCCCCCCCCCCCCCCCCCCCCCCCCCCCCCCCCCCCCCCCCCCCCCCCCCCCCCCCCCCCCCCCCCCCCCCCCCCCCCCCCCCCCCCCCCCCCCCCCCCCCCCCCCCCCCCCCCCCCCCCCCCCCCCCCCCCCCCCCCCCCCCCCCCCCCCCCCCCCCCCCCCCCCCCCCCCCCCCCCCCCCCCCCCCCCCCCCCCCCCCCCCCCCCCCCCCCCCCCCCCCCCCCCCCCCCCCCCCCCCCCCCCCCCCCCCCCCCCCCCCCCCCCCCCCCCCCCCCCCCCCCCCCCCCCCCCCCCCCCCCCCCCCCCCCCCCCCCCCCCCCCCCCCCCCCCCCCCCCCCCCCCCCCCCCCCCCCCCCCCCCCCCCCCCCCCCCCCCCCCCCCCCCCCCCCCCCCCCCCCCCCCCCCCCCCCCCCCCCCCCCCCCCCCCCCCCCCCCCCCCCCCCCCCCCCCCCCCCCCCCCCCCCCCCCCCCCCCCCCCCCCCCCCCCCCCCCCCCCCCCCCCCCCCCCCCCCCCCCCCCCCCCCCCCCCCCCCCCCCCCCCCCCCCCCCCCCCCCCCCCCCCCCCCCCCCCCCCCCCCCCCCCCCCCCCCCCCCCCCCCCCCCCCCCCCCCCCCCCCCCCCCCCCCCCCCCCCCCCCCCCCCCCCCCCCCCCCCCCCCCCCCCCCCCCCCCCCCCCCCCCCCCCCCCCCCCCCCCCCCCCCCCCCCCCCCCCCCCCCCCCCCCCCCCCCCCCCCCCCCCCCCCCCCCCCCCCCCCCCCCCCCCCCCCCCCCCCCCCCCCCCCCCCCCCCCCCCCCCCCCCCCCCCCCCCCCCCCCCCCCCCCCCCCCCCCCCCCCCCCCCCCCCCCCCCCCCCCCCCCCCCCCCCCCCCCCCCCCCCCCCCCCCCCCCCCCCCCCCCCCCCCCCCCCCCCCCCCCCCCCCCCCCCCCCCCCCCCCCCCCCCCCCCCCCCCCCCCCCCCCCCCCCCCCCCCCCCCCCCCCCCCCCCCCCCCCCCCCCCCCCCCCCCCCCCCCCCCCCCCCCCCCCCCCCCCCCCCCCCCCCCCCCCCCCCCCCCCCCCCCCCCCCCCCCCCCCCCCCCCCCCCCCCCCCCCCCCCCCCCCCCCCCCCCCCCCCCCCCCCCCCCCCCCCCCCCCCCCCCCCCCCCCCCCCCCCCCCCCCCCCCCCCCCCCCCCCCCCCCCCCCCCCCCCCCCCCCCCCCCCCCCCCCCCCCCCCCCCCCCCCCCCCCCCCCCCCCCCCCCCCCCCCCCCCCCCCCCCCCCCCCCCCCCCCCCCCCCCCCCCCCCCCCCCCCCCCCCCCCCCCCCCCCCCCCCCCCCCCCCCCCCCCCCCCCCCCCCCCCCCCCCCCCCCCCCCCCCCCCCCCCCCCCCCCCCCCCCCCCCCCCCCCCCCCCCCCCCCCCCCCCCCCCCCCCCCCCCCCCCCCCCCCCCCCCCCCCCCCCCCCCCCCCCCCCCCCCCCCCCCCCCCCCCCCCCCCCCCCCCCCCCCCCCCCCCCCCCCCCCCCCCCCCCCCCCCCCCCCCCCCCCCCCCCCCCCCCCCCCCCCCCCCCCCCCCCCCCCCCCCCCCCCCCCCCCCCCCCCCCCCCCCCCCCCCCCCCCCCCCCCCCCCCCCCCCCCCCCCCCCCCCCCCCCCCCCCCCCCCCCCCCCCCCCCCCCCCCCCCCCCCCCCCCCCCCCCCCCCCCCCCCCCCCCCCCCCCCCCCCCCCCCCCCCCCCCCCCCCCCCCCCCCCCCCCCCCCCCCCCCCCCCCCCCCCCCCCCCCCCCCCCCCCCCCCCCCCCCCCCCCCCCCCCCCCCCCCCCCCCCCCCCCCCCCCCCCCCCCCCCCCCCCCCCCCCCCCCCCCCCCCCCCCCCCCCCCCCCCCCCCCCCCCCCCCCCCCCCCCCCCCCCCCCCCCCCCCCCCCCCCCCCCCCCCCCCCCCCCCCCCCCCCCCCCCCCCCCCCCCCCCCCCCCCCCCCCCCCCCCCCCCCCCCCCCCCCCCCCCCCCCCCCCCCCCCCCCCCCCCCCCCCCCCCCCCCCCCCCCCCCCCCCCCCCCCCCCCCCCCCCCCCCCCCCCCCCCCCCCCCCCCCCCCCCCCCCCCCCCCCCCCCCCCCCCCCCCCCCCCCCCCCCCCCCCCCCCCCCCCCCCCCCCCCCCCCCCCCCCCCCCCCCCCCCCCCCCCCCCCCCCCCCCCCCCCCCCCCCCCCCCCCCCCCCCCCCCCCCCCCCCCCCCCCCCCCCCCCCCCCCCCCCCCCCCCCCCCCCCCCCCCCCCCCCCCCCCCCCCCCCCCCCCCCCCCCCCCCCCCCCCCCCCCCCCCCCCCCCCCCCCCCCCCCCCCCCCCCCCCCCCCCCCCCCCCCCCCCCCCCCCCCCCCCCCCCCCCCCCCCCCCCCCCCCCCCCCCCCCCCCCCCCCCCCCCCCCCCCCCCCCCCCCCCCCCCCCCCCCCCCCCCCCCCCCCCCCCCCCCCCCCCCCCCCCCCCCCCCCCCCCCCCCCCCCCCCCCCCCCCCCCCCCCCCCCCCCCCCCCCCCCCCCCCCCCCCCCCCCCCCCCCCCCCCCCCCCCCCCCCCCCCCCCCCCCCCCCCCCCCCCCCCCCCCCCCCCCCCCCCCCCCCCCCCCCCCCCCCCCCCCCCCCCCCCCCCCCCCCCCCCCCCCCCCCCCCCCCCCCCCCCCCCCCCCCCCCCCCCCCCCCCCCCCCCCCCCCCCCCCCCCCCCCCCCCCCCCCCCCCCCCCCCCCCCCCCCCCCCCCCCCCCCCCCCCCCCCCCCCCCCCCCCCCCCCCCCCCCCCCCCCCCCCCCCCCCCCCCCCCCCCCCCCCCCCCCCCCCCCCCCCCCCCCCCCCCCCCCCCCCCCCCCCCCCCCCCCCCCCCCCCCCCCCCCCCCCCCCCCCCCCCCCCCCCCCCCCCCCCCCCCCCCCCCCCCCCCCCCCCCCCCCCCCCCCCCCCCCCCCCCCCCCCCCCCCCCCCCCCCCCCCCCCCCCCCCCCCCCCCCCCCCCCCCCCCCCCCCCCCCCCCCCCCCCCCCCCCCCCCCCCCCCCCCCCCCCCCCCCCCCCCCCCCCCCCCCCCCCCCCCCCCCCCCCCCCCCCCCCCCCCCCCCCCCCCCCCCCCCCCCCCCCCCCCCCCCCCCCCCCCCCCCCCCCCCCCCCCCCCCCCCCCCCCCCCCCCCCCCCCCCCCCCCCCCCCCCCCCCCCCCCCCCCCCCCCCCCCCCCCCCCCCCCCCCCCCCCCCCCCCCCCCCCCCCCCCCCCCCCCCCCCCCCCCCCCCCCCCCCCCCCCCCCCCCCCCCCCCCCCCCCCCCCCCCCCCCCCCCCCCCCCCCCCCCCCCCCCCCCCCCCCCCCCCCCCCCCCCCCCCCCCCCCCCCCCCCCCCCCCCCCCCCCCCCCCCCCCCCCCCCCCCCCCCCCCCCCCCCCCCCCCCCCCCCCCCCCCCCCCCCCCCCCCCCCCCCCCCCCCCCCCCCCCCCCCCCCCCCCCCCCCCCCCCCCCCCCCCCCCCCCCCCCCCCCCCCCCCCCCCCCCCCCCCCCCCCCCCCCCCCCCCCCCCCCCCCCCCCCCCCCCCCCCCCCCCCCCCCCCCCCCCCCCCCCCCCCCCCCCCCCCCCCCCCCCCCCCCCCCCCCCCCCCCCCCCCCCCCCCCCCCCCCCCCCCCCCCCCCCCCCCCCCCCCCCCCCCCCCCCCCCCCCCCCCCCCCCCCCCCCCCCCCCCCCCCCCCCCCCCCCCCCCCCCCCCCCCCCCCCCCCCCCCCCCCCCCCCCCCCCCCCCCCCCCCCCCCCCCCCCCCCCCCCCCCCCCCCCCCCCCCCCCCCCCCCCCCCCCCCCCCCCCCCCCCCCCCCCCCCCCCCCCCCCCCCCCCCCCCCCCCCCCCCCCCCCCCCCCCCCCCCCCCCCCCCCCCCCCCCCCCCCCCCCCCCCCCCCCCCCCCCCCCCCCCCCCCCCCCCCCCCCCCCCCCCCACCACCCCCCCCCCCC
>JAJQQW010001631.1:15000-18385 GCA_025583905.1 Ia io | reverse complement strand
TTCTTTTTTTTGGGTTTTAATATTGAAAATTCCCCCCCGGGGGGCCCTCAGAATTTTTCTGGGTCCTGGGGGGTTTTTTTTTCGGGCCATTTGGAAAGGGGCAGATTGGGGGTTTTTTTTTTTTCGTTTTTCCCTTTTTAAAAAAAAAAGGTCAACACACCCCCCCCCCCCAACCCAACACAAGGGGGGGGGCGCGCGCGCTTAACACACGCGAGAGGATTGAAAAAGGGAAACATTGGACAGAGGGGCTTGGCCAAAAAAAAAAAATTTTCCCCCCCCCCCCTTTCTTTAAAACACAGGCGGCCCCCCCCCCCTTTTTTAACAGCCCGCGAAAGATTTTATATTTAAAAACCCAAAAAATAAAAATTTTTTTTTGGGCCCAGCAAATTCAAAAAAAAAAACAAAAAGGTAAAAAAAAAACCGCTTTTTTTTTACCATTAAAAAAGGGGTAAAAAAAAAAAAAAAGGGACCTTATTTGTTTATTTTTTTTTTAAAAACTTTTTTTTGGGGAAAATATTTTTAAAATAAAAAAAAAAAATGTTTAAATAAAAAGCCAACAGGGGTTTTTAAAAATAAATTTTTTTTCCCCCCCCCCATGGGGGGGGCAAAACCTTTTTTTCCAAGGAATTTTTTTGGGTAAATTTTTTTTTTGGGGTTTTTTTTAAAAAAAAAATTTCTTAACTTTTTTTAAAAAAAAAAAAAAAAAAAAATGGTTTTTTTTTTGTTTTTTTTTTATAAAAAAAATTTTTGCAAATCATGACCAAAAAACCTAAATCTTTTTTCCCTTTTTTTAATATGAATTTTTTTAATTTGAAATTTTTCAGGGAAAGAAAGGGAGGAAGGGGAAGAAGAAGGAATATTAAAGAAGACAATCAGTATGGATTTAGAGGAGAAACATTGAAATCCGGACGCTGCCTCCAGCTTGCCCCCATACTGGGGAATCCAAGGACCCACTACCAGGCATGTTTGCCCTTGACTGGGAACTCCGAACCGGGTAAACCCCCCGTCATGTTCACAGGCAGAAAGACCGCCTCTATCCACTTGGGAGCCAAACCCAGCCTTAGGGCCCCAAAAACCTAATCCATTTTCATTGAAGGGAGTTTAAAAAGAGCAATTGATATTTAAGGTATTTAGTGATCGACCCCACCAAGGACGCAAATGTTTGTATCCCATTTTTTGAAACATATTCAACCCATAAAATAAACAAAACCTATAGATGTCTTAAAATAGCAACATCCTTTTAATTTGGTAAAATACTGAAGTGAGTTTGTTTAGAGATCTATTCTCTTAAACAACCTCAAGCCCTTTTAGTATTTTAGTATTTTAAGTTGAGTTTGAGATTTATAAATATGGACATGTTTTTTTTGATTCCTATTGCCTCATTTTCCTTTTGTAAATATATCCCTAGAAGATTTATCCATGTCTTTGGTTATATACTATGGGAGGATCCATGTGAAACCCGTCCCCCCCCCACCCCCCCACCCCTATTGAAAGTTTATAAACACCGCCCCCTCCCCTTATTAATGACTGATGTGGGACACAGTTTCCAAAACTTATCAACTATTGCTTAACAAGAGGATAAATCCCTAACTTTTCTTTTATATAATATGAGCCTCCCAGGGCCACTTGTTTTTTATTGGTGACTCCACATTTTTCATGTTTATAATACTGTGGTAGCCAACCAACACATAGAATTAAAGTTAATTTTTATGTGGGGTCCTACTTCAATAGGTAAAAAATAAAAAAAAAAGTGGCGTTTATTTATATAATACCCCCCACAATTAAAATAACATACAAGGTGTTTATATTTACTCTAGGCATATTTTACCTTTATTATCATGACTGGGAGGAAATTACAGTATGACAGCTTACAAGGGAATGGCCCTTAATTCCAGTGGTCTGAGACTACGTTGTGTCCCATATTTCTTATATCCCAACTTAAAAGGAACCCCAATTAAAAAAATGTAGGGCAAGGTGTATTTGGGGTGGGTCGCCATTGTTTTCCCCCTGAAGGAAATTTTATTTAATCTGGGAACTGATTTCCCCTCCCCTCCGTAAATAACAGAATAATTATGTTGGACATTCAACAAATTCTCATTTGGGAACCATAGTGATATTAATCCTATTCTCAATTAAATTGTTGTAAAGTTCTCCTATAAGCCTCCCCCCTGAAAAACGACTTGCAGTTTTCAATTGCAGCTTTCTTGGTCCAAAACAATGTATTTATGGTATAATTACTTTCCCCATTTTAAATTTTCTCAAATAAAGCTTCCACTAGTCCCCAATATTTCTCTCACGTCCTCTCCTTCCTAATTGCATAAATTGTCCTTATGTAGTTTCTTTATGCTTCCTTAAATTCCCACTTACTTTTTTTTTCCCCTTTAATTTTTAAAACAATTCTTTCTCAGACATTTTTTGAAACAGCATTTGTAGGAGGTTTTGTTATCCCCTCCCTCCACGGCCCACCTGATTCTTTTGAAAAAACAGCCCATAAAACGTCAGCCCTGTTGAAAGAAGTAAACAACCCTCCTAGTGAAAATTCCTGGAAATGTTAGTGGATTGTGTATTTTCTTTTTCTTTTGATGAGTTTTGTTGAGTTCCCCCAGGATTTGTATTAATCTTTTTAAGTTGATTTTTCTTATGAAATGGGATCACCAGTAAAAAATGGTTCTTAAAATGGGCCCTAATACCGGGTCCTCCCTCCCGTTTGATTTGCCTTTAATAATCTTCTGGTTGATTAATTAAACATATGAAAACAGCAATAGCCCCACACCTTTTATCCCAGTAATTATCAATGGGGGACTTATTGGCCCCAAACCAAAAACATATACCCCTTGTCATGCCAAAAACCCCCCCAAAGATGGGGGAGGCCCCCTCCCTCAAGAGCTTTATGCAAGGAGGCCCCCCCACCCCCCTGAAATAGCAGGACCTGACTAGTAAGCGGGGGCTTCCCCCGGTTGATCCCCCACATTGAAAGTACCACTCCCTATTGAGTGTGTTCACTTTGTGGGAAGTGTTGGGATTTGGGTGGTACCTATGCTTGTGGTCCTCCCTGCCTAAGTACACTGGGGTTTGCAGCTTGTGCTCCCTAAGGGCAAGTGTTCTTCAAGTGGACTAATAATTCCCCCGCGACCCTTTTTTGAAATACCCCCGTATATCCCCTCAACATGTTGGTTGGGCACCCCCCCAACCCTAAAAAAATCTTAAATTTCCCTGTCTGATGCTGCGCTGTCTATCAACTAAGTCAATCATGCTTACTGTTTACTGAATCGTAATGTCAAATAACTGTTGAAAACACTCCGATGGTTCCATCCCCCCCCCCCCTTTTATGGCCCCTTCACAGCAAGGCTGTATCTTCGTGAATACCCACCGGCTGGATGTTGAA
>JAJQQW010001631.1:0-7500 GCA_025583905.1 Ia io | reverse complement strand
CCCCAGTTAAACAGGCTTTTTTTACGTTGAAACAACGCCTCTGTAATAAAGAAGTTATATATTTTAAAACACACCCACCAAATGGCGGGGGTAAACATTAGGTTAAAGGCTTGCAAGTATCGGGACCTTTATATAAACCCAGTGTTAACTCTTTTCACTATAACCTTTACAATTCCCTCGCACCAACCACATGGTTTGGGGGAATTATCAATAAACAACACAACCAATAAAAATTTTTTTTTTTTTTTAATATTTTTTGGTTATTGGTAAAAAATGCCCCCCCAACCCTCCATTACCTTAAACCCCATCCCATTTCCCCCCTAAACGCTACCCCAAAATTGCCTCAAACCCCACCCCTAAACAACCCCCCAATAACCACCACCTAGCCAGGGCCCAATACCCAACAAATTTTTGCTCTTGCCCCCCCCCCCCACCCCATTTTAATAATCTCATTTCACACTACCACATAAGAGGGGAAAAGAAAAAAAATAAAAAAAAAGAACGGGATTTAAATTCCCCAACAGTTGAGTAACATAATGAAGGACACCGGGTGGCATGTAAATGAGATCCCCTAATAGAAGGTATTCTTAACCCTACATCAATCAAATGGGATCTTTTTTTTGAACACCCCCTAAAATAAATAAATCTTCCCATAACTTTTTTCTTCATTTTAAAAAAAAAATATCTTCTCTTGCTCCTTCTTGGGGATCTTTAAAACTTCTATTGTCCTAAAATATTAATGGGGTTTTTTGTGTATGACTAAAATTAATATTTTTCTCAAATTTTGTCAATTATAAAATTATGAAGAATCCTTAATAAAATTTTAGGATCACACAGAAAAGGAAGGTATTCACCCCCACTTATCCGAGGGTAACTTTTTCTCTACTTTTTATTTCTATTTTTTTAACATTTATTCTTTTATTTTTATGTTTCATACATTTTTCTTCTTCTTTTTTTTTTTTTTTTTGTTCCTTTATTTTCTTTTTTTTTTTTTAAAATTTTGGGGGGGTGACTTTTGTGAAGTTGAAACTTACGTTTATTTCTTCTTTCTTTCTTTTATCTTCTCTAGCAGGGGGGGGTTTTCTCTTTTGTTTTTCACTGTTTTTCGAATGAGGAAAAATCTTTTTCTTTTTCCTAATTCGTTTTAAAAAACATAAAACTTTAAAAAAAAAATTTTTATTGTTAATTGGGGTGGGGGGTGTCGCCGGGCCAGATTTTTTAGGGTTATAAATTAATGGGGGGGGGCCCCCATGGGGGAGGGATTTTTTTATAACTTGGCTTATTTTAAATTCGCTGCCAATTATTTAACTTCTGGGAGCCCCCTTTGATAAAAAGCGGGGGACAAAAAATTAAAATAAAAAAGCTGGCCCCTGTCTATTGTAATTATTAAACCCTCAACCCCAGGGGTCACATGTAAAGGTTTTTGTCTTGTTTATTTCTTGAGGAGGGGGGGACTTAATTTCAAGTTTAATTTTAAAATACATTTAAATTTAAAAATTACAAATGGGGGTGGAAAAAATATAAATAAATAAATATTTCATATAATTCAGTATAATAAAAGTGTGGGTTATATAAAAATTATTACATAAAAAAAATATAACACAAAAAATTAAAAAAAGTAATTTACTAACAAACAAAATTTAAAATAATTTTAAAAAAGTAATGTCATTTGTAAAAATAAATATTTTATACAAAACATTTAATAAAAAAAATAAAATAAATATGTTATTTTATAATTTATTATACAAAAAAAATGTTTTTGTTGGAAGGGGGGGGGGAAAAAAAAAAAAAAAATTATACAACAACATTATTGGGAAAAATTAAATGTTTGGGGCAAAAAAATTAAATATTTAAAAACAAAAATTTTTATATAAAAAAAATTTTTTTAAAAAAAAAAATAATAAATTTACAAAAAAAAAAAATAAAAAATTTATAAAATTAAGTTTTTTAAAAAAAAATTACATTTTAAAAAAAAATAAAAAAAAAAAAAAAAAAAAATTTAAATCAAAATTATAATTAAATATTTAGTATAAAAATTGTAATTTTTGTGTAAAAAAAAAAAAATTTTTATTTGTAAAACAATTAAAATTAAAAAATTGATAAAAAAATAGTTTTTAAAAAAAAAATATAAAAAAAAAAAAAAAACATAAAAAAAAACAACAAAATTTTTTCAAAAATTTTAAAGTTGTTTTTAAAAAAAAAAAAAAAAAAATTTATAAAAAAAAAAAAAAAAAAAAAAAAAATATTTAAAAAAAAAAATATTAAAAAAAAAAAAAATTTAAAAAAAAAATTTTTATAAATTTTTAGGTTTTGAAAACATAAAAAAAAAAAAAAAAACAAAAAAAATAAAAAACATAAAAAATAAATAAATGGGTTGTTTGGGGGGGCCAAAAACAAAAAAAAAAATAATTATAAATTTATTGTAAATAAAATAGATGAAACCAATTTTTAAAAAAAAAAAGGGTTTGTAGTTCCAAAAAAAAAAAAAAAAAAAAAAAAATAAAAACTTTAATTACAAAAAAATAAATAAAAAAAAAAAAAAAATAAAAAAATTAAAAATTTTGATTATAAAAAAAAAAAATAAAATCAAAAAAAACAAAAAAATAGAAAAAAAAAAAAAAAAAAACAAAACTAAAACTAAAAACTTCAAAAAAAAAACAATACCTGAATTACAACTTAATTAAAAAAAACAAAAAAAAAAATAATAAATAATTAAATACAAAAGCAGATTTAACCATATTTTAATTTACAATTAAAAAATACACAAAATACAAAAGGTTAACAAAAAAAAATTATTAAAAAATAAAAAAAAAAAAATTTCTAAAAAAAATATAATAAAAAATAAATAATAGATTTTTAATAATAATAAAATAATCGAAAAATAAAAAAATAAAACATAAAAACTAAAAAAACATAAAAACAAAATAAAAAAAAAAACAAAAAAAACAAAGTAAATTAAAAAAAACCAAAAAAAAAACTAAAAAAAAAAAAATCAAACAGAAAAAAAATAAGAAAAAAAAAACCACAAAAATAAAAAACAAAAAAAAAAAAAAAAAAAAGAAAATACTAAAAACTGTAAACAAAAAACAAAAAAAAAAAAATTAAAAACAAATCCAACACCAAACAAAAAATAAAAAGCAAAACAAAAAACTAAATTAAGTAACCCAATAAAACTTGGGAAAAATTAAATAAACAAGTTCTCGTTAACTAAAAACACACAAGAGATGTAACCCCCCTCCACTGGTATTAACGACGTAAAATAATTCCTAATAAAAGGCCCTTTAAACTATAAATATTCTTAAAACAAGCTGGGAATCAGCTCCACAAGGGGGGGGCACATCCATTCAGCAGCAGCAGCATTACCTGGAAAGAAAAAATTTATTTGGGCAATATTTTCTTTTTTGGATTATTTTTTTTTTGTTTATTATTTGGGGGGTTTTAAATTATTTTTTTTTTTTTTTACTTTTTAATTTATTTTTTTTGGTTGGTTTATTTTTTTATATTTTTTAAGGGTTTTATTTTTTTTTTTTTTTTTTTATTTTTTTTGTTTTCTTTTTTTTTTTTTTTTATTTTTTTTTTTTTTTATTTTTTGTTTTTTTTTTTTTTTATTTGATTGTTTATTGTTCTGTATGTATTTGTTAATTATTTTTTACTAATTTTATTGTTTTTAAGAGTTTAATTATTTTTGCACCCATTTTTGAGATTTTTTTTTTATTTTTTTTTTTAATTTATTTACTTTTTTTTTTTATTTTTTTTTTTTTTTTTTTTTGAATTTTTTTTCTTTATTTTTATTTTTTTTTTAAAGGAAAATTTTTATATATTTTTTTTTTTATTTATGTTTTATTTGTTTATAGTGAAGCCGTTTTAGGGGGGCCCTTGCGGAACTTTTTTTTTTTTTTTTTTTTCGGATTTTTCCGGTTTTTTTTTCAAGGGCAATATTTTTTTTTTTGGGCGGGGGCCAAACATCCCCCAAATGTAAGGGGGGGGTGTGGCAGAGGCCATAGCTGATTTTTTATTATTTTTTCTTTTTTTTTTTCGGGATTTTTTTTTTTCCTCTCTAATGTTTCCCTTTTTCTCTCTTTTCCTATACTTTTTAATTTAATTTCTTTTTAAAAATATTTTTTAAGAGAAACAACTGGATAGATGGGCAGTAAATATTACTTTTTTTTTTTTTTTCTTTCAAAAGAGGATAATCAGAGGGGCTTTTTTCATTTCCAAGGAAAAATGGTTTTGTATCTTCTTTTTATAATACCACAAAAACAAAAAAAAAAGATGGGTAATTTTTTCTTTTGTTTTTTTTAATGTGGGGAGGGCCTTTGTCTCAAATAAATTATTTCTTTATTTATTTTTTTTTCACCAATGTTGTTTTTTTTTTCTTTTCCTTTTTATCCAGGGGCGTTTTCTTCCAAAAAAGGTCTCCCCTCTTTTTCCCATATTTTTTATTCGCGCCCCATTTTTCCCCTCCCCCCCCCCACCCTCCCCTCCTCCCCCGCCGAGGACGGAGGGAGAAATATCCATTCCCCCCACCCACCTTATCCCACCCCCTTGTTCCTACTTCTTTTTTCTTCAATTTCCCCCCACACACACATTTTCAGAGGGTGGAACTTCTTTTCCTCTTGTCCTCCTTTAAAATTTTTTTAAAAATGGGGGAGGTACTTTTTTTAGGCTGCACCCTGTTTTTAACGTTTCATTTTATTTTTTTCAACTTTTTATTTATCTATTGTTTTTTTTGTACCAAACAAAAGGAACAACTCAAATTCCTTACCACAAAACAAAATTTTTTTCCCCTTTGGGGTGGTTATGGTTTTAAATTCCAGGTTTACTGTCAGTAATATTCTTCACTGTGTTAAAAATTGAGGGGGGAAGAGCCTCAATTTTTATTGCTTGGTCCAGTCTGGTCCCCAGAGGCACTTTTTTCCCAACAGGATTAGTGGTTACATTCCTGTTTCCTGGTGGGCCTGTTTTTCCCCCATACTTGAGGGGCTATGCTTAATTTCCCTCCCCGGTGGTGGACCAAGCGGGTAGGGTTTTCTTTCTGGAAACTCCTAGGAGGGGGCCGGGGGCTTTTCAGGGGGGGACCTAAAAAAAAATTTACTGGTTTTTATATGCCACCCAACCTTCAATTTGGGCTTTGGTCTGTTTTTCCCATAAGTTTTTGCTGTTACAAAAGCCTTTCAGGGGCCTTTTTTTACAAATTTATATTGTTTCCAGGATCATGAATCTTCTCGTTATGGTTACCCCTATGGCTTATCAGTGTGTTGCTTGACTTCGGGATTTTTCCCCTAGGTTTTGCGACAACCCCTTCTTTAACCCCCATTTTTCAATTAAACGGGAAGTAAGAAGCCTTTCCAAAGAGTCATCCTGGGAAAACCCCACGGTGTGGGCCAAAGGTATTTAAAAGGACTAGCCCTGTGGGGGTTACTGTTTGCTGGGAAAAGGGCTTACCACGCTTGATTGGCCATCTGAATTCCAGAGTCTCTGTTGTACTGTTAATCTGTTTGGGTTTGGGGGGAAGGCCCTCGGGTTATCTTTCCCCCACCTGAGGAAAACTGGAAAAAAAAAATTGGGATCGGGGCTTTCATGCTTGTGGGTTTCTGGGGCATTATTTGGGCACATTTTTTTAATAATGGTCTAGTGCCAAAAAGGGCCTCGTTAATTGACTCTCCCCGGCAAAAGGCTTTGTACATGGAAGGCCTTACTTCGGGCCCCGAGCTAGTGGCCTGCTAGGGGTATAAAAAATAAATAAGCATGGATTTCTTTTGAATGTCCACATAATAATTGCTTTGATGGGGGTAAATACCCCAACACCCACATAACCGGATGTCCACCCAATCTCACCTTAAAGTTTTTTCCCGATCTGGATTGCCACGCAGGGGGAAGGTCCACTTTAGGGCTGTGGGCTGAAATGCCTTCAAAGTAGGCCAAGGGTTCAGGATACCCTTATCCCCCTTGCAGTCCTGTTGAGGGGTGGTTGGCAGATTTATTGGGCCCGGGGAACTTGGAGTATGTTTTTTTCCTTAGTTAACCTAACTGCCTTTGTTCTTTTAACAATACCAACTCATTTTAGGGGGGGCAAACCTTGTTTATTCATACCCATCCAGCACCCTGGGCGGGGATTTTAGAGTTGTTTGATGCTTTTTTGGGAGAATCTTTTGGGGGGTGGGGAAAAAGTTTAAGGGTGACCTTCATCAAATTCACTTTTGGGACACCCACAGTGTGGTGGCACGCCAGTATCTATTTGTTGCACCAGGGATTTGCTATTTAGGGGGGGCATCTCTTTAGCGAACCTTTGTAACAGGATTTTTTTCGTGAGGGGACCCCACTGTATCCATTTTGATAAATCGGGGGTTGCCAACCCCCTTTCCCATAATGAGGGTTTCCCACCCAACAATTTTTCAGGTAATGTGAGCAATCTCTCTACCCAAAAGACCCCCAGGGGGAAATAAAAATTTAATTTTTAAAAATTATTTCAAAAAAAAAAACATGAAGTGTACATTTAAATCGTGGAACTCTTCCCAAAAAAAGCAGAATAAAGGTCTCCACATATTGAAAAGTAATAAAAATATTTCTTCAAAAACCTTTAATTTTTGTGGGAATCATTTATGATATTGAAAAAGGATAGCTGGAAAAATAATGCAAATCAAAGGTCTATTTGAGAGGGTTATTGAATCTAAAAGTGCTGATTATGGGGGGTTTGTTTTTATTTGACTTCAAAGAAATATCTTGCAAAATATGGGTCTTTGGAAGGAGGAAAGATTTTTGGTTACATTTTTCTCAAAAGGCAAGCATTTCAAAAGAGACTTTTTTATGGCAACACAGGAGTGAATAATTTCACGGGTTATTATTTATTATTATAATACATTAGGAGGGGGCCTGGTGCACCAAAACTAAAAATTTCATTTGGCCTCGGGGTTTTTGGTTCCCTAGGGCCTGGGGTCCAGTGGATTCCAGGGGGGGCCAATCTGTTTGGGGTGGACCAGTGTCTGGTGGACCCAGGGGGGGGAAAATAAAAAAACCCCGCTTGTATCTACTCTTGGCCACAGCCTGGTGGCCAACCCGCTTGGCCACCCAGGTCCCACGCTCCCTTTCTGGGGCCACCCCCACCAGGTCGGATCTCCCTCTTATCGTGGGGAGCGATAATGGGCAGGGTGTTTTGGGGTTCTTGGGCACCATGGTTGGGCCACCCAAACCTTGGGGGCTTGTCAGGGTGGGGCCCTGGGGGTGGGTGTCTGCATTTGGGGTTGTCTGGCCCCCCCACTGGTGGTTTTGTCAGGTGGCATTTGTTCTTAGCAAAACCCAGTCCCATTTCAAGCCAAATTTTGTTCCACCATTTTGAATCGGATGTTGCATTATTTTGTGCTTTTTATTATATAGGGGTTATCTTCTGTTATTTAAGTTGCCCAAAAAGTCTAGGGGTTTGAATTAAATTTTAATTTACTTTTTAAAGGGATCCCTGGATTGTAATTGTGGAAAAAATTAAATATGTTGGATGGTAAAATT
>JAJQQW010000810.1:0-16596 GCA_025583905.1 Ia io | reverse complement strand
AAATCGAACCACAGAAACATCGAGGGTGGATAGGATACAAAGAAAAAAATACAACTTCAAGTAGCTGCAGAAGACTTCACAGTCACCATTCACGGGATCGCAACAACAATACAGACACTTCTGTTGCGCGCCAGGAGGCCAGGAATACGCCCTCATGGGGGCGAACAAACGGAACTTCAAAAAAAATAGCAGATTTCACAACTACTTACTCTCATAGACAAAAGGACAATAGCCACATAAACATACAAATGCCTCGTCCTCAGGGAAAACATTGCCCGAGGACTTGCCTACCAGCAGCAAATCCTTGGCAATTCAAGCTTTGCCTTGGAAGGCCATCCTTGGGGGGACTTTAGGGACTCATCACAGGTGCTCAAACACCTGGGATGTGTGCGCTTCCAACCTGAAGCATGCGGGGGAGGGGGACACGGGGCCACAGTGGGTGCAACTGGGAAAGATGGCCTCCTCACAGGGCTGAGGGAGATCAACTCCCAACGACAACATTCATTCCAGGGAAACAGCTTCACATGCTTCACATGGCAATGCAATCATGTTCTCAATGGATCCCACACTAGGACTACACCTCTTCCAGCTCACACATCATCCTATTTCATTTCCAAATTAAAAAAAAAGAACCCTCCCTCCACACAACCGGCTCCTCACAACATTTCCAGGTGCTCGGCTCGTTTCAAACACACTTGCATGGAGGCAACCATAACCTACACAAAAAAAGGCACAGGGGCACCATGTGCCTCAGGGGACGTGCCAAATACCAACACACCTTTTCCCTTACAAGGACCTCACCTGGGGGGCGCTCACAGGATCCCACCTTTCACACACCCGCTACAAAGGGCCACATCGACAACCACTGCCCCGTCGGGATCCTGACATCATACATCACCAGGAAATCCCTCCATCAAAACATCAAACACGGCCCTAACCGCTTTGGCTCACTGGATAAGCGTCGGCCTGCGGAATCAAGGGTCCCGGGTTCCGTTCCGATCTGATCGTTTCTCTCTCATCCAGGTTTCTAACTTTCTATCCCTTTCCCTTCCTTTCTATAAAAAAATCAAAAAATATTTAAAAAAAAAAAAAAAAACAACTCATAAACAAACATTTCTCTTCAGCGAAGGCTTGGCGCCACCTGCTGGGGAAGCTGGACAATGGCTTTACAACTGGAATCCTATCAGCACCGTATACAGAGACACAGTGGCTCGCACGCACACAGACGTTCCTGGGAAGAACTTTGCAAAATTAGGGGGTTCTATTCTCCTACATCATTCCATTCAAAGCAACAGATGTTCAATACCAGTGCATATTTTCTTTTTAAAAAATCTTATTTTTATAACATACGATTCACACACAGAGTGCAACAACATGAACTACCATGACAACCTTCGGGTTTCAAAAAACATCGCTTCTCTTTCGTCATGTCACTTGACACTTAGTGAATTGGGCTTTGAGTTTCACAGGATTCAGAAAGTTCATCAACTACGAGGTTTTTATATTTAACATGCAGAAAATAACACATCAATCATACTTTATCAAATGAAAATTTCAAATGCAATGCCTAGAAATGCCACGTGCATAAAACAAGAGCAGGACGACATGTGCATTTCCACTCACAGCGGATGGGAGGAAATGGTTTCAATTTTACATCCTTTTTTTTAAGGTGTTTTATTTTTTAAAAAAAATTTTTTATTTCTTACGGAGAGGAATGGAGACAGATAAAGAGTTAGAAACATCGATCAGCTGCCTCCTGCACACCCCCCACCGGGGATGGGCCCGCAACCAAGGGACGTGCCTCTGACCGGAATCGAACACGGGACCCCCCAATCCGCAGGCTGATGCTCTATCCACTTAGCCAAACCGCGTTTGCAGATCAATTTCACATCTTTCACGGTCAATAGGAGCAGTATCCCGCTAATGCTCACTAATACGGCATCAACTTACAACATACACGACTCAACACTCTCTGCTTTACTTACAATGGGCAAAAAAAAATCCGTTTAAGGATGGCAGACACCTAACACACAACTTCCCATACAACAGTCTCCGGGAAACCACCCCCCACCCCCTTGGCAGGGATGGGAGGGAAGGGCGACACAACCCGGAGGCTTCAAGGTGACATCTGACAATTCTCCCGGATCACGGATTCCACCAAAACAGGCATATTTCTTGGGTTGCAGAAAACCAACAAGATCAAGGACGCTTCTGGGGAAGGAGGAGGAACACTGTTGAGGAATGTCAGCAAACTCAGGGAACGGCCTTCCAAATCTCACGGAAGGAACACGCATGGGGCCCTCCCTTACATCTCCCTCCCTGTCAACTTTCTCCCACTGTTGTGGGCTCTAACCCTGCAGTCAGAAGAAGACCGCCGAAGGCTGCTGATGGATTAAAAAAAACAGCCAAGGATTTAGTGAACTGGCCGGGACGGCCGCGAGAGCACCACACGCAGGTGGGGGACACAAACACCACCGCGATGTTCCAGGTGTAAGCGGTCCTTTTACACCTCTAAACCACAAACATTTTCCTTGCTTCTCAATTCTAAATGTTGGTAACAGCCAGCTGGGAGTTTCCCAGACACATCCTGCTCCACATTGCAATGTGGCCATATCTTGCAAAAGCAGAATCAAGCACAGTGACTCATCTCGAAAGGTTAGCTACACGTTCTACTCCTGGACCTACCGAGTCAGTGGCAATTAATCTCCTGGACTTCTGGTCCACAGGCACAGCAAAAGTACCTTTGTGACTTTTGACGTCTCAGTCTGGAAGCTGAGGGAACTACCCTGATCTTTAAGCAAGCAAGTGCGTGCAGAAGCCAGAATAGCAGGGTTACAATTCAAACACCAGTTTTTAAAGAAGTACGCTTGCTAACATACTTCACCACAAACATACATGATGCTTCCGATCCTTTTCCCAGGCCTTGCAAGAAGACCACCAGGTGGTGGGGGTCTCCAAGCCATATCTGAGGGTCTGGCCTGGCGTCAGACCAAATAGCCCTCCCTCTGCCCACTGACTTGGATTCAGGTCACTAGCCTCCAAATACAGGATTATATTGGAATTCCTTCTTTTAGCCTCCTCACTTTCTCCCTCTCTCTTCCTTTGGGAAGGAATCACCTTTGACTCAAATAAAATAAACACTATGTTTCTAAGGCAACCTATTCAACAGAATCATTGCTTCGAGAAAATAAAACATTCGCATCATACAAAATGCCTGCGTCTAACAACCAAAACCCTACGAAGGACAGCCTACCCACGACTGCCTGCACCTACATGGGCGGTCTCCACGATACAAAACAACAGACAAAAAAAGGAACATAGTCATAGGACAATCTTATGCCATCGTTTCTTCAAAATAGAAAACTTGCAAAACCCTGACACGGTGGCGCTGCTGCTTCCAGAAACATCTCTCTTCAGACCTACACGCAAACACGTAGCTTCTGCACGACGATTACAAGAACACAACAAAAAGGCCGCACACAAGAATAGCCAGGAATGGAAAGAGTGCTCTACAAAAGGGTGGTTTCGAACACGTTCTTTTCTACATTTTAACTCAAAGAAGCAGATGGACATGGAGGAGGTGGGACAAAGCGAAGCACACAAACCTCTGGGGTAGCCTACTGTGGTAGTGGAACCCCCGTCTTACAAAGAAAGCCTCAAAAAAGTCAAATGATGGAGTCATTTAATAACGGATGCTGGCATAAAAGGGAATAAAGCTACAAATCTCGCAGACACGAACAGTTTCACATGCATGGTTTATATGGCCAGAAAATCTCAAAAGTTTGCATTCCATCTTTGGGGCTGGAATAAGGAACCTATTTTGCGAAAAAGCATTTTCACAAAAGCAGAATAGGACCAACTTAGTATTCTACGAATCACTGAATTAATGGAAAAACATGAGCATTATCTGAGACCACATAGACAATGTAGAATAAATATGCTCTCCAGATTCTGGGATCACTGAGTCAACAGGAATGCATTACCTGTAGCTACAGAGACAATTTAGAATCATGGATCTGTCTGGGTTCCCAGGAATGTGCCTCGAGGACCAGTGAAATCACAATGAATGGGACATTCAAACCATCATGAATGGAGTATTCAATCAAACATAAGTTCAGAAAATCAAAATAACTTTTCCATGAGTACTGAACCCAAACCATCAAGGTTAAAATAGGAAACAGCATTTTTTACACAAGTATGGTTGATAACATACTTCACTACAAAAAAAAAAAAAAATTGGTGAGTGCAGATGACTTAACACTCAACCATTCACAGGCTCACAAGAACAATACAGGCACTTCTGCTCCGCGACAGGGGGCTGGGGCTGCGCCCTCAGGAGGCCGGAAAAAAAACGAAACTTCAAAGTTACTAACAAATTTCACAACTAGGTCCTCTCATAGGCAAAAAGACAATAGGCCGCTAAAAATGCAAATCAATCCGTCCTCAGGGAAGAGATTGCCCAAGACATAGCTACCCAGGAGCAACTCCTTGACATTTCAACGTTTGCTTTAAAGGACAGCCTTGGCCCTTACTTTAGCTCTCTTCGGGAGCGGAGGCTGCCAAGCAGCACTTCCCTCACTGACTCAGGGAAACCTGCCTGGAAACCATACAGGAAACACATCCACGAGTCACCATACTACAAACACCCCATCTGCTTTCTCCTAAGGAAAAAGGGTCAACGCACTTCCATGGCATCAGGGAGTGAGGCCGACTCAGCACTCAATCCTCGGGTTCAAACCGCAACCTGGAAGGGAGGGGCGATGGGGGATGCCGGCATGTCCAATGGGAGAGAGCACTTCATTGTGCAAACCGTACAGACAACACACACCCCACGAGAGGTACTCAACGCAGGGGGCGGAAACACCTGCACGTGGATGGGTATCCAACGTGAAGCCTCGGGGGGAGGGAGACAGGGGGACACAGTGGGTGGAAACAGAGAACATGGCCTCCTCACATGGCTGAGGGACATCACCTCCCAACGACAACACTCATTCCAGGGAAACACCTTCACATGCTTCACATGGCAATGCAATCATGCTCTTAATGGATCCAACACTAGGACTACACCTCTTCCAACTCTCACATCATCCTATTTCATTTACAATTTCAGGAAAAAAAAAAACCCTCCCTTCACAAAAAAGGAAACTGACAACATTTCGGAATGCTCAGCTCCATTCCAACACACCTGGGTTGGGACAACCATTACCTACACAAAAAAAGGCACAGGATCACCACGTGCCTCAGGGGACCTGCCAAATACCATCACCCCTTTTCCCTTAGCAACACCTCACCTGGGGGGCGCTCACAGGACACCCCCTTTCACACACACATGCTGCAAAGGGGCACAACTGGCCTCACGGCCCGTTGGGATCCTCATCTCATGGGTCACACGGAAATCGATCCGGCAAAAAAAATACACAAACATGTCTCCTCAGCGAGGACTTGGCGACACCTGCTGGGGAAGCCGGGCAGGGGCTTTACAACTGGAGTCCTCACAGAACCTTGGACAGAGACACGAGGGCTCAAACACACCTTCCTGACAGGAAGTTGGCAATAGTAGACTTTTCTGCTCTCCTGTCATTCGATTCCAAAAAACATATTTTCAATAAGAATATATGTTTGCTTTTTTAAAAAACTCTTATTTTAGTAATATAATATTCACACACGGACTGCAACAAAATAAACTGCCATGCAAACCTTTAGGTTTCAAAAAAAATCGCTTCTCTTTCATCCCTTTATTTCAAACAGATAGTAAATGTGGCCTTTCAATGTCACAGCATTCAGAAAATTCATCAACGACTACGTTTCCACATTTAGGAGACGGAAAATGACACATCCATCCTAAGTGAACAAATGACAAATTCAACTGCAATGCCTAGGGATGACACGTGCTGAAAACAGGAGCAGGACAACAGGATGATTGACACTCAGGGCGGCTGGGAGCGAAAGGGTTCCATGTCACATCTTTCACAGTCAATAAGACCACTAGCTCACTGGTACTCAATGATTACAGCATCAACTTACAACTTACACAACTCAACACTCCCTACTTGTCTTTAAAAGGGAAAAATAGCCAAGCATCTTAGTCAGGGTGGCACTCGCTCACCTCACAGGGAACTTCCATACAACAGTCTCTGCGATGCCCCTTGGCAGCGATGGTAGGGAAGGGGTGCACAACCCACAGTAGGAACACTGACTTAGAGGAATTATCACTCATCGTGGATTCTATTGCAGCATGCACATTTCTCCCTCCTCTCTCTTCCTTTAGGAAAGAATAAAATTACTTTTTAAGAAAATTAAAAAACACTCTGTATCAACAAATACCTATTCAGCAGAATCTTGTTTTCTCCACGCAACTAACACCTTCACATTATAAAAACTGCATGAAATACCTCAATCAATAAATAACTCACTGCCTCCAGAATGCCGGACTCCAGCTCCCTGGCTGGCTGCTTCGCTCAGGACCACCTGCAAGGGAATAACTGCCTCAATCACAGTAGCCTCCAGGGGAATGGATGCCTCACAGTATGGCCGCCTCTCGCTCAGGAGCTCGGGAACAACATGCTCTCACCATACCCATGCGACTCCATGGACGGACTGGATGCTCCACAATGCTGGCCTCCTGACAACTGACTGCCTCAGGAATGCTCGCTTACAGGTGAACACCTCACATCCTAAACGCACCGGCTCAGCGTGCTGGCGCAACAGTCCCATAAAACTCCCTTGGCAGGAATGGGGCCGAAAGAGGTGACAGATACACACCTGTGACTTAAGTCCATTCACCCATGGAATCATTGCCACCCTGGACAGCCTACAGGATGGGCTGGGGTTCTTTTTTGCCTTTTTTTCTGTCGAGATGGTGGAGACCTGAAATTTCAACAACAATGACAGAAGCACAATGTGTGATTCATGGAATGGCCAAAAGACGCCGGCAGAGGAAAGCTTTGCCGCAGGACTTCACGGACAGGCAGCGACATGGCACGTTTGCTCATACAACCGTACTCTCTTGTCAGTACAAAGACAAGAAGAAATATTGCAAATCCGTTACCACAAAATGCCAACTTGCATCATGCGCAATCACAGGACTTAGGACACAGGGGACTCCTCGGCTTTAGGTCCCTCCCTGCAATTTACCTCAGCCCGCCTACAACATGGACACCCTATTGGCTTTTCAACACTTCTTGGACTCTTAGTTCTACAAATTGTCAAATTCACATACAGACCCCTCTTTTGTGTGGTTCATACTCACAAAAACAATGTTTTTTCTCTCAGCTTAACGAGAGACCGGAGGGGAAGGATGACCGCACAAAAAACAGATAGAAACATCCATGGCAGGGATACACATCCGTGATTCCTTGCCTCCCGGACTCGCAAGGGATCAAACCGCAAACCCACAAACATGTCATTCGCTGAAAATCACGCAAGGGAACCTTCCGGATGGAGGCACACACTCGAACCGATCACCGCACCGGACGGGACACGTTCCTGGTTCCTACCTTACAACATTCATCACTGCCACAACCGGACGCAACGCCTGGGCTCTGCCTCCAGAGACACTGTAAGATGGGACCACACAGCTTAGTACACGGACAGGGAAGTGCTGCTACACATCCTGCTGTTCAGCTGCAGGACGTGCTCCTCAAATGGGGTCAGTACCATAGGAAAGGCTCCCTAATCTCCACCCCGCCTCTCCAATGGACAAAAAGGCATCATGGTTGACCTTTAGCTGTAACCTACTATAGGTCCGAGTACAAAAAAACAGTTATTTTACAAGGCATGTGGAGGAAAATGATCTAAAGCACACATCCTCCTCATCGTACAAAACTTACAGATGGTTTTGCATCATTTCATAAAACAAATATGCTGATCCGTTCATTTACATGACAAGGAATGCAAAAACCAATAAGGTATTTGGAAGGTGTACATTGTGGGAAATGGTGAAACGGGCGCAGATTTAGGAAAAGGGAAACACACTTGCAAGAATACAGAATTTCTAAAAATAAAACCACAAGCAATAGCACGTGGACAGCTGGGGGTGCTCAACAGGCTCCTCTTACCAGCCTTAAGACGGAAACCTGAGGCCTTTACGCTGCAAAAGGCGGCCAAGCCTCAGTGCCATCCCCTGTGGCCCCGCCGCTCCTCCGGGACACTGTGTCACCTCCCACATCACACCTGGGGGCTCTCCTCACATCCTGCACGCGCAGCTAACCTCACTCTCGGCCTCGCACGTGGCCGGCACTCTAACCGCTGACAAAACAGAATAGCGCTGCAGCTACACTTTTCTCAGCGATGTGCTGCTTGACTCGTGTCACAACACCATTTAGTACACAATGCCATGGTTTTCGAATGGACTCAGGAGAAACATGGATCATAAAAAACATAAATCTTGGCATTTGAGTATCTTCATAAGCATTCGATTCTATTCCATTCATTTCTCTGTTGGGAATCACCAATGTGCCTCAGTGCTTAAGAATCAACCTAGAACCACGAGCAATCTGGCTTCCTTTGGAAACAACTGCAAAATTATCCAGGATGGGATGCTCAGCTGTTTTTGTGTATGTTTGTACACAAGTTTTAAAATGGTATACTGGGAACATTCATGAAACGTAATTCTCACGACCGCTAAGGAAGAAAAGTCGTAGGTTGTTGCACTAAAATAAGATATCTTCGGTGGGGAGGGGGAGAAGAGGAGGAGGACATTCCACAAATCACCCGAAAAACTTCATTGGCCAGCAATAGACAGTGATAATGATCAAGTTTCCAAACATTTGCCATGGGAAACATTCAAACTTTTCAACTTTTTAACTTACTCATTTCATTAGACTTAGGAAAGCAACTTGGTACAACAAATGGAATTCACTGAAATAAAACCTATGTAGAATACAACTGTTTCAGATATCAAACACAGAACTTCTTTCCTAGGGTTTATTATTCAAATAATAACTAGATACAATAACTTTCACATGACTTTCCAACACAATGTTGTGCAGATGGATGTCCAAACACCTCTTGTATCTTACATGGAGTCGCCATGAACTAGGTGGTGTCTGTGGTAATGGAATCCAGGGTTCTGGGGTCCTCAAACAATGAAAAGGTACCTATAGGAAGATAGAGGGAACCATCATGGTGGCCACAGCTTAACACAACTCATCTCTCCAGGCCACTGCGGCCTCCCTTATCTATCGGTCTCTCGGGCTATGTGTCCTTTGGTCTCTATGTCCCTCAAACAATGATACCAGCTGAGTCTGCTCGCATCTTCTCACAGTGGGGGCCACTGGAGGGGAGCACGTGCGGGCCCGTCCTCTCTCCATTCCCTGCCTCCCTCACACCTGCTTTTCCCCTGTCCCTCCCTGCATCGCCAACAAAGGCTTGCCCCTCATGTGGTGGTTTAGGACACCCTGCAGGGAACTCCCTACTGCGAACTCCTTGAATTATGTCAGCACCTTGGCAGCTGAGGGACACTCGCACATTTTATTTTTAGGTTCTACAAACATCACCTTCAAAAACATCACGGTAGCTGAAGTCTCTGCTCATGATGGTGCCTTTCTGGAAGGGGATGCTGCTTTTTCACACCCTACACACCTTTTCCTTCTTTGTACTGTTTTCTTCTGTATCTTTTGATTAATTCTTAACAGAAATTATATTTTTCCCATTGAGTTTTAAAGAGACAGTGAGAGGGAGCAAAGGAGGGAGGGGGAGGAGAGAGAGGGAACAAACAATCATACAGAAATGTGCCAGAGACCATTAGATTTTTGGTTGCCAGAGGAGCCCAGACCACAGCTGGCCATGAAACCTGCACCCCAGGATGTGCTCTCCCTCTCTCTTACTTTAGGAAATAGGAAATATATACGTTTCTAAAAATAAAACAATGTTTCCACACAAAACTTTGGGTTCAATCTTTTTCTCGTGGTACTAACATATTCCCATAATAACCCTGCATCTGGAGGTGCCATCAATAAAGGCAGCCGACAAGATACTGGCTTCATCGGGAAAGGAGACCTGTCCACTGCTGGCTGCCTTGTGAACTGCAGCCTCCCCGGAAAAGCCGGATTCAATAATGCCAGTGTCTGGGGTACAGACTGACAGAGTGAATGCACACCTTCACTATGGAAGTACAGCACCCAAGGCCTCCCTTTGCGGGCCTGAGCCAGGAAGCGGTGCAAAATCCAGACCACTGACTTCAATCCATCCATGGAATAAAGGAGTCCTGCCCTGAAATGATAAAATGATTTTGACTCTTTTTCTTGGCTTGGGGTTTCTGTTCATTTGTTTGTTTGTATTTGGGTACAATTATTTGTCGTGTTAGCTTGAAGTTCAGCACCACAAACAGAAACACAAGGTATGACTCCTTGAATGGCCACAACGGGAAATGAGCAACCAGGAACCTGGTAAACAGGAACCTGGGAACTAGTCACCTGGGAACAGGGAAACCAGTAACTACTGATCTGGTAAATAGTCACTATGAACGACTAACCTGACAACTAGTGACCTGACAAAAAGTTACCTAGTTAACAGAAAAATAGTAACCCATAACATGTACAATGGGAACGATCAACCAGTATTCTATTAAAACGTGAAATAAATAATAACCTTAGTAAAGGAGGCCTGCATCATTAGTGCATAATGGTGGAATCTCGCAAGGAAACCACTTATCCCAATACTGCTGCACCTCGCTGGACTGACAACCTGCCTTAAGAATGGTGACATCCAAGGAATGACATGCCTCAATAATGGCAGCCTACAGGGGACCCAATGCAACAAGAATTGCGGGCTGCTTGGAACTCCCTGCCTTCAGGACGGAGGCCTCCAACCCCCTGACTGCCTCAGGACAGGCGGCCTGCACCTGCCGGCCTGCCAGGGGAAAGGCTCTGTGCCAGTACTGGCTGCCTGGATAGTGAGGGCCTGCGCCGTAGGGAAGGTCTCAGTCATGGCGGCCAGCGGCAGACAGCATGCGTCAATTAAGGTGCCCGAGCACCCTGCGTCTCGCGGTACTCAGCACCTCGCTGTATGGACTCGCTGCGTCAATAATGGCAGACTGCTGTATACCATAGCAGCAACCTGATAAAATTCCGTATAACTGGCTGAGTCGAGGCCTGTGGCCTCCAAACTCCGGGCAGCCTCTGTAGAGTCAGCCTGCACCTGCCTGCCTGCAAGGGTAAAGGCCCCTTGCCTTGTACTGGCAGCCTTGTTAGCATGGGCCTCTGCCCTACGGAAGGTCTCAGTAATGCCGGCCTGCAGCATTCGGCCTGCCTCAAAAATGGCGGCCTCTCTCGAGGACAGTGCTTCTAGGGTACTCAGCACTCTCTGTACAGACTGTCTGCCTCAATAATGGTGGCATGCACAATACCCACTGCCAAAACCAGAGCGGGATCCCTTTAACTGCCTGCCTCGAGGCTGCAGACTACAACCAGCTGGCAGCATCATTAGAGTCAGCCTGCACCTGCCTGCCTGCCAGGGTAAAGGACCCAGGCTCCTTACTGGCTGCCTCGTTAGGGGGCGGCCTTCGCCTTACTGAAGGTCTCAGTCATGCCGGCCTGTGGCGTAAGGCATGCGTCCATTAAGGCGGCCTCTCGTGACCACGCTGCATCTCGCGGGACTCAGCACCTCGCTGCACGGACTAGCTTCCTCAACAATGGCGGCCTGGACCTTACCCACTGCCGCAGCCCGAGCGGGCTCCGTAAAACTGCCTGCCACGAGGACGGCGGCCTCCAACCCCCTGGCTGCATGAGTAGAGGAGGCCTGCGCCTGCCGGCCTGCCAGGGTAAAGGCTCTGTGCCCAGGACTGGCTTCCTGGATGGCGGGGGCCTGCGCTGTACCGAAGTTCTCAGTCATGGCGGCCTGCAGCGAATAGCAAGAGTCAATTAAGGCAGCCTCTCGCATCCACGCCGCATTTCGCGGGTCTCACCACCTCTCTGTTCGGACTGGCTACCTCAATATTGGTGGCTTCTAGGTTTCCAAAGGGTTCATGATGTCAACGCAGCAGCCCAGGCCTCCCTTTGCAGAGAGGGAGCAGGAAGCGGTGAAGAACCCACAACTGTGACTTTAGTCCATCCAGGGACGGAATGAATGCCGCCCTGCCCAGCCTCTCCGATCTTGTCACCCTTTTTTCCTGGGTAGAATTTTGGGTCGGGTTCACAGGGCTTTAGCTGGAATTTCAGCACCAGGGACATAGGAACAGCATGTTATTCCTCAAAGGGCCACCGGAGGGCAGCAAAGGATAGCTTTTGCCTGACAGCTTCCTTTGGAGGTCCAGTGTAATAAATATATGTTCCATAGACAGACGTGTACAGTGTAATCAGTAACTTACTTGAAAGAAAATAAAAACATTTACCTTATAAAACCAGTGTATAGCAATGCTCTATGATTACATTCTGATAAATCACAAAATAAGGAGCACTTACTATTAGCACATTTCTGTAACTCCCTGCCAAGGGGACGGCGGCCTCCAACCCCCTGGCTGCCTCAGTAGAGGCGGCCTGCACCTGCCGGCCCGCCAGCGTAAGGACCCCGGGCCCATACTGGCTGCCTCGTTAGGAGGCAGGCTTCACCGTATGGAAGTTCTCAGTCATGGCGGCATGCGGCGTAAGGCATGCATCAATTAAGGTGGCCTTTCGCGTTGTGTCTTGCGGGACTCATCACCTCGCTGCATGGACTGGCTGCCTCAACAATGGCAGCCTGGGCTGTACCCACTGCCGCAGCCCGAGCGGGCTCCGTAAAACTGCCTGCCACGAGCACGGCGGCCTCCAACCCCCTGGCTGCATGAGTAGAGGAGGCCTGCACCTGCAGGCCTGACAGGGGAAAGGCTCTGTGCCCGGGACTGGCTGGCTGGATAGCGGGGGCCTGCGCCATACGGAAGTTCTCAGTCATGGCGGCCTGCGGCATATGGCATGCGTCCATTAAGGTGGCCTCTCGAGAGCACCCTGCGTCTCACGGTCCTCAGCACCTCGCTGTACGGACTGGCTTCCTCAAAAATGGCGGCCTGCGCCATACCCACTACCTCATCCCGAGAGGGCTCCCAATAACTGCCTGCCAAGAGGATGGCGGCCTCCAACCCCCTGGATGCATGAGTACAGGAGGCTTGAAACTGCCAGTAGGTCAGGGTAAAGTCCCCGGGCAGTACTGGCTGCCTCCTGAGGGGGGGGTCCTACGCCATAGGGAAGGTCTCAGTCATGGCGGCCTGTGGTGTATGGCTTGCGTCAATTAAGGCATACAGCATGCGTCAATTAATATTTCTCTCTCATCGATGTTTCTATCTCTCTATCCCTCTCCATTCCTCTCTGTGAAAAATCAATAAAATATATTTTTTTAAAAAGAAAATCTGATATATCTAATCCCATCAGTAAAATCCCATATTTTAATCCCATTACCCTAATCCCTTCACCCTAAACCCATCACCCTAATCCCATCACACTCCCGGCGTGGGGGCCACGGCAGACAGGTCACGACCCTCACAGCTCTGGAGCTGCCTGGCTCTGGCAAACCGAGGACACGACGCCCCTCACGTCCACGCGGCTCCACCCTCGGCCTCTCTGCTCAGCAGTCACCAGGGTCACCGCAGGCTCACTCTGATGGGCCGGCACCCCTCTGCTGCCCCAGCCCGTGGCCTTGGCCCTCAGGCCTTTCCTCCCGCCCCCCCACTCCCTCCCACGTGTCCGTGTTCCCATGTGGCCCTGCATGTGGTCTGCCCAGCACTCCCTACAATGTACGTATCAGGCGGTGGTCACTGCAGCTTCCTTCCCTCCCATCGGCTCCATGCAGCTCGATCAGTTTCATTCATTGGCGGTTTCCTGCGCCTGAGGTGGAAGGAGTGACAAGTCCCGGACACAGTGCACCTGTCGCCGGTCGCCTGCTCAGCGGCTGTTGGGGCCACCCCGGAGTCGCCCCATTTCACCATCCACCGGACGTCCAGGCCGCTGTCTCCTAGTGATCGCGCTGATGGGTTCACGGGTCACCGGCTGGAATGTGGGCACCACAATGCGGGGAAACTTCCGTCTCGTTCAGCGTCCTGTCCCTCCAGCGGTGCCCGGCACATAGCAGATGCACAGTTCATGTGTTCTGGAAGTTTCTATGGAATGCCCCATACCATCAGCCTGCTTTCCAACAAACCTGTGACTGTATTCCCAGCCGCACTGAGCACAGGCTGGGCACAGAGCCCTCCGGCCAGTGTTTGCCAAAGGAGGTACTTCTGCTACCTGCCGCGGGGAGGGCGGGTGGAGGGGGCCGGAGTCTCCCTTTGAGCCGATGGTTCCTTTGGATCCAGGGTGTCCAACGCCCCTCAGGAGTGGCGGGCCGGCTCCCACAGAGAGACCTTGTGCTCTGGGCCCTCTGCCTGAACCTGCCCACGGGGGGAGCCCTCCCCGCGCTCAGCTCAGTCACCTGGACTTAAAGTCGCATCTGCCTTCGGAGGGTGATGTGTGGCCGGGAGCAGTTGGGTGATCACAGCTCCCCAGCAGAATGGGCCCCTGTTTTCCTTATGATGTGGCTCTGGTCTGCTCCCCTCCCCCTACGCCAGTGACCCCAGGTACCAGCTGCTGGCCCAGCAGATACCAGAATTATCCTCACCCTCCATCTCCTCGCACCGGCGCCCCCCTCGGGCGATATCCCGGCTCCTGGACTTCACCTCTTCAGTGTTTTCCGGCTCCTTTCTAATGCCGCCCAAGCTCCGAAACTCGGGACCTCTCCCTTGGATATGGCAACGACCTCTCCATTGAGTCCCCAAGCCCAGCCATCGCACCCTGAACCCCTCCTCCACGCCTCACGCTCATGTGAAGCACGCCCTGATGATGCCACTTGATGAGGAGGGGAGGCTTTTCCCAACAGAACGGGGGTCTGCCCCCCACCCCCCTGCGCCTCTCCAGTCCAGGGCAACCACACAGGAGAGGGTGCAGAGAAGGCGACATCAGCATTCCTCACTGTGTCCGCGCCAACATGGGGCCAGGTGATGGGACCAAATGATGGAGCCAAATGATGGGGCCAAATGATGGAGCCAAAAGATGGGGCCAACTACAGCCCTGATACAAGACTGGATTCTGTGTTAGAGACCTGGGCCCTGGGATAATCTTCTCGGACCCGCCATGACGGTCTGGGACCCTGATGGAGGTCTGAGCCCCGGATAGAGGAACGGGTTCTGAGAGGATAGTTCCGGCCAGGGAGCAAAGTCTGGCCCCGGGGGGAGTTCTGGTACCTCACCTTGACATCTGGGTTATGGAATGGTGGTCTGGGTTACAGATAGAGAACTACACCCCTGATACAAGACTGGATTCTGTGTTAGAATCCTGGGACCCGGGATAATCTTCTCGGACCCACCAAGATGGTCTGGGACCCAGATGTAGGTCTGAGCCCCGGATAGAGGTCTGGGTCCCAGGAGGGCAGTTCAGGCCAGGGAGGGAGGTCTGGGCCCTGGGGGTCAGTCTGGTACCTCACCTGGACATCTGGGTTATGGAATGGTGGTCTGGGTTACAGATAGAAAAATAAACCCCTGATACAAGACTGAATTCTGTGTTTGAGGCCTTGCCCTGGGATAATCTTCTCGGCCCGCCATGATGGTCTGGGACCATGATGTAGGTCTGAGCTCCGGATAGAGGAATGAGTTGTGAGAGGATCGTTCGGGCCAGGGAGCGAAGTCTGGGCCCCAGGGGGCAGTCTGGTACCTCACCTGGACATCTGGGTTATGGAATAATGGTCTGGGTTACAGATAGAGAACTACACCCCTGATACAAGACTGGATTCTGTGTTAGAGACCTGGCCAGGGACGCCAGAGGCCACCAGCGGCTGGAGGAGGCAGGCGGAGGTGCTCCCCAGAGCCCTCAGACGGAAAGAGTTCCCGCTGGCACCTTGATTCTGACTTCTGCCATCTGGACTCTTGGGGAATGCCTTTCTCTTCTTGTAAGCCACCTCGCTGGTGGTAGCGGGACATGGCGAATCTAGGAAATGCATAGGATGCCGTCCTTAAGACGTGCTGCACGACGTCTGTCTCTCAAAACCATTTAATGGAATGAGGTCAGTTTTCCTGTACATGTGATCAGAATCTCGAGTGAGCGTCAAATATCATACGCAGGCCCGAGCCACGAGGAAAACAGCCACGGTGAATCTCCCAGACGTGGGTCACTCCGCAGAAATCTTGGTAGCCGACCTTGTGCTCCCGAGTGTACATTCGCGGTCTCCCAGGCACACTCGTTGATTGAGTGGTCTGAACGCAACCATGAGGACGCCAATTCCCGCCCCGCCCCCCCCCCCCCCACACACACACACCCAAGTCCCTGCCTTCTCACAGGCAGCGCTCCTTGCAGGACGTTCAACCCCCACCCCCACCCACCCCACCCCCACCCCATCAGGGAGGGATTAGAAACGTTTTGGGGGGCTCTCGTGCGCCACACAAGACTCCCCGGCTGTGCCGGGCTGCTGATCCTGGGATCCTGGGATCCTGGGAGGGCGCCGGGACATTTGCCTGCAGTCGTGGCCACCCTGCGGGCATAATCTACCTGGGTTCACATCAGCACAGCTGGGCACGCGCCTCGGAAGCGCGACATGGAGCCATTCCAGAGATTAGTCCCAGGAGTGGAGACCCAGCTCCTCCACGGGGCAGAACTGGGGGCT
>JAJQQW010000772.1:0-10067 GCA_025583905.1 Ia io | reverse complement strand
AAATGTAAGTTTACAGTTTAAAAAAGAATTTTGGACATGCAGAAATTTTGAAAAAAAAGGTGAAATTAAAAAACCCGTTTTTTAAAAACCAAATATAATTCCCCAAAAAAAGTGATTAAATTTAAAAAATTTACTTGGGAGAAAGGGTATTTTTTTCCCTATTCAAAAGGGGAGCATTTTTAAAGGTGCTTCTACGTGAAGGTAAGTCCGGAAATTTAAAAACGGGAAAACCCGGGTTTAAAGAATTGAAAGAGAAAGGTTTAAAGGCAAAATTTAAGGAATTGAAGAGAATATTGAGAGTAAAGGGAAAGAACCATAAAATGTTAGGATTAGAAAGGGAAAAGTGTTTTAAACAACCTTAAAAGGGAGAAAATAACATTTAAGCCCTTTTTGGTACACTAAATTCATACAAATGAAATACGGGAAAAAAACGGTGAAAACAATGTATAACCCTTCCCAAAGTTCGAAAAGATTGTAAAAGTTTTTTACATTGGGAAAGCCCCAAAAGTGAGAAAAGGGGCCAAATTAAATAGGTCACTGGAAAGAAAGAAGTAGAAATGCAAGCAAACAATTGCAAAAAACAAAAATTGGGGGTCCCGGGGAAAAGATAAAAAATTAAGTAATTAAAAAAAGGTTTTGTACACGCAAAAAACCCTTTAAAAAAAAGAAAAAGTGCACTTTAAAAACAGCCTTTTTTGCCCCAGGGAAATTCAAAAAAATTTTTGGATTAAAGAAAAACCCGGTGACGACAATGTAGGGCCCCTCTCCATTTAACAAAAGCTGACAAAGTTTTTTTAATGTGGGGAATTTCCTAAGTAGAGCAAACCCCAAATTATAGGCCTGCAAAAAACCCAGGGTAAATCAGAGAAAAAATATTGAAATAAAAATTTTTGAAAGAAAGTGGGAAAGCCCCACAAAAGTAAGTCCAGTTTAAAAAAGTATGATGGAACTGAAGAAACCCTTGAAAAACCAAGTGACATTAAACCGGTTTTAAAAACCCATAAAAATTTCAAAAGAAGCAAAAAATTAAAACCCTTAATTGGGAGAAAAAGGTATTTTTCTTCTCACTTAAAAACCCCGTGAAAAAGGTGTTTCTAAATGTAGGAAAGTGGGTAACTGCAACGGAAACCCATTTTGAAAGGGAATTTTTAAAGAAAAAAGGAAAAAGGCAAAATAAGAAAAATTAAAGGAAATGTAGAGAGTAAAAGGGGAAAGTCTACAATGTTGGGATATAGTAAAAAAATTTGTTTATAAATTTTAAAAAGGAGAAAATACCCAATTTTAAAACCGCTTTGGGTCAACAAATTTCACTAAAAGAAAAAAATTAATTTAAAACGGTGGATAAATTTTAAAAAGCCCCAAAATTCAAAAAGGAGAGATAAATGTTTTTACATGGGTAAAGTCTCATAAGTAGAGCAAAAGGGCCAAATTATGGGTATGAAGAAAGAAGTAGAAATGAAGAGAAATTGGGAAAATAGAAAAAAAAATTTGTGAGAAATACAAGTAAAAAGACTACAAAATATAATTTAACAGTAAAAAAAAAAGGAGCAAAAGTAAAAAAAACATGTTATTATTTTTTGTATATTTTTGTTTCCCCAATTAAAACAATAGTTTTTTGAAAAAGTTTTTTTTTTTTTTTGGGATTGAAAAATATAAAATTTCCCATATGGAAATTTTAATTTCCCTACAAAATTATTTTTGGAAATAACCCCCATTTTTCTGTTTTTTGGACCTTTTTTTTTTTTTAAAACTTTTTTTGTTTCCCCCCTGGGCCCCCCAAAAAAAACAATACCTGGGCCCTTATTAATAAGGTTTTGTGGAAAGACATCAAAATGTAAAATATTTTTTTGTAAAAAGGTTAACACATAAGGAAAATTTAAGGAAAAACAAAAATAGAAAAAAAGAATTCTATGTGTTTTTAAGCACTCTAAAGTGGGTTTTTTACCCTGCATTAGAATGGTTAATCCTCAAAAATTGGGATTTTTTTGTTTTTGCTTCTTATTGTCCCTTCCCCATTTTTCTGTAGTGTTATTTTGGTTTATTTCAAACCCCAAGGTTTAACTTTTTTTGGTTATTATTGTGATTCCATAACCAGTTGGTTTTTCCCCCCTTTAAAAAAAAGACCAGAAATAAAGCAAAATACCCCCGGGCTTAAGACATTTTTTAGAGATTATCAAAAACAAAGTAGATCACAATAAAGGACTATAGTAAGGAAAGTGTTTTCACCCCATGCTGGCCAATCCTGGAAAGAGCAAGTAGGCAACATTTAAGCAGCTTTATCCCCCTTTTTTCTTTGAAGAGAAACTTTGTCTAAATGTTTTTTTTAATAAAGGATAGACCACCCGTAAAATACCGTTCTCAAGTTCAGGGCGCCCTATTTCCCCTTTTGGTTTATTTTTGGGTGAGAATTTTCACAATAGAGCAGAATTCCTGAGTATAAATAGGTCCACACCAAGGAAGAAGTAGTTTTTTTTTTCTAGTAGTTGTGAATATTTAGTTTTTTGTGAATTGTCCCTTGGGACCACAACATAATATTTGGTTTTTTTTTTTATAAAGGACTTTCTACACTGCAGAATTCGCCTCTAAATAGACTAAGTCCCCTTTTTTGAACCAGTCTATTTTTTCAAACTCCGAAATTTCACATAGACTTTAGCATTAAACAGTAAAAGAGTTGACAGACAAGTGGTATGTAGCTTCGTCTTCTTTCTCTCCAGTTAAACAAAAAGCTATGTCAAAGGAAGGTGTGCACATGTGGGGAGTCCCATAAAAAAGACAATAAGCAAATGATAGACAACTGGCAAAGAAATCAGAAGTAAGGTTATTCCCAATAATAGTGTAATCACAGAACATGATGAGTAGAAACACGTGGGGAAAGAACATCAACATTGTCAGTCTATAATCTAGAAAGGAATAATTACAACAACTGCAGAAATCCATATCAAAATATATTAAGTAAACAAAAACAAAAGATAGTTTTTTTTTACATAAATTTCAACAACAAATAATTATTAAATTGTAAAACATAAAATTTTTTTACAAGGTATAATTAAAGAATACCAATTCATACAGTCACCCCCCCCAGGTGTTTTCTATCCTGACGATTATGTAAGAAGGGTCCGTTAACATTGCATCAGAAATTTATTAATATAAGGACGATTGTAAGCAAGAATATATTTTTAAAGGCGACTCATATACCCCTTATTGAAGAAATACTAGAAAGTTCAAATATGGTGAGAACCCCCCCCACATCGTATAGTAAAAAAAATTCCAGCAAAAAAAAAGGAAGCAATAGCTTCAGTACAATGTTGGGGTCCAGAAAACCCTCTCCCCCACATAAGGCAACTGGGGAACCAGGGAAACTCACTACAAGGCATAATCAACTAAAAAAACAAGCATCCCAACATCCCCCCCGTAGCTCCCAAGTAGGAGTTTTAGCAGGCAAGTAAAGGTGCTTGCTACAAGTGGTACAAGTCTCATAATAGAGCAGAAAGGCCAATTATAGTCCCGCCTGCAAGAAAAGAAGTAGTTAATGCCAGTCAGCAGAGCAAATAATAGTGAATTCAACAAACAGAATTGTTGAGAAATACAAGTGAAAAGACGAAGAAAATATGAAGTCTAGCACCTAACAGTATAGAAAGGTCTTTGTACACTGCAGAAAACCCCTTTAATTGAGAAAAGTGGCAACATTGAACCAATCTTTGAAACCACTGAAATTACATTGAAATGAAGCATTAAAACCAGTAAAACAGTAGACGAAAATGTATGCAGCCTCTCCTTCCAGTATACCAGAAGCAAGCACACCTAGCTGTTTGTAATGTGGGGAAAAAGTCATAATAGGGGAAAAAGGCAAAATTTTTGGGACAATGCAAAAAAACCCATAGTAATAAAACCAAAAATTAAATAAATAAAAACAAATTTAAAGGGAGAACACGGGGAAAAAGGACAAAAAATGAAAAATTTCCCCCCGTAAAAAACGTATGTTAGATTTGAGAAACCTTTTGAAATACCCCCAAGTGCCCTTTAAAACCTTCCCCACCCCGGGAAAGCCCCATGTTGTTTTCTGTTTTCCTTTGGTTATGTAATATGCAGCATATAAGCCCTTGGGTTTGCTTTTTAAACCCTCCCCCCCCCTACATTTTTTCTTTGATCGATTATTTCTTGTTTAAATTTTGTATTATTTTTCCCAAATAGGCGAATCATGTGATTTAAATCTTTTTATTTGGCTTATTTCGTTTACCCTAATGTTCCCCATTATCCATGCTGTTCCCCAAATGGAAAAATTTTCTTCTTTTTAATAGGGGGCATTTTTTCCAAATTGTGTAGATGTCCCAAATTTTTTTAAATCCTCATTGTGGGAATTTTTGGTGTTCAAATTTAGCTATTAAAATTTTGGCTATGAAATGTAGTAAATTTCCCCTTGGGGTTTTTTGTGTTTCTTTTTCCCTTGGGATAAGCCCTAAAAATTTGGGATTCGGGGTTCAAAGGGGGTTCCCATTTTATTTTTTTTTAAAAAAAATTTCCATAGTGTTTTCCACAGGGGCTGCACCTTTTTGTTTTCCCCATCAGCAGTGAGGAGGGTTCCTTTTTTCCCCACCCTTTTAGAAACCTTTTTCTTTTTTTGTTTTGGGGTTAAATGTTACCCATTTGACAGGTGTGAGATGGTATTATTGTTTTTTTTGTTTTTGATTCATGGTGATTGGGGATTTGAGCATGTTTTTTTATGTTTGGGGCCCCTTTAGTATGCCCTTTTCGAAAGTTTTATTTGATCGTATGGGAAACCTTTTGGGGCTTGGTGTTTTCAAACTTTCCCCATTTAGAAAAAACAACAAGCAAGCGATAAAAAGATAAAAAAAAAAAAAACACCAAAAACTCCAACCACACACCCCCCCTGCCCCCTCCCGCCCCCCCCCCCCCCCCCCCCCCCCCCCCCTTAAACCCCCCCTACCACTCTCCCCACGCGATGCACCCTATGCCCCAGACTATAAAACCCCACCCCCCCCCCAAACCAATCCCATATCCACCCTCCCTAACCCCACCACTAATTACCCAAACCACCCCCTATTCACCACCAAAACCAACCACACAAAAAACCACTCCCACACTTCAGTGGAATCCACCTGAAATGTAGCAAAAAAAAACAGTAAAATAGTTGACCATATGACAAGTGACAGATGTAAGCATCCCACCTCCTCCTCCCCTTCCCCCGGTAAAACACTATAATTTAACACAAAAAGCTGTAATACAAAAACAAAATGTTTACATAAACAACCCCCCCCACCCCCACCCGCCCCCCCCCCGTTTCACTATCTCCCTCGCCCAGTTCCCTAGCGCCCCCCCCCACCCGCGAGTCCTCTGTTTTCTCAAATTTATTTAAAACGCAACCCCCCCCCCACCCGCCCTGAATCCCCCAAAAAAGAACGTCCCCCGCCCCCTCCCCTCCCCCCCGCCCCCGCCCTACCCCGCGTTCCCCACGTTCCCTCCCGCCCCCGCCAACCGTCGCCCCGCTTATTATTTTGACTCCGCCCCGCCCCACCGTCATCCCAACCCCGCCCCCCGGCCACCCCCCCCGGCCCCCCCCCACCCCGTTACCTACCCTCCCCGCAGCCTACCCGCTCCGTTACACCCCCCCGCCCCCCCCCCACCGCCCACCACCCGTGTTCCCACCCCCCGAGCCCCGGCCCGCCCCCGCAGCCCACCATGCCACCACCAACACCCTCCCCTCGCGCCCCCGTCGCCCCCCCCCCCTGACCCCCCCACAGCCCCCCGCCCCCCCCCCCGGTCAAACCGCCCCTACAACCGACCCCACGACCCCCCAAGAGCGGTTCCGACCCTCCCCCGACACCACCCCCCCCGTTCACCCCCCCGTTCCGCCCGCGTCGCACCGCCTCCATCCCCCAGTCCTCCCCCCCACCCCCCCCCCCGTCACCGCCCCCGCCCAGTCCCCCCCCCTCCCCTCCCGTCCCTGCCCCGACCGTTGTCACCCCCGTCTCACCCCAACACACAGGAACTCCCGCTCCCGCGCGCGACCCACCACCCCCCCGCCATCTGCCGCCCCCCCTCCCTCCCAACCCGACCCAACCCCCACCCGGCCCGTGTCCGTTCCGCCCGCCCCCCCCCCTACCCCCCCACCGCCCGACCCACATCCTCCCCGCCCCCACCACACCGGTTCCCACTCGGTCGTGCCGGGCTACGACACCTCACCAGACCTTCGCTCCGCGTTCTCGACGCTTTACAGGGTTAGAGTCCCACCCAAGTAGATGTTCCCCCACCCCTCCCCACCCGCAACACAACCCCCGCCATCAGTCCCCGCCCCACCCCAGATCACAAGCCTCCCCCCCCCCGGCCCCCCCCGCCCCCACCGAAACCCACACCACCCACCACACCCCACCGTCCCCCCCCGCCCCCCAAACCCCGTCCCGTTCCGTTTTCGGCCGTTCCGCCCGCCCCGCCCGATAAACCCCCCCCTCGTACCCGCCGCCCCCCGCCCCCCCCCTGGATAGACTCTCCCCCCCGCGCTTGGGACGCCCCCGCTCGAAACAATACCGTCTTGAATAAATAGGGTTTTATAAAGAAGGAGAGGAAGACCCCCAAGGAATTGAAAGCCCCCCCGTTAGAAGAAATCCGTTCCGAATATCTTCACATTTCATGATGATATTGGATCTCCTCCATTTTCTGCCTCTCCACAAACTTTCCAAGTTTCAAGAAGTACAAGAGAGGTGGTAATCTCATACTGAGCCCACTGCAATGTTCGGACATGATGGGGCGACACCTGGGTGTCTGATGCACTAGATTAAAATTTAAAAGCAAGAGTTGGAGGGACATCTGGAAAAGCAGCTATCCTGGAGTCCGTGGTGGTGGGAGAAGAGGCATGCAGCAGTGGTGTGCAGCAAGAGAGAGCAGCCACAGGGAATACCAAAGCGGGCTTTCAGGACTGATGGCACCATTTTCTTAAAACCCTGAGCAACAGAAAAGGACATATAGTAAAATACATATGGGTAGGAATGCTTTTAGCATAAGGGGTCTGTCACTGATGCCCTGGGCAAGGGACCCTGGTACTCACCATTGCATAGGCCGAATCTGAAGATTAGACCTGACAAAAAAGTTTTGTCTATCATAAATACTTGTTGAAGCAATGCTGTATTTTCCCAGATAAGGTGGCGGGAAGGGGATCAAAAGGAAACTCCCTCACCTAGTAGAGTTTCATCACTGATAAAGTGTGCTTTTCTTGGTTACAAATGCTCAATACAATTGGGCTGCATTTACAATTGTTCTCATACTTTTGAAGGGAGAAGAATTGTAGATATCGAGGGGGAAGGTGTCTGGATATAACCATTAGATGCCCTAATACCAACTATGAGATTGGCAACAAACCAGGGCGGTTAAAAATGCTGCCCTAACGTTATATTGCCTATATGGAATTAAATGCACCACATCACCTAAGATAAGGGGTTAGCTTACATTAATTAAATAAGGAAAAACATTTAAAAGAAGATTTCAATGTTAGTTTCTAATAATGAAACAGCTAAGATTTCTACTTTCTATTCTAATAGTTTCTGGCATTAAGGACCTAATGCCTGCTAATAGGCGAGGAAAGCAGGTGCAGTGAAGAGTTAAAGTCCATTGGAAAGCCAAATAAGATACTATGTTTTTCAGGAGGCAGTGTGACAAAAAACATGTATCTGAGGAGCGGTTATGAATGCAGGGCTGGCCTATGGGCTAATAAGTTAGGGGATAAGCGGTTCAGATTTTAAAATAGTTTCCTTAACCTAGAGGATTCAAGGAGCAGTGTTTTTAAGGAACGCACTCACTTCGGTGTAAGAAAGGGAATAAAAAAGTTGGAGCAATCCTACAGACAGGCTCATAGTTACCAAAAAATCTGGTGTTCAAGCTAAATCAATAAATAAAAACCACAATGCAGGAGCGAAATAACCAACTGAAGACATAGTTGCATCTCCCTGAACCCTATCAACGAACGAGATGGACAGGAGGAGGACAAACCATAGCATGGGACTTGAATACACAGACTGACTTGAAAGGGTTCCTAATCTCATCTGGACACACGGAAAAACATCAGCAAGAAAGAAAACAGCAATCCGGAGAAAATGATATCCACTGTAGAGCCAGGTGGGGTTCACTGACACTCGTTTAGACCAGCTGGGCCACCCAGCAGCCATGAGCACCAGACGTTCTTCTAAAGGTGCACATGGCGTCATCTGGCTGTGATAGGCCAAATATTGGGTAAAACAAGCCAAAGTCTGCCCAGGGGGCGAAAAAGCTTGTGAATTGCATAGCAAGACCATATTTCTCAAGGCCAGGTGGATCCATAATATTACAAATATTTTCATTCCAAGCTACTCTCCTTCAAACTCCAGCAGGGGACTGGCAGAAGTGGATGGAGCTACCCTGAGCAGAGGCCACAGATTGGGTTATTGGGTTTATCTGTGGACGTTCAGAGTTGAAATTTTAAGGACATCCTGGCGACTAAATGACAATTAAAAACACAACATTGCATCTCCTATGGGGGACACAAGGATGAACGCAGTTTCTCAGGGAAGACCTTTAGTTCTACAGAGGTGGTTCTCAAAAAAAAACAAGGGAGAACAATTGGTAAGAGATCATCTAATGGAAAAATCCCATAGATAATTAGAATGAAAGGGACCCAGTAGCACCCCCTAGAAGAGTTTCAAGAAAAAGCACACAGAGAGCCAGAGGACTGAGAAATAACAATTAGCTCAGAGCAGAAATGACATTATTGTCATAGATTGACCAAGAAAAACCAATACTCAACGATCACCAAAACCAGAGCTGGTTCTTGTGAGCCTCCTCAGGCTGAGATTGATGATCCGTCTTCCAGGTTCAGGCAGGAGAAAAATGATGAGAGGGCGGCCAAATAAACTTGGCTCAGACAAATAACAAGAAGGGAGACAACACAATTTGACACCACAGAAATTGCTACAGGATTGGGGGCATCGCATATCTATGGAACAACTTACAGACAACAACCCCATGAAACCTGCACGCAATGGAAAATGGGAGACCAAAGAGCACCCCAAATAAGAACGAGGAAAAAAATCTAATAGGGTAAAATATGGAAGAAAATTGAAGAGTATCAAAAAGCTTCCAGCAAAAAAAACCCCCGGGGCCCCAAGGGGTTAAGGGGAGTTTTTTAAAAAACTTTTCAAGGAAGGTAAAATTTCCCCCCCAAATTTTCCCCAGAAAATTCAAGAAGAAGGAACACCCCCCAAGCTCCTTAAAGCAGCATCCCCCTAATACCAAAAAACCGATAAAAATAAACAATAAAAAGAGAATTACAGGCCAAAATCCCTCATGAACATAGGATCCCCAAAACCCCCAAAAAATTTTTAGAAAATCGAATACAATACATCAAAAAAAAAGATCTACACCACGACAAGTAGGATTTTACCCCGGGGGATGCAAGGGGGGTACAATATTCAAATATAAAGGGAAAATACATAAAAAACAAATTGAGAAAAAAACCATATATTTTATATCAAATTGATGCAGAAAAAAGCATTTGACAAAATCCCAACCCCCCCCTTTTTCTTGAAAAAAAATCTCAGCCAAAGGTGGGAAAGAAGGATAACCTCAACATAATAAAAGCCATTATGACAAACCCAAGCCAACATCATACTCAAGGGGGCAAAACAAAACCATTTTCCCCTAAAAAAAGGAAAAGACAGGGATGCCCACTCTCCCCCATTTTCCCTGTTCAACTAGTGTTTTAAAAATATTTACCCAGGGGCTTTTCAGCCCGAAGAAGAAAAATTTAAAAGGCATCCAAAATTGGGAAAAAGAAAATAAAATTTTCCATTTGCGATAAAGGGATACTGTACATAGAAAACCCCTAAAGAACTCCATAAAAAAAATTACTAAACCCCTAAAAAAAATGAATTTTGGCAGAGTGCGGGGGTACAAAAAAAATGTAAAAATCTAGGGGCATTTCAAAACACCAATAAGGGGAATTTTCAGAAAGGACCCCAAAAAAAAGCAATCCCTTTTTTACCATTAAACCAAAAAAAATTTTAAAATTTACCTAGGAAAAAAAA
>JAJQQW010000375.1:0-13589 GCA_025583905.1 Ia io | reverse complement strand
GACAGTTGTATTTAATCTTGGCTGTTCTTATTATAAAAACATATGCTGGGCATTCTTAATTTTGATGAACATTTTGAAAGATTAATTTGAATAGAACTCAAATTTACACTAATTTAAAAGTATATAAACAAAGGTATACGGCATATAATCTAAGTAACAGTTTCTTTAAATGCAAACAAATAGATCCATCAATTATCTTTCACAGGCTGAAGTAAATGATTAAACATCAGGGATGTATCAGGGGTTTGTAGAACCTAAAACTTTAACAATTTTTTTTATATACCTCTTTATAAAAAAAAATACAAAAATGATGAAATATCACATTGTCTAGGTTGCCCTTTGCATTGCCTTGAATTGGGGTCCCACATGCAGTTTACAACAAGCGAAGGCAATCATTAGCTATACATTGGATTTTGCACAACACCTCTGATACCTGGTCAGGTCCATGAAAATGTAGCTGGACCAGGTAGGGACCCATATTCATTCAGTGTCAGCCTTCCATCCCATTGTCCACTCACAGACAACTCACAACAACAGAGAGCCTGGTTAACTGCTGACCTCGAGGCTATACCCCTCACTGCAACAAACCATGATCCTCTTTCCCTTGCAGTGCTCAAAGCTCAGTCACTGCTGTTTGGAAATTTTGTTTTTCTATTCCTAACTGTGATTGCGCATATCCATGCAAGCCTGTATCCTATGGACATGTGGACAGTTTACAGTCCCTGTGACCACTCCCCCACATAACAAAGTGTGTTTGATGACTTTGCCCCTGGAAGGCAGCCTGTTTTCTCCTTTTGTATTCTGTGTTCCCCATCCTCCAGGAATTTCACATATTTTTCTTTTATCCATTGCTGTGTGATTTCCTCATTAGTAACATTTATAAAGGCATGAATTACTGGTTTAATCCCCAGGACTTATTCAAACTCCCTGACACTTCTTTCCCACTCTATTCAAACCTATCTTCTGAGTTTCTAGACCAACTATATAATTGGGACATTTTGCTTCTGTACAGTTTTCTCCAAGCTTTGATGTGACCCAAATTTGAACCATCCTAACACCCTCCCAAAACCTAGTGAATGGCACTGCCTTGATGCATTTGGCTTATAAGTCAGACCCCGAGATTCCAATTCAATAATCTGCTCACTGTCTCCTTTCCCAATCACCACGTGGCGCACTAATGTATTCTCTGATTCATTCAACATCTCTGCATCCTCATCACCTCACACTAGTCAAAAGTTTTGATGTATCATGTAGACGATTCTTTTAAAATACTAGTACGTCCCTTTGTTTTTTTACTTTATCAAATGCCCTTTTGACTTTTACTTAAAATTTAATAGGAAATGGAAGGCTTTTCAAATACAAATGCTATCCTCTTACAATCTTCACTAGTCTCCAAAATATGTTTACCGTAAAATTATTTGTGGACTCTCAGACGAATGACTTTTACAATAATCCAGACATGAAAAAGAATCTATTAAGGAAGACATGAACACACTTTTTCCAACAACCAAGGATAAAGCCGTAAACTTATGGCCTTGAACCCATTTTTTTAGCTTTTCATTATGTTACATTAGAATTTAAAACCTTCCTCTGAACCAGAGGACTCCTCCTGTGATCTTGTGATTCCCATTCCTTCCTTTTCTTTTCTTTAATATCAGAAACATATGCCTGATTTTTAATAGATAATTTTAAAAAGAGTTAATTTTAATTGAATAGAAACTAAATTTTACACTAATTAATATATAACAAAGGTATGCTTAAACAGTTGGTGTATTTATTGTTTTGTAATTCCCGCCACCTAGTATTGATTGATCAGCAAACACCTCCAATTTCCTCTTAACCAACCCCTACGAATCAAATGGTTTCACAAAATTGTCTTTTTCCCACCATTAACACCATTCTCCTTAGCTTAATCCGGGGGGGGGGGTGATTTGACGACTTCAACTATTAAATTTTCAACTCTAACTAGTGGAGCTTGTCACTTGAATATCCCTGCCAGTTAAGTCTAAACTCCAATGTCCCCTAAATAAGCTCATCCCCTTTCTTTTTCCTCTTGATCCCAAATTTTTGGGTGACAGGCACCACCACCACTATGAAGAGTGCCTCAAGCAAGATTCCCTTTCTAATCAAATAAATGCCCATCAATTATACCACCTAAATTTTTTGAGCTTGTCTTTTCTCCCCCCCAATGGTCCCCCACTGCGAACATTGACAGTGATCCATCTGTCTTAATTTTCACTATCACCACCACCAGTAATCCTGCAACTCTTCTAAATTGTTCTCTCTCGGCTAGTCCTAGTATTTCTTCCTTTCTAATACATTCCCATATTGGCAATGGATCGATTTTTTGTTTTCAATGCAATCTGATCATGGGCCATTCTTCTGCTAAAACCCCACAATGGAAAAAAAAACAAACAAATGCAACTACTTTAATTGTCTAATGAGTCCAGGGAAAGTCTGGTTTCCTGCCACCTCGGCCAGCCTCCATTCAGCCAGCATTCTTCCCTTATATTTGGTGTGTTTTAGCCATGCTGACCTCCTTTACATACGCAGACACTCCAGGTCATTCCCTCTGAGCGAACAGTCCCCCTCCTTCAAGAGCTTTTCCTTATCCTCAGGGCTCAATTCCCAGGGCTGTGATTAATTCAGAAGTCTAAGTTACGTTTATGCCTCTTTATCACATCTTTTCTTCACAACCCCTATTGATGCTTACTACCATTATGTGTTCTAATATTCCCCTATTTTTGTTTAATTTTTAGGCTCTATATGCCTTAAGGATAGGACCAAGGAATTGCACAGTTTAATTTTGCATTCTTTCTTAGTGCTGAGTTTTCAAGGTCTAATCCCCCATTATAATTTGGGCAAGTTTATTTAAATACATCCCTGAATGTGCTGAAATGGGGGGAAAATGTTGGTACCTACCTCTTTCAGTGGGTCATGAGAATTTAGTAAACTGTTTTACCTATAAAGTCACTTGTAATAGCACATAGTACATGCTCAATAAAATGTAGTGTGTTGTGACTTCAAAATGAGCAAGTAATTGTTCCTGACTAAAGAACTCTTGCTCCTTGGACTGCAAATTTTGCTCAGTCTAAATTTCCTATAATGACAAAAAAATCTTTAAATATTGAGTTAATTTGTATTTTTTAACTGTAACTAATATTGAATCAGTAGATTTATATGAGAGGTGAGAACTCTGTAACAAATTAGATGGTGGAAAGAATAGCAGTACAAATGTCCCAAAAACCCCTCCAACGACATTTCAAGCACTCATTCTAATATAATGTAGGAATGCCAAGGATAAAAATAATGATATAGATTGTTATGGAAATCTGTGGGAAGGTAATGCTTGTTAGGAAAAGGGTCAGGTAGATATTAGTGAATTTGTATGAAAATTCTAAATATTGAAAAAAAGGAATAACATTACAAATCAAAATGTATTTCACCCTGAAAAGACAAATTACACAAGATCAAATTAACTTTACACATTCAACATGATAATTTGATTCCTATGTAGAAAAAAAATGTTTCCATAAAAATCATACATTTACTATAGGGGCTACCTAACGCACAAGGCACATTGAGGCCCAATAGAAAAGTCAATACAATAATGAAAATTTGTGAGACTTCAATTTTTGTAAATTTTAATATATTAAAAAAAGATTCAGTAGAGCTTTAACCCGGTAAAGCTTTTCTCTCTCCGTGAAATTGGCAATTTAGTGATACCTAACTAAAAAGAATTATGGCTTTGAATCAAACGAATAATTTCAGTCATAATATCCTATAGTCCACCATCCTGTAAACCAGCACTTGAGGTGTCACATCAGGGTCAAAATTTTTTTGAATTTTGGTTGAAGTTTAACTGTTGAATCTAACTTAAAGAAAGAACTTCTAGACAGTCCTCTCTAGCTCCTTCTTCATTTTAAACACGTCATTTGAGAAATACAGGGATAAATATGATTTGTATTTCCAATTGTTTATTTTTTTATTCCCTCAATATACCTACAAAAAAAGAAAAAACTCCCACTGATCAGGATAGTGTGTTTCAGATTCAGCAAACACCTGAAGAAAATAACTAAATCCCAACGTCTTTGTAAGAAAATTGCACACAGTGGGGAGTGGTAGGAGGGGGGGGGGGTGGGGAGCAAATAATTGATATTGGGGGCGGGGTGGAGTGGTGATGTAATAATGGTTAACAATAGGGGTTTCAACTCAGCAACTATTGACATATTGGATAGTTGCTTGTTTGTGGTGAGCTGTCCCAGTTCGCTTGTAGAAAGTTGACAGTATCCATGGGCCTCTAATCCTCCTAGTGTGGGCCAGTACACTCTCCTCCCAGTTTTGGCAACCCAAAATATATATGACATTGCCAAAATGTCCCTTCCCTGAGTGAGTGGGGTGGAATCACCTCCCCAGCTGAGAACCATCTACCCCTGAATAAATGCAGCTTTGTCATAAAAGCAAGCAAAGCAGGAAAAGAATGTAGGCCCACATCACATTTCATATAAATCTTGGTGTGCCAGGACAAGTGGATGATATACACAATCCATATATTCTTCCTAAAAATCTGAAAAAATGACTACACGAGATTCAAAAATTATATTAGACAGCCTTCTATTTTCAAAACTCCTACAAGAGGCAATTGAGGCATTCCATGTCCCAGTGGTACTATTCATAAAAGAGCCCTGGGTGAGGTCCACTGTAGAATAACTTTTCAAAGATAATCAAAAGTGTTATGATACAGACTGCCAAAGCCGGAAGCCAATGTGTGTGATCATTTCAGCTGAATGATTGCATAATTTATTACATATGGATTTTAATTGTGCAGCACTTTAAGATCATTTGTTGAATATCCTGAGAATACATTTTAAGAATATCTAGGTACTAATTTGGGAAATGCCTCACGGACTTGAAAACTTCCTGAGAAAATCATTTATTTTCAGTACAGAATAAACTTGTCTTTTGGAGGTTTGAGATGGCTTCAATCCAGTAAATACTGAAACTCAAGCATAGTACATAAAGAACTGTTGATAATGGTATTATAAAAACCCATAATTTTACATGCGCAATCAACTTGAATATATTTTTTTAAAAAAACAAGATTGACAAACCTTTATTTTTTTAAAGTATTTTATTGATTTATATACTGAAGAGGATGGGAGAGGGATAGAGAGTTATGAACCAATCGAACAGCTGCCCTCCTTGCGACCAACCTGCCCCTACCTGGGGATTTGCCCCACAGACCAAGGTACAATGCCCTTGAACCGGCATTGGAAACCAGGACCCCTTCAGGATACTCAGGCCGACGCTCTATCCACTGAGCCAAAACCGGTTTTCCGGCAATAAACCCTTAAATATTGATGTGTGTATCGTTCATCTAATCCGGGGGCTGGTGGTATTCCTTTAAACTAAATAATACACTTTTTGTTCTTCCACACTTGCCCAAGTTAAGATCAAGGATTTAAAAACAGAGGCGGATGGGTCCCTCCATATCCCTCCAGTGGAAAATAACCATAATTTCACTTTGTAAATTTTTAGGTCCATATGCATATGGATGACTCACAATTCCTTTAAAAACTTCTGCTCATGAAATAACAAGCCCCTGGTTATTTACACAACTTGGCTTCTGCAGATATGAAGTAATGTTGTTTTTCTAACCATATTAAATTTATTACTATTCTGCTCTTATGCCACAGAACTTTATCTTTTCAAATATTCCTTTAATCTTTGTTACTAGTACAAACCAATATTTGGTAAACCGGCTTGGGTCATCCCATGGAGAAGGACAGCACTGAGAATGTGACCTGGACAGGAAATTGAAGTTTTTCCATCAATAAAGCTTGTACTAATTTGAGTGACCAGTGGGAAGAAACACTTCCAATATGGAAATTTCCAGTAATTAAAATCTCCTAGCACTTTGCAGCCCTTATTTCTAGAGGTCCAAAGCGTTATGCAAAATAGAGGTCCCTTCATATGCTTTATATCTCAAGCATTAGGTTTAAGTTCCCATGTGGATCTCAAAGTTGCTCAGTGCCATCGAGTTGGTGGGTCCCCTTGCTGTAAAAAAGACTTTCAAGGGATATGATGGTAAAAATGTTAACTTTTTTTATTTGTTTTCTGATTCACAAATCTGTGAGTGGCTAACATCACAAGTCTACATTTTTCTCTCATAAAACACACAACATTTCCAAATATTTGGAATTCCCTTTTGTTTAAATACCACCCAAGCTTTCCTTTTGCATAGTCCCAAACTTTAACATTCAAAAACAGGTTATTATTTCTCTAAACCACTAAAATATTCAAATTTTTTTCCTCTCACCTCCAAAAGCCCAAACACAAACAGAGGACAAAAAATATTCTATAAATAAATTTTCTGAGATAATCCTGGCCACAAAATGGTCCTCACAGTTTTTAGGTGTTCCCATTATTGTGATAATTTTCATTGACCCTTCTCAAGAAGTTCCTTCGATTTTGGTCTTATATATAAAAGGATTTGCTGCTTGCTCAGTACATTTTGCGCGCCGAAATTTGGTAGATAGCGTTAGAAGTAGTAAATTGAGAATATTTGTTTCTATTAATCACCGACTAACCGTGAATCCTTTCATTTTTTTTTCGTCTCCGAGGTTTCCTTTCCCGTGAAAACGAACTCTCTTGGTCCAAGAGAGGGAATATGATAAGATCAGTAAAATACACATCCTAAGAGTTTTCAAAGATAGCAAGACTAAATAGTGACACAATTAATATTTGCATTTTCACAAACTAATATGAAGCCCTTGGAAATCAATGCTAATGGATGCAGAAGCAAATAAAGGCCTGTGAAAAGGATATAATTTAAAAAAAGCATGAACCTTTTTTATTATTTGAGGCAGTGGGGAAAAATGTCTTATAAATCCTTCCGTATCTAGAAAGCATGCATATGCAAGTTGTAAATCTGCTTATATGTCTGCAATTTTTTAAGCTATTATACCCTGTAAGAAAGTTACTATCAGACTGAATGGATAGGAAGAGATCCAGGAACTCTGTTTCCCTTCAATGTTCAATAGGCTATTAGCTGAATAAGATTCCGTTCATCCACTCACAATGTTTCTCCAAGGTTTTCTCATTCCTTTCTTCAGTCATTCTTCAGTCCCCATTCAACAAGTACTACTTAGGATAAATAGACACCACCCTCTGTTTTTCAAGCTCTGACTTCAACAGCATCTGTAAGGACATATACCTCTTTTCTGACATCTTTACCTACCCCAGCTGGCTGGCCCTGTATGACACGCAGCATTTTTGTCTTTGAGCTTTCTAAAGTTATGGAAGCTCGCTCCTAGCCTGGTATTTAAAAAGTAGTATATAAGCCCCTAAACCGGTTTTGGCTCAGTAGATAGATATGCATTAGGCCCTGCAGACTTCAAGTGTCTTACCAGTTCGATTTCTGGGTCAATGGCAATGTACCTGGTTGGGTGGGCACAACCCCAGTAAGGTGTGCAGGAGGCAGACGATTGATGTTTCCCTCTCATCCGATGTTTCTAACTCTCTCTCCCTCTCCCTTCCTCTTCTGTAAAAAATCAATAAAATTATATTTAAAAATTTAAAAAATAAAAAGGTGGTAACAGTAACAATTTTCAGGATAACCATGACGAGGTGTGTAGGGTAGATATGGGTAGAAACGTTCCAGCCTTTCTTCCGTGCATAGGATAAGGGTTCTGAGCTACAATGCATCCAGTTTCTCAGAGAGTCTCAAGGAGGTGGACATAACCCCTAGTTTGCTCCACAGTGATAAAAACCATTTCAATAATTCCCCACCGCATCATTGGAGTTATTGTTTCCTTCCCACTTAAGCATCATTCCCCATGCCCTTACCTCCGGAATCATCTTCTCCAAATAAGACCCAACCTAACACTCAAGGCCTTTTACCCAGGTCCTCTTTGTGGCTGAACGCCAAACTAAGCCTATTGCCAGAATCTTTTCAATTAGTACGTATCTTCTTTATTGGTCTAATAATTCCATGCTTAAGAGATGTGCTAGGTTTTAAAGATAAGCAACACAATTACAAATACTCCTGAAAATCAAGGGAGTAATAACTTTTCATTTTTTTTATGGAAGCAATACAAATAGGAATACATCATCAACAATAGAAATATTATAGTTTACATAAAAAATGAAGCAATGCCCAAAAGGTTTTATTGAGATCCTCAGAGGAGGGAACAAACCAAATTTTCTTTTTGTGGGGTGGGAGCAGTGTAAAGAGAACGTGAAGCTTCCAGAAGAGATGTTAAACTGATGTCAGATGTATCAAAACAAAGTGGTGCACAACAAAAACCAAAGGAAAAAGCAGAAGAAATCTGAACACAGAATCAAAAGTTGTGAAATTAGCCCTGCCCTGTGTACTCCAGGGGGTTTGGAGCAATGTCCTGTAATACTGGGTTCAATTCCTGGTCAGGAAAGGTCAATGACCCTAGGTTTTTGGGGGTTTGACCTGGTTGGGCGTGCATTCACATCACCTGGAGGGAAGACCCAATTGGATCATCACTCGTCGGCTCTCTCTAAGCAATAAACATATCCTCGGGTGAGGATTTTGAAATAAAGTAAAATAAAATAAATAGAATATATGAAATATTTATTCCCTTTGGCATGAGGGCACAGAGCATTAGCATCCATGCCATGCCTCCTGCCTGGTACTGGGGAACATGTCCCAAAGAAGGAAACAATTTTTGTAAGGAAATTGTCCAGGGCTTACCACTTTACAAGACCACAAGCCCACAGACACAAGCACTCGGTCCATTTTGATTATCCACTAATGCTGTAAAACATCCTTGACACCTAGGGATACTAACATTTCGTTGTGTTTTTTTCTTTAATTTCACCGGCAGAATTTAATGAAAACTTTCTCTATTTCCAAAGTTTTTCACCCTATGTATACGGACTCCTATCAATACTTTAAGCAGCCCTTATTTTCATGAGCCGAGTTGAAGGATTGATTTCACGCAGAGATGAAGGGAACCCACAATGACGTTGTCCCCTAAGCGGAGCTTAAACATATTTTTGGCTGCTCGCCTCACATTTGTAAAAATAAACATGAAAACCGTTGGGGACCAAAGCTTTCCCGCGTCAGCTTTCTTCAAACCAGTAAAACACTTCTCCCCACCATGTCCCAGCCCCTATAGTAAAACCCCACATGTCCTAATGCGCGCCAGAAAAAACCCAGTGATGATCACTCAGGAAATTTTGTGTCTGTAAACCTGACCTGGATTCCATTTAGGAAAACTAGCTATGAACCTTCGTCAGGAAAACTCTGTCACTGTGATGGAAATCAAAAGTGGGAACAAAGTGCCAAGGGGCACAACCTGGCTCCCAACTTATGAAATACACCCAATCTATGTCTGTAGGGGCAGAATTTCTATTTTTCCTGCCTAAAACATGTATTTTCCTGTCTCATAACACAACACGACTACACCTTTTTTTCAAACACCCCCCAAGGAGAGACAACGGCAAGGGGTGGGGTTGGCACCTAGCAGGATTAACTCACACTGGGCTCATTTTCATCCTGGTGGAAGGTCCACAACGTTTTCCTCACACTAAATATAAGCAACTACCTACCTCCGACTCACAGCCCAGCTCCCAGTCCTAGTATTTTTAAAATGATGAATCTCGGTTTCTTAGCTCAGTAAACTGCCTTGATTTTAAATTAGTTCTTCTCAACTATTTTTTTTTTTCCCTCCTTCTGGGTGATCAAAAGTAATTGACCTGACTCTGGTTTTGCATTTGTTTTTCTTTTTAATTTTCTGGTGTATGGCCTCTTTTTTTTTTCCTATCATCCGTTGACTATATTGAAAATAGCATGTTGGGCCCTGGAAGGGGTTTTGGGCCATTTTAATCAAAATAAACAACTTACCCTTTTTGTTTTACAGAACAAGCAAACGTGCCAAGGAGGCATACCATAGTCAATGGGTACCTAGTGGTGTCCAAGTACTGCAGTCCACCACTGAGTAGAGGAGCATATGAATACAAAGTTGTTGTGGGTGCGCTAAAATCTGTCGGGGCACCACCAAGGTCCATTTATAAAAGCCTGGAACACTTACTGAAATTGAACTACAGGATGGGCCGCTTTGTATATGGACCTGAGACATCTGTGTCCGCCCGTAAATTCATATGTGAAGGCCCTAAAAACGCGTGCCAAATGTTAATTTGGATAGTAGGTCTTTAGAGGAGGAAATTAATGTTCCAGTGCAGGTGCCAAGAGATGTAGTCAGCAGAACTCCCTTTTCATCTCTTTCCTCTCTCTCGTCTCTCTCTCATCGTCCTTCCTCTCTACATCTCTCTTCTCTCTCTCTCTGTTTTTCCTGGCCCCACTCTCCCTTCGCGGCTCTTTCTCTCGCTATTGTGAGGACACAGTAATGAAGACAGCTGTCTATAAGGCCAGGAGGAAAGCTCACATCTCAGAAACCTGGCCTGTTGCTGGAACGCGGTCGTCAAATCCTCCTACTTGTCTCAGTCCTGCCAGGGAAATTTGAGAAGAAATCAGTTTCGTATTTGTTTAAGAGCGCACACAGTGTACATTCCATAAACCTTTCCTAGAGTTGTGGATACCTATATTGATAGATTCTATGGATTACGCTAATGTTCTGGGCAGACTCGTGACTAGAAGCAAAAACTACTGTCTGTTTTCTTTGAGCTCATAGCAATAATTTAATGGCTATTTTAGTGGCAAAGATTTTTAGAGCATGCGGACTCGCATTGGAATCTTTTGGAGAATAAATAGAAAATTAAATTTATCTATAAAGTCTACAATTTTAAGAATAATAAGCAAATATGGTTGGCTAAGATTATTTCGTGGCCCCCAGTATTTTTTTGTATTGCATATCTATATGGTTGTCTTAGAAAACTGAGCAAATATAATTTCTATTGTTTTCAGGTGTGGCATATATCGCTTAACATATATTCATGTTGTAATTATATATGAGTATATCTAGTGAATAGTGTATTGCATATGTATGTAATATTCACACTTAGTGATGTCTTAATATCTGCATATATATATGACATATATATGCACATACACACCTATGAACATTATATCTATAATCCTAGTGATACGCAATTCAAATAATCCTGCCCAACCTAGGCATTCTTTAGTGATTCAAGGCATCTGGATGATGAGAATAAACAATTGGAAGTGGAGAAAAGGAGTTCTTGAGGAGTGTTATGCTAAAAGTTTAGAAAAATGAATCACCTCTTCAGTGTTACTACTTTGTGGAAAAAAAATGAAGGTAAAAATTAGAATTACTTTTTAATCTGTGCTTCTTTGGGAAGCTGAGCTCCTTTTTTTGAAGAGCCACTCCATGCAGCAAGCTCTATGGGCCATGTGGGTGCTCCCCTTGACCTTATCATTATAGGGTAGAATATAAAAAGTCAGCAAATTAGGCGGCCAGTCACAGTTCGCATCTAGCATGTGATGCAATTTTCCGGCAAAGGGGACATCGGATAGTATCCCCTCACTTATCTTCTCCTTTAAACAAAGTATTTTATGAATAGGCATGCTTTTTTAAAGCAGTAATAAGAAAATATATAAGGGGGGGGAGTTATGAAAAGATGCTCTATAGGTAATTGGGGGGAACGCTCAGAAGTCAAAGGCTAAAAAAGGTAGATATAAAGAGGAAAAGTGATGAAGATTTAAGCTCTTCCTATTTTGCCTATAATGGCATGAGAACTGGTGCAGCTAAAAAAAAGGTGTACAGAAAAGGCAATATGTTCATAAAAGACTCATCACGCAAGGGCAGTGTCTCGCAAGGGGGCATTTTTTACTGAGAGCTATGAGTCTAGTAGTAGAGGCTCTGGCCCGACCCTGAGTGACCATCTGGGCGTCCCTTATCACATTCCTCCTGTATCTACTGGCTGCTTATGCTCGTCTTCATTTTGAGATGTCCACAGAAGAGTGGGGAAAATATTTTTCTTCTCGATATCCAGCAGGAAATTAAATTTGGTAAAGTGGACGTGACTACTCTAAACCAATCCTCATTCTAGAATTCACATTATTACTTTAGATGGGGCATCTCGCTTTTATAAGATAGAATACTCTGGTTAGACTGTCTTCTCAGCAAGTCGCAAATTCTCATGATCTTCCATGACCTTTGTAAAGGAAAGTAATGGGATCAGAGTGTCCTAGTTGGGAATATGGTTGTTCACTGGACAGATCCATTATGAACTTTCTAAAATATACAGAGTGGTAGAGTTAACATCTTGGAATCTTTCCTAAAGGGGTATCTTTATTCTGTCCTTTATTCAAAGTTTTCGATATGTGGTGCATTATGATGAAGATGTTAAGTACATAAATAATGATTTTTTAAACATCAAATAGTGGAGATTTTTTTTTTCCCCAAAATTACATGATACATGATTCTTTTTTTTTTTTAAAGTGCATCACAGGGTATTGTGTTTTCTTTAGCAAGTTCCTGATAAAATGACTTCCTGAAGCTGACCAAGTACAATGCTGCTTCTTACTATTATGGGCATCAATTCGAAAGGATGTTGGGGCCTCCATGGATTGGGTGAGGAAGGGGAAAAGCAAGCATTGAGAATTATGATGATCAAAGCAGGATAGCACTAAAGGAGAAAATGCTTTATTCCTCTGTGGCTTTGAAAGTCTCTCTTTTTAAAAGTGGATCCCCCTCCCCACGCTAGCTTTGGGGTTTGGGCATATGGTGTAGTGGTACAGATGGTATGGCACAGTAATACAGGCTGTTAAGTAATTGGCACTCATTGGGGCTCCTGCTTGTGTCCCTGCAGCTGGTCGGCAGCAGGGCAGCCTGGGCTTGTGGAATGAGCTGATTCTGCTTCCAGCTGTTTATGTCAAGAGAAAGTAGAGGAAATGTTGTTTTGATCACGCATATTTTTCGCCTTCGCAAGCCATTTTAGCTTAAGGCTAAAGCAACAAGAGCTCAACGACAGGGGCTTCAAAATCGCCACGTTACTACACACACGATTGTGCCCCTGTGATGTTCTCGCTTTGAATGAAGGTTTAAGAAGATGGGCGGGAGGCACTCCATTGGTCAGTCGACCTTGTGGAGTAAGTGGCATGAAAGGAAAATTTTGAGTCCCGAGGGGGCAGGCGGGATGTGTGGCGCATTCACAGTGGCTGCCGCGATAGTTACCCACCAGTCCTCCACGACTCAGGGGGCCCATGTATACAGGTGGGCGGCAGGAAAATCACGCTCCTTTGATAGACGCTGAAGTTCCCAACTGAGGAGATCACTATGACTGGGTAGCTTGTATTCTTCTTTCTATCGTGGCAATAAAAAATTTAAAAAACGCACAAAATAGTATTTACAGTAATAGTTAAGATAAAAAAAAAAGCTTCAGAAAGTGAAATGATAAATCCAGAAAGGAACGAGCAGGGCCTTTTTTGAAGAGAACTGAAGGTATTAGAAAGGTTCAATCCAACCCTGCAATAAGCGCAAGTTGATTGCAGGGAAAGGGTATGTGGCAATGGCTTCCAGGGGATCTTACAGCCGCATTGTCCTCTTCCCAAAGTGGCACTGGTCAGACATCGCTTTTTTTAAAAATATGAGATAAACATTTTGATATATTTCTTTCCTCTCATGAAG
>JAJQQW010000723.1:0-13624 GCA_025583905.1 Ia io | reverse complement strand
TTCCCTGGACTAATTACTGATGGCCACCAAGGCATCTTTTTCCTTCGCTTCTTCAAGGCTGAGCCCAGATATTGGAAAGCGCTTATCCTTTCTGTATCTCTTCTGTCCAGGTGACCTAGCTTCCACCCTGCCCACCGATGTTAGTATCAGGTATCATTTTTGATTCTCTGAACACATTCTATTATCCAAGAGCGCTCCATTATACTTCCTAACTTTATGTAAAAGAACTTCTCACTCAAACTCCCCACCGCCTTGTCCTTTCACATATTCAAACCCCCTAGCTTTCTCCACCTGGACCTGCAGCAGCCTTCCTATCTAATCGCCCTTTGTCTGCTCTTCACCCATCTACTGTACACCAGTCTGCTCAGTGGAGAACAGTGCCCTTTCTAAAGCAAAATACCTAAGCTTTCGGACCTGAATTCCTCTTGCAATTATCCAAGATAAGTCAATCTGATTCCTGTGGACCTTCCTTTTACCTGTCTGATTACTCCCCACTTACATCTGGTCTCAATCACCAACAAGTCAGCTCCCAAACAAATCCATCTGACTGCCTCCTTGACTCTGTTTCACTTTGCATGTGCTGTTCCTCTGCCTGCACATCTCCCCTCTTGCGTCTTCCCCCATGCTGCTCTGATTGACTGTGCCTGGAAAAATTTCCACTATTCTTCCTTTCCTCTTCACAGCTATTCCTGGGCATCTCAAAAGCTCTCTGCACGACAGCATTAAATCCACCTTCCTTTGTAAGATTCTGATTGGTCGCATTCATCATCATAGCGTGTGACCATTGCACCTGTTCAACTTCTATCTCTGTCCTAACAGATTTTGAGCTCTAAAGAGCAAAGAAGAGGCTTTTCTTCTTGTCGCATTGCTCCATACCAGGCAAGATGCTGAGGAAACTTAACTAGCCCGGTGGCCATTGAAAATAATCCTTATGGAATCATGAGCATGAATGCAATATTCCATGTGAATTTAATGAATAAGAATTGCGCTGTATTGCTCTTGAGGAAATTACCAGGACCTACAGGTGGTGGAATCTGTAGAGAAAACAGAACATGGAGCAGACAGAGTAGAGAACTTCCCAAACAAATTCCGTTATGCAGGAAGGAAAGAAGGATGGCCCCACGGGCCACCATGGAGACGGCCAGGATCCAGTGCCTGTGTGAGACGGAGTGTGGAACCCCGGCGTTTGGCACCTTCATCGTGCTTTCTCTCCAACTTTCCACCAAAGCTCTCCCCACAGACACATCTCAAACACTTGGAACACGATTGTATGATATTTAAAACTCCGATCAAAAAACAAAAAAAAAACCCCTATACCCCCCCCCCCCCCCCCGCCCTCCCCCCCCCCCCCCCCCCCCCCCCCCCCCCCCCCCCCCCATAACGACGACACACCACTACCAATCAACAGTTGGCCATCTAGAAGCTTGCAACGACATTTCATAACTAATAACGACGAATAAGTACTTAATCCCCAACAGAAGCACGCCTGTCATACCTGGGAGGAATACATCCTAGTTTCCAGGTGAACTGCCACAGCACAGGTGCACCTCCTGGAATAGTGTGGCACCCAGTCCGGGTCTGTGTTGTGAGGCATGCCCATAACCAATCAACATTCCAAGTGCCCCTGGGGGATCTAGAAGTGCCTTGTACTGATCCTACCTTGTATTTTGATTCTAGTGCTTGTAATCTCTGCTTGAGATTAAGCCATTGTAGCCTAATTTGTGTGTGGAATTCTAGATTCAGTTGTCAATCTGATGCGCAAAAAATAGAACCCAGCCTGTATTATATAGAATAATAATGATTACATACAGGAGGGATGTATATGTTTTGAGTTTATCATGCAGCAGTTAGATATTCCTTACTTCATCATAGGATTTCAGATAGTGAACAGCTCCCATGTCATAGTAACTCTAAGAATCATGATTTTATAAAAACAAATAGCAAATTATGGTAATGTTGTTGTGGTTAAGAATACTTGATAGATGTTAATCTCTGAAAATCTATTCACAACAATCTATAAAGTGCCAGAAAGAAACTTGCTAACCCATTTTATAGAAATGGAGAAAAATACTGAGGCATCAGAGAATGCAAAGTAACTTATTTTAAATATAGACTATGCCTATATAGTAAACAGAGGGTAAGGAATTATTTTATCTCAAGATACCTATATGTTAGTGCACACATATGTTTTTTATAGTATGCAACTTGGTTAAAATATTGCTCTCAAAGGGATTTTAGGACATATCTTCCAGGAAAAAATAATTACTAACATCACATTTGGCACAGAAAAATTGTTTGCAAAAAAAAATACTCCACTCTGCCTTGCCTCCACACTCTCCTGAACATTTTTTCATCTATCCCACTAAGGGTGTTATATAGAGGAAATTTGAAGGAACCTTTCAAGGGCCAAATGAAATGGAATTGCGAAACTCTTGATCATACCTAAGCCTCTTTGTTTGCCCCTTGCTTTTCCACGGGATAGTGGCGGGCCGGTCAGCCCCCCCCCCCACGTCTCACGTCCCCAAACACAACCTGAATGGCTTTTTCAAAACTTTCCCCCTAGGAGGCCTTTTTTTTTTTTTTTTTTTTTGTGCTTGGCGACTCAGATGCTTGGCGCTTTTCAGAGCTCAGAGAGCTTCCCACTCCGGCGCCCCTCGAAACATGTTTCAGTGTGTGGCGAACCGTTTCCTATGGACCAGTGCCTGCGGGTTGGGGGGGGGGAGGGGGTTTTTGTGACAAGGGGAGAATTGTTTAGCTACATGTAAGTGATGATGCTAATTTGAAGAAAATACCCGGGTCGTATTCTATTCCATTCTCCCTGGCGTCTGGGGGGGACAGGGGGGAAGCCAGCCCAGGGAGCTGTCTTCCTGTTGCCTGCCTGAAGCAATATTCACGGGTTTTTTTCGTGATGGGACATCCATTCATGCTGCCCGGACCAGTTTCCACTTTTTTGTAAGGTTAAATATGGAAAAATCACTACATTAAAAAGATGTATATTGAAAAGTCTCTCTCCCCATGGTCACCAAGTTTCCGTGTTGTTGTCCCTACAGGACAACCAGCTTCTACAGGAGGGTGCAGTATCAGCGGGCTAATCCATAGGTGCTTGGATCTTAGGACTTCACCCCCCTGTCTGCTCGAGAGGAAGAAGAAGAACCCTGGAAAATAAAAAAAATAAAAAATAAAAAAAAAATAAAAAAAAAAAAAATTAAAAAAAAAAATAAAAAAAAAAAATAAAGCAATTAGTAAGACAGGAAAAAAAATTGAAAAAGCCGAAACACCCCACACCCCTTAAAACCATCGGTGAGAATGTTGGTTGTCCTTTTTTTTTACCAAGAGCTGTCCATGGAAAGGACAGCCGGGGATCACTTGGGCCCCAGAGGCCTGGGGGGGGAAGTTGTAGAGCCCTGCGAGGTAGGAGCACTGTGGTTGGGCAGACCCTTTGCACTATGGTGCGTAGAGCATGGTGAGGTAGCAAGTCGGTCCCCGTGGTGGAGAGTAGAGGAGCGGTCTTTTTTTTCTTAAACCCATTCTCCCTTTGTTAACACTCTTGGAGATTTTGATAGGCAACAAATTTAGAATTTCACACAAAAAACAGCTCTTTCAAATTGATTTCTCAGTCATCTTGGGTTTCTATGGTCTTCTGTTCTTTCTGGGGTGTGGTGGGGCGTGCGTGACGCGTTGGGTCTGGGTGTAGTACGAGCTAGTAGTTGGGGGGCGGGGGGCGGTCTTTCTATATATTTTTCTTCAACACCGGGTTTGTTGGGCTAGTTAATGCCGTGGTCGCAGCAAGCAAAGACGGCCGAAGGATACGCCGAAGCCGCTGAGGACACGGGCAGAGAAGGGAGAGCGGACGAACATGGAGCTCACTGCTAAACACTGACAGTGAAACACTGAGCGACAGAGATCACCAAATACCCCCCCCCCCCCTCCAGCCGTTCCCCCGTTCTCATTCCCTCTTCTATTTATCTCTCCTCTCTTTCTCTCCCATCATCCCATTCCTTGTGTTACACTTGTTTTCTCATTGACTTCTTTGGTTAATCTTCTGAGAGAGACAGAGAGAATATAAAACAAAATCCACCCCCCCCCCACCCCCCCCCCACCACCCCCAAACCCCCCAAAATACAAATTTAACTAATGCCATGAAAGTAGTTTTCTAAGTCTATGAAAGTATTTGCCTATTGGTCGCCAGGGGTTGTGGGGGTGGAGGGAGAAATGGGAAGGACTGCGTATTGCTTAGCTTACGTTGTACACCGTATAGTGGGTTGTGTGTCGGTCTGAGCTTCCTTTTGGGATGATGGATGTTGTAAATTCATGGTGGAACTGTATATTTTAAAATGTTAATTTTCAGTTTATTATGCCGATTATATCAGTAAAAAAAAAAGAGAATTTAAGTCTCTCTCTCTCTCGATCTCTCTCTCTTTCTACTCTCTCTCTCTCTTCCTCGCTCTCTCGTGCAGGTGTTATGCTATCATCAGTGCCAGGGGACAATAAACAAAACTAAAAAAGTGGCCTAACAGAAACAGCTAGAGAATGCATCAAAACTGGTTTTGGAAACAACAGGATTTTCTTAACAACAATAAGAAGAAAATAAAAAAACCCCATTTGATAGGGTAAAAACAACTCTTCTTTCTTACCACAGGGGCACTGAATTGGTGTGTTACACCAGTTTCCCGATAGCTCCAGGCATCCACCCAATGTGACACCCCCCTAGGAAGCACCCTACCTATGAGGCACCACCCTACCAGACACCCACCCTATCATGGTCACCACCCCTTTCAGACACATACCCTATTGAGACACCCACCCAGTGAGGTAAACCAAGCCCCCAGAGTGGCCAGAGAAGAGACTGGAGATTGGAGGGAAGGGACAGTTAGAAAAGCAAATGTAAAAACTACACCTGATTCTAATGTATTTGAACATTCAGGAGAGGGAGTCAATTTGATCAAGAGTTTTTAAAGGAGAAATGATGATTTTAGGGAATTCCTAGTCAAGCGCAGTCATTTGACACTTCTTACACGAGAGAGAGCCACAATTACTACCTCCGCAAACTTTTTGCTTCTCTGCCCCTCCCTGCCCTCCGCACTTGAAATGGTGTTCTTATCTGAAACTTCCCAAAAAACCCTTAGGTGTGTGCTGGACAGAAAGGCTTGCTCTGCTGGTGGCTCATGTTTCAAGCTTCAGGTTTTAAAACAGGGTTTATTTTCAGAGATCAAAGTCATCGCACTCTCGCTATAAAAGTCATTGTATGCTCATTGTGGAGGACCGAGAAGAATTTTAATAACGCATAGAAAAAATATTTGACTCAATTCATAATTTTAATACCTAAGGAACAATACTTAATATTGTAGAGTGTCTTATTATTCTAGATTGAATCTTGACTTAGATGCAGATTACACACAAGAATAAATAGCTTTGGTAAAAACCAAAAATTGAATCATACTGCAAATAGTGTTGTGTTGATTGTTTATTTGTTTCCTCTTACATAAGTATCCCAGGATGTAATTTCCATGCTCATTAACATTGTCTAAGGAATCATCTATATAATCGTCTGCATGGTCTTTCATCATATATGAAAAGAAGCTGCATTTGTTTTTCTGTCCAGGTGGTTGAACAATGTAGGTTGTTTTAATTTTTTAGCACCATAAGCCATTTGTAATGAACATCCCCTTTTTTTTTTTTAACCCTGTACTTAAACCTCGTAACAATGTTTAGGCACATCCTCCTCCCCATTATCATTTCTCTCTCTTCACTCTCTCTCCTCTCTCTTCTCTCTCTCTCTCACACACACACACACACAAACACACACACTCACACACACACACACCCTCACTTCCAAGCTAAACCAGGGTTATCAGCCTGGGCACTGTTGACATTTGGAACTGGAATAGTCTCTGTCATAAGGGGCCATCCAGTGCATTGTGGATACTGAGAAGCATCCCTAGCTCCACCCACGAGATATGATGTAATATCCTCCCCAGTTTGGATGACTAAATGATAAATATGTTCTCCATGTATTGCTCCATGTTTGGTTCATCCCTTTGTTGAGAACCGTGAAATGCAATATTAGGTGTAGAATCTGGGGTGGAATGAGATAACAGTGTTCAACCCTTTTGTTTATTTGACCCCACAACACACTGCATCCACCATGTTGTGGAGGAACCACAAAACTTGTCTGCGCATGTGGTGTGCCTCTCACCTCTTACACAGAACCCCTTTCCCAGAATCATACCTGCTTCACATTCTTTTAAGGTCCATGTTCTCAGATCTGTTTTGTGTCCACTAGGTTAAGTGTGGATCCTGATGATGGTTCTTATTTGGTCTCTTTCGGATTCCCTATGACCAATGGCTCTCCTATTTCCATGTGCTGTATGTCTTAGTCATCCTCCTCCCCAGCCAGCCTGCTGGACCAACAGCCTCCTCAGCCCCACCTCCCACATCAGTTGCTTGGACTTGCAGGGGAGCATCCTTCCTGGCCTTTATTCCCCCTCCCCACCCCTATTCCCCGGGGGCTAGGAAGGATATTCCTCTTATGGGGATAACGGCAAGGTGTTGTTATCAGACTTTGTAAATCTTCTCTGCAGTCTTCAGAAGATTGATTGTTTGGTCAAGATCATTTGACAAATATTTGCGTTATTACTGTCAGAGAAAACTGGGTTATTGAGAGGCGGACCATAAGGGAAGTAAGAGCAGCTGACTGGAAGAGATAAGTTGAGTGTGGGATGAAAGGGAGAGGTCTAGGTCCAAAAGCAGGAGCCATGGGAGGAGGGCAACCCGGTCATTGGAGGGTGTTTGTGATGGGGAGAGGTCAGTTAGACACGTGCCATGAGTTGTGACTCCCTTTGCAATACAAAAATTTTGCAATAGAGATAAGCCAGAGCCAAGACAACCCCCATGTATTGAAAAGACATATGGAGACGTCTCTTTGTGACAAATTAGTGTGTTGATAAGTTTATCACAAAATCGATTTTTTGTTATCTAAGCACAATGTTTTCCTTCTGCTCCGCTGGCTTCTGGGGACGCTGGGGCCCTCAGGGCCACAGAAGCAATAATATTTCCACATCGCTGCAAATTATATTTTGAGCCCGCTACCCTATGTCATTAAACTACAGTGAATGTGTCAAAGTTGCCAAAATCTGTTTTAAGTAAGCACATTGCTTTCCTTCTATGAAGCATTCCTTGACAGCAAACCCTCTGATTCAAAATTCATAAACCCCTTAAAAGTAGAATGTTTCGAATAAAAATCATGTGGTCCCAAATGTGCAAACCTTTTTTGTATTCAATTAACACACTTTTAACTCATTCAACACCATTTGTCTAGCTTTGCATGTTTTCAAATCAACAGTCAAAAGGACCCGGGCTCTCTTTCCCCACGGAGAGGCAGCTGGAGATGAGGTACAGCGAGCTGGGAGTGCCCTATCCCCTCCCAAAGGAGAGGACAGAATCCGAACCCATGCACAGTGCTCAGGGGGTGGCAATGGGGGTGGCCGCAGATCCCTAGAAAACTATATCAGCAAACACTCCTGGGATTCTCTTGTTTGTTTCAAGTTCTTTATCGAAGTTTTGCTGACACTCAGGCTTCCCTTTGATTGGACTTACAAATTGGGAGTATAAATTATGTTTTCTATTGACCTAGGCAAATAGCCAGTAGAAAAGAGTACAATAAAAATACAAAGACTGAAGATATGCACACTGGCAACAGGGGCCATGGAGAGTCAGTCTTCACTCCTCTAGCATACCTGGCTTAAAGGAAGTGCCCTTGAAGACGGTCTAGCCCTTTATTGTGACCAATCTATTTTACTCTCTTGCAATGCACTCTCTGCGTCATCCCAAGCATAAAAGCACTCGGGCAGTGCCTAAGATGTTTCTTCATTTCTTCCATCTTCCTCCTATTTAATCGCCTCTCTCTCACTGTGAATCTTTCCTAGTCTATGCTGAAAATAATATTCAGTTCGAAGGTTGTCATTTGTGCAAGACCAAGGGTGTGGCGATGAGTAATTAGTTGAACAAGGTGAGAACTCCTCCTAAGTGTTAAACTCCAATGCACTAAAAATGAGGGATGTGATGAGCCTAGACTGTCGTAGCGTTATCTTAATAAGGACCTTACTTCAAGTCACAAGCTAATTTTCCAAACTCACTTTTTTATCCTGATGAGTTCCCCCAACCCCCGCCCGGCTTTAATGTTGAAAAATTTTCACAGGTTAACAATCTCATCAAATAGACTGCTTTCCTTTGTTCCCCCTTGATTTAAATCATAATTCTTTATTTACGTATTATTCTTGTTAAGAATATTCATGATCATCACAGAAAATGTCGAATGCATAAAAATGGATTAAGAAGTTGGAGGGGGGGGGGGAGCATGAAAAGTCCCCTCAATCATCAAATACCCGGAGGAATCACTTTTAGAAAAACTTTAGATTATTTCCCATCTTTGCTGCCATGCATTTTTAACACATTTAAGAAATTACTGTATATATGGTTTTGGCTGAGACACATTTTGTCTTTAACTGCTGAAGAGAAAGGGATAAACATCTCCCTGCTCAGCGAGATTGACGTTGCACGTAGCCGAAGCAGGAGAGAAAGGACAGCGCGGGCGTTTTGTGATTATCTGAAATGGAAGATTAAAATCACTGTGAGACTGGAATACAACGGAATTAAGTGTGATTGTCACAAACCTCATGAAACAGTCTGTGGGGTCCATTAAAGATTTTTAACAGATCAGTGAAAATTAACCATCTACCTGACGTCCCATAAGGAAGGGGGCGGGGAACCCTGCATTCTCTGTCTCCACATTAAAACAAGCACCTTCTTTTACCCATGGATGGTCAAGGAAGCTGAGCTCACCCCACCTTCAATTTACTTCAGTTTTTGAGATCATGCCTATACCCTGCAAGCTTGTCTTCATATATCTGTGATTATAAGTGTTTTTAAAGGCTCAAACAAGGCCCAAAAAAGTGCTGTAGTGTGTGTATGTGTGTTGTGTGATGTGTGTGCTATGTGCAAAATATAGGTCCGTGGCTGGGAAGGGCCATGTCATCTATGAGGACATGAGGGCCGTGCGATACCTGGTAGCTCTCCCAGATGTACAGTGCACTCTCTGCTACGAAGCCTGCAGGCATGCATCAATCTGAAATGTTGCTGAAATGACTTTGGCATGGGGACCACATTTGCTCATAGTCTCCCAATGGCTCTTGCTCAAGAAATTTGGTTCCAGGAACTTGGTGGAAATGTATCTGATTTAAACGTTTGTTCTTTCCCTCTTATTTCTTGCAACTCGCCTTTACTTGTCCATCATGCCTTCAATGATTTTACAGGGGACACAGGTAGGTGATAGAGATGCAAGGATGAACATAACAGAGGTCCAGGTTTGATAGGAGATTACACAGGGCAGGCTAGCATGTTAATCGGTGGAATTTTTACAGGAGAGAGGCAGAGGAGTGACAATTCACTTATATACCAAAAGCATACACTGGGAAAAGTGTAGGAAATATGGAGCACTTCAAGAAGGAGCGGACATTTTGAGGGGATCGTTTTTAGTGCAAAAGAAGTCAAATTTTGCACAAGTAGAGTTTAGAAAATAGGTTTAGAAAAAATGTTTAGAAAACTTAAGAAAAATCACCTTGGGCTGAGGGGAGGAATGGCTGAGTTAGCCTCGGGGAGGGGGTGGGGCACTGCTGTTGCGTAGGGAAATGGCCACAGTGAAGGGGTCTGCAAATGTTCCTGGGTTTTGGGAGAGAAGAGTCTAGGACCTTCCTCTTCCTCCAAAATTTACTGTTTGTTCTGGTCCCCAAAATCCCAAGCAATGGTCTTTCCTCATGGAGATCCTTCCTTATTTTTAGGTCATAATTCAAGGACAACACCCCTACCAGGAATGCTTGGACAGGCTTTCAGAAACTTCGCGACTGACCCAAACTCTGAGATGATGTGGAATTACACTTCCCATTCCGCTCGCATCGTAATGAGCTCCAATTTCTCACCTACTTTATTGCCCCCTAGATTTGTAGACTACTTTCTCCAAAGGAGCAGCTACCTATATGATTCCTTAGTCCTAAAGCCATCCTTAGGGAGACCATTCTTTCACTGGATATCTGTATGTGAGAAACAGTTTATTATAAAGTAGCTAAAAGACATATCTTCTCTGTGTTTATGTCCAGACTCAGTCACTCACTAGCTAAACTTTGGGCATGTTGTATGGTTTCTCTGAGCTGCCTTTCATCTATAAAATGGAGAAAATAAAAAGAGCTTCCCTCATGAGATTAAATGCATAGTGCATAAAAATGCCCTGTTATTCTCAGCAATACGTGTTATCATATAACCCTGTAATGAGAGTAAATAAGCCCAAGGGAGCCCTTTGGAATAGTTTAAACTTATTTTAGCCTCGTCCTGTGGTCCTTATTTAACCTTGATCATGTATTCATTCATTCATTTCATTCATTTTCATTCAGCACGTATTTTCTATGTACTCCCCCTCCCAAGGATTTGGCAATTATTCTGATAAAACCCCTTTCTTGAAGGAGAAGGAAATGAAGGAAACACCGGCTCTTTGCTTATAGGAAATTAGTTTATATGTGTACATCATCAACTAAGCAAAATAGCAGGAAAATAGGCTATAATTCCCTTTCTTTATTAACAGTCAAAAACATTTGGTGTTTGGCCATACTAGAAACTCCTTATTTGTTCAAGTAAAAAGAGGGAATCATGTAGAGAGGCCGGATGAAAAAGGGAAAGAGGAGGAGATTTACACACTGACTTTGGAGTTAGAAGGAGATAATAGTTTCTGAAGTTTAGGGCGAGGGCTGTCATACAACATGCACCAAACCACCTATCACATTGTTGGTTAATGTGTACCCAAGACAAATGGAAAACACACGTTTTGGGTAATCCATCATTACTTCCTCACTCGTGGCAATACACTAAAAGATTGGGGAGATGTATTGGTCCCTAAATTCTGTTATTACACAAGCACTGCCTACTGTTCTTTGTAAAGTAAATTCATAGTGATGGACATCATTGGACATTAACATGCTTTACACCAGGAAACAAGTCATGGGAGTGCTGAGGCGTTGCATGCCAGCATGTGCTCCTTTCTTTGCTTTTCACTAGAAAAGCACAGATTTCACTCTGGGAATCGTACCCACTACATCTCTGTGCAGTCCCTCTGACAGGAAGTCTTTGCATAATTCCTTCATTATTATTTTCTGAGTTCGTCTCCTCTTTTCCTCATTTGCAATACAATTTCTTCCAGAGAAAAGGGGGAGAAGGAAAGAAGGAACCAAGGTAATATGAATGGGAGGAAACAAAAGAAGGGAGGGGAAAACTAGAGAGTGGAGAAAAGTTTGCTGTCACATCATCCTGAGCACGTCCGATGAGAAGTGCCACGTTTCATGGAAACTATTTAAGAATTGGCTATCTTGATCATCAGAGGCTTGAGCTCCGTAAAACTGTTGGGTGATCTTAATGGCTCAATAAAATCAAGCTCTTTGCCTGGCTGTGCTTGGATGTGCAGAAGGATGAGAATAATAAATCACCTAATGGTAAAATTACAGTGGAGCTTGTTTCCTCCTTTTGCATAAATGAGAAACTCAAACTATTTGTTTTTGGGAGGATTCGCTGCACGTTGTTCTAAAAAGTAGACACAGGCTTATTGTCGTCTCTTACAAGTGATAAATATTCATGCTGTGAATTACGGCTGGATAATGGCCCAGAATTTGGCACCACTGTTGTGGCCTTCTCTAAAATCACAGTGACAGTTTAGGGAGGGACGGGCCCGCAGGTGTTAAACAATGGGATATTGTGATAGCAAAAGGAAAAAAACTTTCAAGTCCTGGATTAAACAAGGTCCCCCGTTTGTGAGCCCGTCTTACCTGGCACTAATCTTCAATCATGTTTCTATTTTCTAACCAATAGTGACTTATTTGAAGTCCCACCATACTTGGGTGTCAGGAACAGCTATTTGGGTTTCTTCATCATGTATCTCCCACATACGCTGTTGATTATCGTTATAAATGGAAACTTCTGCAGCAGGCTCTTGGTTTCAAAGCTTCATTGTCCACAATATAGCTCTTTGGGTTTGGCCATGTATCTTAAGCTGCCGGAGTCTTGCTTTTTTGTGCTTTTATAAATGGGCAACAATAGTATCACGCTTCAGAGCAGGAATCTCAACTGCAATACTACAGCAATAACTGACATTGGGGGCCTGATCATTCTGGGGCGGGGGGTGACTATGCATGTGGATGTTTGGCAGCACCCCAGACCGCTAACCCACTATTTGTCAGAATGAGCCCACTCACTTTTACCATTTTGTGCAAACCAAAAAGGTGACCAGCCAGACATTGCACAATGGACCCCTAGAGCAAAATTGACCTGGTTGACGACCCCTGCCTTGTTAGAATAGTTCTGAAGAGAGAATAACTGTGGATAGTTATTTTTATTTGCAATAAAACTGTGTAGGACATTTGGCAGGATATAAAATGGAAGCAATTGAGATCATTACATTATGCAACTATTTCATAGTACTTGATTCTGCCCTTTGCCCTTGCCACTCCTCGACCTTGTCTCCTTCCCATGAGCACATTAGACCGATTTAGATTGGAACTGTATATGCCATGTTGCTGCCATAATCCCTGCAACTAGACACAGTCTAGACCAGGGGGTCCTTCAAACTTTTTAAAACTGGGGCCAGTTCCTGTGTCCCTCAGACCCTGTTGGGAGGGCCGGACTATAGTTTAAAAAAAACTATGAACAAATTACTATGCACACTGCACATATCTTTTTTTGAATATGTAAAAAACAAAACGGGCCAGAAAAACATCTGCATGTGGCCCATGAGCCGTAGTCTTGAGGATGCTGGTCTAGACCTAGTAGATGGCTCAGGGAGGGAAAAACTGGTGGGAGTGATGCTATATACTCAATCCATAATCCCAGAATGTGTGTGTGTGGTGTGGGTGTGTGTGTGTATACACACACTACATATATATTATTTACACACACACACACACATTAAAGAAACATATTTTACATATAACAAATGCCTTATGGTCGATTTTTAAATTAAGGCAAATATTAGAAACTATCTTAATCTACCTGTCTCTGGTTTTTGTTGTTGTTTTTTATCAGTAGAAGCTTCATCCAAGTAAAATAGATCATCTTTCCCACATTAAAATAGCCTTCAACAGGGGAGAGTGAAAGCCTTCCTCTAAAAGGTAGGTTTGCTCCTGGCTGGTGTGGCTCAGTGGTTGTGTGTTGACCTACGAACAAGGAAGTCACGGTTATTTTTTTCGACTCCCTGTCAGGACTTATGCTTGGCGTTGCGGCTTAATCCCCAGTAGGGGGATGCAGGAGCAGCAATCAATAATTCTACTCATCATTGATGTTTCTATTCTCTCTCCACTCTCACTTTCTCTCTGAAATATGTGTGTGTGTGTGTAGCTGTGAGTGTGTGTGTATGTGTATATTTATATATATTATATATATATATATATTATATATATGTAATTTTTTTAGTGTAGGTATTCCCCGGTCAGTGTGGCTCACTCAGTTGAGTGTCCTTGCTTGCAAAAAGAGGTCATGGTCTGATTCCCTGTTAGAGGCATGCTCAGGTTGGCCGCTTCTCCCCTGTAGAGGCCTG
>JAJQQW010001570.1:7500-15291 GCA_025583905.1 Ia io | reverse complement strand
TAAGATAGGTACTGATGACTTTCACTGGGGCTGTCCTTGGAGAGACCCGGGGGAGTAGGGGGGGTGTAAGGGGGTGAGGAGTTTAAAACATTATTAAGGGAAAAAAATTCATTTTTCTCAGGAGCCCTTCCCTTCTGCTTTTTTTCCTCAGAGGGTTGGGGGGGGAAAAAAAGGGAGGGGGGGGGGTGGTCGTAGCTTTTTCAAACACCCCTACTTGAAAAGGACCAAGCCAAGGGCCGCAACAGTTACGCTGGTGGATATAAACCTGAGTTCTTAAATCCTCAGCCGCTGTTGTCAAGGGGCCCTCATTTGTAATTAAAATTGGTAGCTTCTGGTCGACCTGTATAGGGCTGGGCGTTTGGATTCAGGGGCTTGCTGCTCAGCACTTGCGGAAAGGCTTTATTTTTACCTGTTGTGTGGCCCTTCTCAGTTAAGGTTTTTAATTTAATACATTTTTAAAAACAATTCTGCCAACGGTTCGTGGGCACAGGGGGAGGGTTTTTTAGTAAAAAAAGGCCACCATTCTTCCATTAGAAAAAGGGACACCCCAGGGATATTTTCCAACACCACCCATGGAAGAGAATTTATTAACAGCCTTTCTTCTTTCCCAACAGCTAGTTGCCGACAGAAAATGTTTTTTCTAAAACATTAGCATCCAGGTTGGTTTAAAGGTGACTGGGGGAACAGGCTTGCCCTGGAATCTAGCTTCATTCCGCCACACAGTTGTGGAAAAAAACAAGGGGGGGACAGTTTGGGGAGTGAAGTCAGGATGGAAAAGGAAGTATGATTAAAATCTTGGGGGCTGGCTCTCAGCCAAGGGGTGTCCCTCATGTTTAATCAAAAAACAATGTTCGGTCTAAGCCTTTGGTGGAATTTTTGTTGGTGGGGATTTCAAAGAACGACTTTTCCTGGTGTGTCTGCTCTTTGTGCATGTGCATGAAACAAGGGATGTGTGTGCCCCAATACTTCCTTACCTCTTGGTTTCCCTCCATTACCACCATGGACACTGGGGTGCCCACTTCCCATGTTTCCACTGATGCCCGGTTCATCATCCCACCCTTTTCCAGGTTTGCCACATTTTGGTGGTTTTCTGGAGACTTTGGGCTTTAAATTTCTATGGCCCGTTCTGTGACTTTTTTGTTTCCCACGCTAGATTCTGGGCACATAAGGCTGGAATGGTTATTTTTGTTTCTGGGAGGGGACCCTCGTGAGGACTCAGGTTTAGTTAAAACAAAGTTAACAAGAAGAAAAAGTGCCCAGGAGTTCCCCGAGGTTTCCTCCGAGGGCTCTCCCTCTTTGGTGGCTATGGAAAAAAACAAGGGTTGATAGCCTGATCCGTGGCCAATGGGGGACCTTCTTCCTGGAGGGGAAAAAATAATCATCAAGGAACTGACTTGGAGACAAAGTTTTCAAGTGTTTTCTCCTTCCAAAATTAATATCCTTAAAAATGATGTGGGAAAGGGAGTCCACAAGGGGAAACATGGTTTCTTAATTAGTCCAACTGTTTTGGGTTTTTTAATATTTTTTTTGGATCTTTTGCAGTGGTTTACTTGGGTTTCCCCCTTTTACCCTTTTTTTTATTTAACATAATGAAAAAAAATAAGTTTCCTGTCCTTCAAACTCCCCACAAATGGGCCTCCTGTTCAGCAATAACAGCCATTGGGGCCCTTTATGTAAGCACCCCCAGGGTCTTTTTCTATCCCCATTTTGGGAAATATCTCTTCCCCTTTGTAGGGTTTTTTTACATTATTCTAAAAAAAAACAAACTCAGAAAAAAAACCCATACATTTATTTTTAAAAAAAAACAATTGTTGAGTCGTTCTTTTAGGGGGATAATAGTTAAAACCTCTTGCATTATTGATGTTCAGATATTCACAACATGGATGGGGAATTGTTTATTTTCTACCAACAGGTCTCCTCCGCCCACTAAGTGCCCATACCATCAGGTTCCCTCCCAATTTCTTCCCACGGGAGCAAGGCCACCACATGATTCTGGGGTTAGGGTATTTCTAAATTTCTGTTTTTCCCTCCTGGCACTCACCTTTTTTCCCGGGGGGGGAACTCTTTCAGTGGGGGAGGAACCCTTCAAAAAACACCACTTATTTTCACTTTTAAAAAGGCTTCCCCAAAAACTACTTCTGTCCCAAAATTTTCTCCTTTTCTGGAACCCTCTTGGGCTTATTGAATCTGTGGAAAAAACATAATTTAGCAACCAAAAAACAAAAAACACAGCCAAACAGGGTTCTTGTTTCACTTTCTTCAGTGACTTTTCAATCGGGGGGGAAGGGGGACTGGGAAAACATGCCAGGCTGTGTCAAAATTTCCCACTTGCTGGATATTCAAGTAATAAAAAAATCGACAAAGAGGCGTGCTGTCCCATTGGGGGCGTGACTGGTGCTGTTATCCAAGGCAACTGCTCTGGGGGAGGATTTCCCCGGGTGTGAAAGGCCATAGCACGCCTGGGGCTCATGGGCCCGCACGTTTGGACTGGTTTTTGTCCAAATCAAAAAAAAAATGCCCTCATAATTATAGTTACTTTTTTTTATGAAAGAGGAAGAGGGGGTGGGGGTTATGGAGAGCGAGGGACATTGAGTTGAGGGGGTGGTGACAGAGAAAAAGAGGGGGGGGAAAAAAGGATAAAAAATAACAGCGGAGAGAGGGGCTGGGACTTCCATTTTCCATTCCATTTCATTCATTCAACAATCCTATGTCTTTTGTGTCTAAGTCTGTTGCTATTTCCCCATGTTCAATCGGGTTTGGGGGCAACTGTTGCTGCTACAGGGGTTTTACCCCAAAGCCTATGGACTGGGCTGGGGGTTCCAGGGGCCATTTTATATTGAGGATGACCCAATCACTAGGATAAAGTTTGGCTTTTAAGTGGTTTTCCAAAGGCCAAGAATATAGGGAAGAAAACTTACCTTTTGACCTCACATTTTAAGGGCATAAAAATATTCATTTGAAAGAAAAAAAACCACTCTGAGGTTCGTGGGGGAAATAAAAAGGACAGGACAAAAGGGCACGCTTCATAAAAAAACAGTACAATTTGGTGGATAGGGCAGGGGCAGATAACCACACCAAAAAATTTTTACCTATATTTTTATTGTAAATAAGTGGGGGCTCTTAAAGGGATGTAATAAAACATACAGAAAATTTTTACAAGTGGGTGTGGGGGCAGATGGACCACTTTTATGGGGGACTTTTGCTTAAGAATAGTATTTCCTGTTTGTTTATTCTGTGTTGTTTTTGGGAAAAAGAGAGTAGAAAAAGCATATTTCACTGGCTACGTTCTTTTAATAACTCATCCTCTCAAATTTGGAATAAATTTGGTTAATGGTACATTGTAAAAAAAATTTATTTTATTTTTATTCATTTTCAGATGAGGTGGAAAGGGAGAAAAGTAGGGAGAGAGAGATTTAGAATACATCACTTATGGAGGAGGAGAAAAATCATCGATCAGGCTGTTTCTATTTTGTCCCACTGGGGACGGAGGGGCTGCAAAACAAGGGGCTGTTGGGGGCCCCGACAGGGAAATTGAAAAACCCTTGAACCTCCCCTTTTTCTTAGGTTTGATGGCTTCAAAAACCACTGAAGCCATGCCGTTTGGGGCAGATTATGTCCCATTATTTTTAATCATGAGAGGAGTGGAACCTTCAGCCTTTACCCTAAAAATAGGTTTTTCTAAAAAACTATCTGGGTATCGATTTTTTTGTTGGAACAGGCCACTCTGAGCATGGGTTGGTGAAGGGAGAGTTTGGCTCCCTCACTGTGATCCCTGGAAAAGCTTGGTGTTGTTTAGGGGCAAGAAGTGGTTGTCGCCGTTGAGGCACCTGTCCAGGGTCCTTTTTTCCCCAACAGGGTTGGGGCTATGGTAAAAAAATTTATGTGGGGAATTAAATTTCATTTTTTCTGATTTTAACAGGGAAACAAAAGAAGCAATGCATATATCCTCCTCCCTTCCTTCCTTTGCTTATTCCATGCCTCCCTTCCCCCGCTCACCTCTGATTCTTCCTCCTCTTCCCTCCTTCCCTTTTTTTCTTTCTTCCTCACCAGTCTTTCAAAATGGATGCCACTATTTTTCTACTTCTTCACTACACAAACGAACATCCAACTAAACAGTTCACCCCTCCCTACGCCTCTAAACAAAACGTCTCGCCACAAAAAAAATATGGTGCTTCCCTTATCCCTTTTCCCTTTATCCTACCTATCCCTTAAATAATAACAACGTCTAATCAAACTTACTTGTTTAATTAAGGTGCGCTATCTCCCCCAAATCTGTTTTAAACTCTTTTTATGATCCCCCGGTACCCACAGTGCTTTCATTGAACACTACTCATTTTTTTCTTATTTCTGCAAAAATCGTTGCAATCCTGGTACCACTCTTCCGCCCCCCCTCCTAACCACCGCAGGGAAACCAAACAAAGCTACAGGGAATAAAGGGAATGGGGAGTTTTTGGCTTATCTTCCCCACCACCTCTGCCTCCTTTTAATTCTTCAGATTCCCCCCTATCTGTGTATCCCACCCTCTCACTTTTTACTTCCCTAAGTTGAATCCCCCCCCCTCTCTTTCCCCCCTTTAGCCTCCTGGTCCCCCTCCACCATTTTTCCTAATCAGACCATCATAAAACCATTATAGCTCCAGGAAAAAAACTTGTACTTCCAACCCCATTTTTTTCTCCCCCCCTTTCAAAAAAAACGCAATTCCTCAGACCCTCCCCTATGTTTAGAAAGTTGAGAACTCCCCAGAAAGCATCCCCACCGTCTTGTTGGGGTTACCCCCCACTGCGTGCCTTCCTCCTTTGAGTCTTCCTGCATGATGCCTAAATTGGGGGCCTCCCCTGCTTGCCCACCTACCCACAGCCTTGTTTCTCCCCTCACCCCCCCCGCCCCCCCTCTGGCACAACTCACCGTGCCTTACTTCCCCATCTTCTTCACCCGTCCCTCCCCCCCCCACCTTTTGTTTGCCCGTCTTTAAACTCCCTTTCCCTCCATCCCCCAGTAAATAATATTTTATGCGTTTGCATTCAGTTTTATTACAACCAAAAGAAATTCTTGGAAATTGCCCCTTTAATTTCCACTTTCTCCCCACCAATTCCTCCCCTCCTCATATTCCTCCCTGGCCAACCTCCAAATCCTCCTTCTCCCCCCTGTCCCTCTATTCTTCCTGTCTCCCTCTCCCGGACCTCCTTTTTTACTCCCTACCGTCTCCCTTTTCCCGTCCTTTCTTTTATTCCCCTTTTGTTCATTGCTTGCGTGCCCCCTTCCAATCCCCACTTCCTGAACCTCTTTTTTGGTATTCTTCTTTCTTGCATCATTATTTTTTTTGGTGTTGTTTTTGTCTTCTAATATTTTCTAGTCCAGCCTGGAGAAAATCGGATTGGTTTCCCTGTCTGGGAAATCTCTTGCCACCCTCCCCTTTGGTTTGACATCCAAGAAGGCACCCCTTAGAAGTGTTACCCAGGGACCCCTAATTCGCCAAAAAAGGGGTTTCTCCCCTTTTTATAAGAACGAGGACTCCGAGATGGTTAAATAAAGAATGAAGGGCCCATGCTTCCCCTGTTCTTTCCCCCTTCTTGGTTTTTAGTTACCCTTGTCCCTCCTCTCCGCTCCTTTCCTTACAGTATTTTTCGCCCTTCAAAGTTTTTTCTGTTAGGTCTAAAGTTGGGGGTATATTGGGCCCAAGAGCCCCAAGCATTCCTTTCCTTTTTTCTTTTTTTTGTCATCGATTTCCCTGCTTCCTGGCATGCCAGGCCTTCCTTTTCTCCCCTCTTGTCACCCCAAGGGAAAAAACCCTAAGGGGGTTGTTTTGTCCCCTACATAGCCCCAGTGGCTCCCTGCCCTGAATGGGAGCCTCCCAACCCCTTTTTTCATTTTGAAAGGCCCACTAAAGTGCCCTAATTCGCAATGAGAGTCCCTTCTGTCAACTAGTAACCCTGTTCCATAACCTTTTATAGTTTCCCTATCCTTAGAAGTCCTCCATTTCCTTGGAAACCTCTCAAGCAAACTCTCAATCGCTTGAAATCGCCAAACTTTTAATGACAGCCCAACCTTCCCCCCCCCCCCCCCTCTGCTCCACCCCACCCAACTTTGGTTCCCGCACCATCCCCCCCTGTGGCCCACCCCAACTCCCCCCCTCCCCCCCCCCCCCCCTGGGGCCCTCGCTTTCTCCCCCCCCCTTTTCCCTTCCGAAGGCAAACCCTTTTTTTTCGCTACTCCCTTTTCCTCTCTTCCCTTCCCCCAACCTGTGATTGCTTTGGCCCCCTCTCCTGAAACCCTACTCCCATTTAAATCTCGCTCTATCTGCCTTCCGTCTCCACCCCCCCAACCCTTTCCATTTTCCAATGGTAGCGAATTCTTTCCCCATTTTCCTTGATCCCCCAAAGCACCTCCCCCCTCTCCCTGACCCACGTTCCCGCCTCCCCAAACCCCCACACTCCCGTCTACTTTGTTATTTTTTTGCTTTTATGTTTTCCCCCCACCCCACATAACTCCCTTTAATCTGCTTTCCCCCTAATACCGCACACAAATTCTCCAAAAGGCCCCTCAGTGTTTACCATTTCCCATACTTTTTCCAAAATTATCCTCCCCCAGCCCCCTTAACCCCTTACAGAGTGATTTTCTTCGTTAAAGAAGCAAATCACTTGAAGTTGTTTCCTCAAAAGTTTAATTCAAATTTAAACAAAATCTTCCCCCACACATTTATTTGCTGGTGAAGTGCCTGTGAAAACAACTCCCTGGCTAACACACTTAATTGTTGTCTGGTAACTGTGACCGTTATAAACACAAATCCACTCGCCCATATGGAGTTAAAACACCCTAATATACTTCCCCTCGCCACCCAATTTTCATTTTTTTTTACCATAACACCACCCACCCCCCCCCCCCCGTAACCAAACTTCACCAATGCCCAACCCCCATCCCGCCTTCCACTGCCATCTTAACCACACTTCTTCTGCCCTCCCGCAACATTCTGCATTTGTGGGTAATGCTTCCCCCTCCATAGGTAGAATAAACCTACTTATGTAAAAAAGTGAAGTAAAAGGAATAAGGGGTTAATCATTGACTGCGCTGGTCTCGCAATATTATTTCTCAGCTGGGATTCTCGCATGGCTTTCTAGAATGGTTTGAATTGATTTACCAAATTAAAACAGTCTAGGATTCCCCTTATGTTAAAATGAGTATCCCTCGAATCGACAGCAATCCGAATGATTATAGTGTCCTCGATCCCCCAGGAAATCAACCATCATGTCTACCCTCAGAATCTGGAAAAAAATTATCCCGGTCGTGGCCAACTTGGGTTCCCACACCCTACCTCCCACCAAGAAAGCCCCCCCATCCGTCCCCCTTCCATAAAAAATTCTCCACTTGCCCCTATTAAACATCCTGTCCACCTTGTAACCTCTTAATCTAATTTCCGCCACCTGTTTCGAGAGTAAGGTCAAACAGCAATGATATAACACACTCCCCTCTAAGCGTCTTCAACCCCCCATAATAGAACCAGCCTCCAAGAAGTCGAGCCTCCCCCCCCCCGAGGGCCCAATTTTATTTTTCCATCCCCACCAACACATTTTTTTTATGATTTTCCATGCCGTTCTTAAAACAGACCATTGTTACCCCTGAAGGAATGCAAACCCATGTTTTGAAAAAAACTTCTCTGCTTTGGAAGAACTAAATTGGTAAAAATTCTTACTGGTTCAAACTCTCTTTCTCCTTAATGCAATCCCTAAAATTTTCAAGGTGTTCTCAGAATGCCCTCCCCATACTACCACACCCCATGGGTTCAAACATCCCCTC
>JAJQQW010001048.1:12500-15409 GCA_025583905.1 Ia io | reverse complement strand
CCCCCAAAAAATTTTATAAAAAAGAAAAAAAAATTTTTAAAATTAAAAGTTATTTTATTCCAGTATTTATAAATCTCAATAAAGTTTCTACCATTAAGAAATCCAAACAACCTAGTCCCAAATAAAAATATATTCCCAAACAACAATGATCGACGCTCTGCTATCCTGTACCCCCCAAAGTAAAATTTTACTACTATCAGACCAGCTTTAGTTTTTTTTTACTTTAAAAAGAGATTCACAAGATAGAGAAAACATTTTTATTGAAAGTTTTATATTCCATTCCTCCTATTTTTTAAAAAAACCCCGTGGACACCAGCAACTACCCACCCCCATATGAAAAAAAAAGACCCATATATAATTTTTTTAACCCCAACAGGGCCCAATATAGGTTTTAAAGAGGTCCATTGGGGGAATTAAATCACTAAGGTTAGGGCCCAAAAAAATATCCTTTTCCTCAACCACAAACACCTAACAAGGAACAATATACTAATGCTTAATACGCCCAATTGCCAAGCCCTTAACACATCAGGGGATTATTTATATTTATCATTCGTTACCCCCATACCCATTGGGGGCAAAGACCAAAGACCCAGTAGGGGGGATTTCCAAACGTACAGATAATTTAGCTCAAAAGGTGGGGGGGAATTCCACATTGGTTTTTCTACCCCAAAAACTACCACCATCCTCCCAATAAACCCCCCAAAATCATGCTCCCCCAACATAACGCCTGACCCCCCCCATTCACCATAACAATCAAAAAAAAACCCCCCCAAATTTGGAGAAGGAATAAAATACAATTTCACATTAAGGGTCCCAATTTTCCAAATTTGTTTTTTTTACACCACTGCTCAAAAGCATTTTGGGGGTGACCCCCACCAAAAAAAATAAACCCCATAAACACAAACCCTTGTTCTTGGATATAAACAAATACCTTCTTTTCTCTAAACCCATAAAAATTAGCACATCCAAGATATCAAAAAGAAGGGGGGATCCCTACCTTCAAAAAAAAAAGGACAATTGTTAAGAAAATAAAAAGGGCCAATTTTAAATTGTTGCCCTCCAGAAGGCCCCCACAATATTATATGTAATTAACAATCCATTTCATCTTAATATGGGGGGCAACATAAATAACTTTTTAATTAATAAACAGTAACCCCCCACCTTCTTCCTTTTTCCACATATAATTAGGGAACCATTTGTTTAGGTGTATAAGAAAACAGGAAACCCCCTCCCAAACTTAAACAAAAGAAATGGGAAGACAGGGATTTTGGGCCCCAACACTTTATTTTTCCCCACCCACAAGGTTGAAACTAAGGCAACAATCCCTATGTGAAAACATTCATCCAAATTTTAATACTCGGGGAAGGTATGAGAAATTTCAAATTCCCATTTGCAATTATTAGGGGGGGCGGGTTTGGGGGCAATGGGGGGGATCGGTGGGGGGGTGATTAACAGTTCCCAAGGGAAGGGAAAGAGGAAAGGTATAATTGTAAACAAAAACAATATAAAAAAACCACAAACAATTGGGAAAACATAATTTAAGAAGGAAAATAAAAAAACAAAAAAGGTATTGCAAAAAAAATCCCTTATTTTAAAAATAAAAATTAAATAAAAAATTAAAAATTTGTACTTAAATAAAATAAAAAAAATGAAAAAATAAAAAATATTAATTGCAAAAAAAAAAAAAAGAATATAACCAAAAAGGAGACCCGTGCAAAAAAAAAAATAAAAATAAAAAAAAAGGAAACTAAAAAATATAAAAAAACAAATAAAAAAAAAAGCGGGCTCTTTATTTTTCAAACAAACCAAAAAAACAAAGAAAGAACAAAACCTAAAAAATGGCAAAAAAAAAATCTAAAAATAATGGTTGTTATGTTTTATTTTCCTGATAAAAAAACATAATCAATTATCTCCAAAACAAAATAGTGGATTAAACTTATGTATGTCTCAAAAAAAATATAAAAAAAGGTAGGTGGGAACATTGGGGGAAATAAAGAAAACAAATTGATTCCCCAAATAATAATGTTTTTAAAACCAAAAAAAATAATACCAAAATAAAAAAAAAGCAAAAAAAAACAAAATAATAAAAAAAAAAAAAATAGAAAAAAAATTACAACCCTAAAAAGGTGTTAAAAAACAACCCTATTTACTAAACAAAAAATTAAACTTACTTACAAAAAAAATATTAACAGCCATCTAAAAAAAAAGAAAGGGGAATGCCCAACAAGGAAAACAAAAATTGGGTTTTAAATAATAAAAAAAACACAGGTAAAACAGTTTGAAACAAAAAAGGAAGGTAAATAAACCAAAAAAGAGATTGTGGCAACCTGTGAACCAAAATAAAAAAAAAAATTTGAAAAATTTTGGGGCACCATAAAACAAAAAAATATTTTTTAAACCCAACTTACTGGTCCCAAGAAAGGGCCCAAAAAATACAACGTTGGGGATAAAAATAATTGCCAACCCCATTTCCCCAAAATTTCAATCTTGTACATAATGGATGGGCAATAAAAAAAAAAGCCCTAAAAAGGGGAATATGGGAAATAGGCATAAAAAAAAATAAGAGAAACCTTAAATAAAACTTCCGGGTTAAAAAACCCCTAACCCATTAGAAAAAAAAAACTTCTAAAAAATACAAATAAACAAATCCCCAATTCCCCAATTTTAACCATACCCCACCACTCCCCCCTGATCACAAACCTCAATAAACCATCTAACTGGGTGTCGTGTGGGGCATCCCACCCACCCCACCACAAAGGGGGGGAACCACCTTTAAACCAAATAACCCCTCCCCCCCCCCCCGCCCCCCCCCCCCCCCCCCTAACCCCCCCCCCCTGCCGCCCCCCCCCCCCACTCCCCACCCCACCCCCCCCCCACCCCCACCCCCAACCGTCCACCCCCCCCGACCC
>JAJQQW010001048.1:2500-7500 GCA_025583905.1 Ia io | reverse complement strand
AAAAAAAAAAAAAAAAAAAAAAAAAAAAAAAAAAAAAAAAAAAAAAAAAAAAAAAAAAAAAAAAAAAAAAAAAAAAAAAAAAAAAAAAAAAAAAAAAAAAAAAAAAAAAAAAAAAAAAAAAAAAAAAAAAAAAAAAAAAAAAAAAAAAAAAAAAAAAAAAAAAAAAAAAAAAAAAAAAAAAAAAAAAAAAAAAAAAAAAAAAAAAAAAAAAAAAAAAAAAAAAAAAAAAAAAAAAAAAAAAAAAAAAAAAAAAAAAAAAAAAAAAAAAAAAAAAAAAAAAAAAAAAAAAAAAAAAAAAAAAAAAAAAAAAAAAAAAAAAAAAAAAAAAAAAAAAAAAAAAAAAAAAAAAAAAAAAAAAAAAAAAAAAAAAAAAAAAAAAAAAAAAAAAAAAAAAAAAAAAAAAAAAAAAAAAAAAAAAAAAAATAAAAAAAAAAAAAAAAAAAAAAAAAAAAAAAAAAAAAAAAAAAAAAAAAAAAAAAAAAAAAAAAAAAAAAAAAAAAAAAAAAAAAAAAAAAAAAAAAAAAAAAAAAAAAAAAAAAAAAAAAAAAAAAAAAAAAAAAAAAAAAAAAAAAAAAAAAAAAAAAAAAAAAAAAAAAAAAAAAAAAAAAAAAAAAAAAAAAAAAAAAAAAAAAAAAAAAAAAAAAAAAAAAAAAAAAAAAAAAAAAAAAAAAAAAAAAAAAAAAAAAAAAAAAAAAAAAAAAAAAAAAAAAAAAAAAAAAAAAAAAAAAAAAAAAAAAAAAAAAAAAAAAAAAAAAAAAAAAAAAAAAAAAAAAAAAAAAAAAAAAAAAAAAAAAAAAAAAAAAAAAAAAAAAAAAAAAAAAAAAAAAAAAAAAAAAAAAAAAAAAAAAAAAAAAAAAAAAAAAAAAAAAAAAAAAAAAAAAAAAAAAAAAAAAAAAAAAAAAAAAAAAAAAAAAAAAAAAAAAAAAAAAAAAAAAAAAAAAAAAAAAAAAAAAAAAAAAAAAAAAAAAAAAAAAAAAAAAAAAAAAAAAAAAAAAAAAAAAAAAAAAAAAAAAAAAAAAAAAAAAAAAAAAAAAAAAAAAAAAAAAAAAAAAAAAAAAAAAAAAAAAAAAAAAAAAAAAAAAAAAAAAAAAAAAAAAAAAAAAAAAAAAAAAAAAAAAAAAAAAAAAAAAAAAAAAAAAAAAAAAAAAAAAAAAAAAAAAAAAAAAAAAAAAAAAAAAAAAAAAAAAAAAAAAAAAAAAAAAAAAAAAAAAAAAAAAAAAAAAAAAAAAAAAAAAAAAAAAAAAAAAAAAAAAAAAAAAAAAAAAAAAAAAAAAAAAAAAAAAAAAAAAAAAAAAAAAAAAAAAAAAAAAAAAAAAAAAAAAAAAAAAAAAAAAAAAAAAAAAAAAAAAAAAAAAAAAAAAAAAAAAAAAAAAAAAAAAAAAAAAAAAAAAAAAAAAAAAAAAAAAAAAAAAAAAAAAAAAAAAAAAAAAAAAAAAAAAAAAAAAAAAAAAAAAAAAAAAAAAAAAAAAAAAAAAAAAAAAAAAAAAAAAAAAAAAAAAAAAAAAAAAAAAAAAAAAAAAAAAAAAAAAAAAAAAAAAAAAAAAAAAAAAAAAAAAAAAAAAAAAAAAAAAAAAAAAAAAAAAAAAAAAAAAAAAAAAAAAAAAAAAAAAAAAAAAAAAAAAAAAAAAAAAAAAAAAAAAAAAAAAAAAAAAAAAAAAAAAAAAAAAAAAAAAAAAAAAAAAAAAAAAAAAAAAAAAAAAAAAAAAAAAAAAAAAAAAAAAAAAAAAAAAAAAAAAAAAAAAAAAAAAAAAAAAAAAAAAAAAAAAAAAAAAAAAAAAAAAAAAAAAAAAAAAAAAAAAAAAAAAAAAAAAAAAAAAAAAAAAAAAAAAAAAAAAAAAAAAAAAAAAAAAAAAAAAAAAAAAAAAAAAAAAAAAAAAAAAAAAAAAAAAAAAAAAAAAAAAAAAAAAAAAAAAAAAAAAAAAAAAAAAAAAAAAAAAAAAAAAAAAAAAAAAAAAAAAAAAAAAAAAAAAAAAAAAAAAAAAAAAAAAAAAAAAAAAAAAAAAAAAAAAAAAAAAAAAAAAAAAAAAAAAAAAAAAAAAAAAAAAAAAAAAAAAAAAAAAAAAAAAAAAAAAAAAAAAAAAAAAAAAAAAAAAAAAAAAAAAAAAAAAAAAAAAAAAAAAAAAAAAAAAAAAAAAAAAAAAAAAAAAAAAAAAAAAAAAAAAAAAAAAAAAAAAAAAAAAAAAAAAAAAAAAAAAAAAAAAAAAAAAAAAAAAAAAAAAAAAAAAAAAAAAAAAAAAAAAAAAAAAAAAAAAAAAAAAAAAAAAAAAAAAAAAAAAAAAAAAAAAAAAAAAAAAAAAAAAAAAAAAAAAAAAAAAAAAAAAAAAAAAAAAAAAAAAAAAAAAAAAAAAAAAAAAAAAAAAAAAAAAAAAAAAAAAAAAAAAAAAAAAAAAAAAAAAAAAAAAAAAAAAAAAAAAAAAAAAAAAAAAAAAAAAAAAAAAAAAAAAAAAAAAAAAAAAAAAAAAAAAAAAAAAAAAAAAAAAAAAAAAAAAAAAAAAAAAAAAAAAAAAAAAAAAAAAAAAAAAAAAAAAAAAAAAAAAAAAAAAAAAAAAAAAAAAAAAAAAAAAAAAAAAAAAAAAAAAAAAAAAAAAAAAAAAAAAAAAAAAAAAAAAAAAAAAAAAAAAAAAAAAAAAAAAAAAAAAAAAAAAAAAAAAAAAAAAAAAAAAAAAAAAAAAAAAAAAAAAAAAAAAAAAAAAAAAAAAAAAAAAAAAAAAAAAAAAAAAAAAAAAAAAAAAAAAAAAAAAAAAAAAAAAAAAAAAAAAAAAAAAAAAAAAAAAAAAAAAAAAAAAAAAAAAAAAAAAAAAAAAAAAAAAAAAAAAAAAAAAAAAAAAAAAAAAAAAAAAAAAAAAAAAAAAAAAAAAAAAAAAAAAAAAAAAAAAAAAAAAAAAAAAAAAAAAAAAAAAAAAAAAAAAAAAAAAAAAAAAAAAAAAAAAAAAAAAAAAAAAAAAAAAAAAAAAAAAAAAAAAAAAAAAAAAAAAAAAAAAAAAAAAAAAAAAAAAAAAAAAAAAAAAAAAAAAAAAAAAAAAAAAAAAAAAAAAAAAAAAAAAAAAAAAAAAAAAAAAAAAAAAAAAAAAAAAAAAAAAAAAAAAAAAAAAAAAAAAAAAAAAAAAAAAAAAAAAAAAAAAAAAAAAAAAAAAAAAAAAAAAAAAAAAAAAAAAAAAAAAAAAAAAAAAAAAAAAAAAAAAAAAAAAAAAAAAAAAAAAAAAAAAAAAAAAAAAAAAAAAAAAAAAAAAAAAAAAAAAAAAAAAAAAAAAAAAAAAAAAAAAAAAAAAAAAAAAAAAAAAAAAAAAAAAAAAAAAAAAAAAAAAAAAAAAAAAAAAAAAAAAAAAAAAAAAAAAAAAAAAAAAAAAAAAAAAAAAAAAAAAAAAAAAAAAAAAAAAAAAAAAAAAAAAAAAAAAAAAAAAAAAAAAAAAAAAAAAAAAAAAAAAAAAAAAAAAAAAAAAAAAAAAAAAAAAAAAAAAAAAAAAAAAAAAAAAAAAAAAAAAAAAAAAAAAAAAAAAAAAAAAAAAAAAAAAAAAAAAAAAAAAAAAAAAAAAAAAAAAAAAAAAAAAAAAAAAAAAAAAAAAAAAAAAAAAAAAAAAAAAAAAAAAAAAAAAAAAAAAAAAAAAAAAAAAAAAAAAAAAAAAAAAAAAAAAAAAAAAAAAAAAAAAAAAAAAAAAAAAAAAAAAAAAAAAAAAAAAAAAAAAAAAAAAAAAAAAAAAAAAAAAAAAAAAAAAAAAAAAAAAAAAAAAAAAAAAAAAAAAAAAAAAAAAAAAAAAAAAAAAAAAAAAAAAAAAAAAAAAAAAAAAAAAAAAAAAAAAAAAAAAAAAAAAAAAAAAAAAAAAAAAAAAAAAAAAAAAAAAAAAAAAAAAAAAAAAAAAAAAAAAAAAAAAAAAAAAAAAAAAAAAAAAAAAAAAAAAAAAAAAAAAAAAAAAAAAAAAAAAAAAAAAAAAAAAAAAAAAAAAAAAAAAAAAAAAAAAAAAAAAAAAAAAAAAAAAAAAAAAAAAAAAAAAAAAAAAAAAAAAAAAAAAAAAAAAAAAAAAAAAAAAAAAAAAAAAAAAAAAAAAAAAAAAAAAAAAAAAAAAAAAAAAAAAAAAAAAAAAAAAAAAAAAAAATAAAAAAAAAAAAAAAAAAAAAAAAAAAAAAAAAAAAAAAAAAAAAAAAAAAAAAAAAAAAAAAAAAAAAAAAAAAAAAAAAAAAAAAAAAAAAAAAAAAAAAAAAAAAAAAAAAAAAAAAAAAAAAAAAAAAAAAAAAAAAAAAAAAAAAAAAAAAAAAAAAAAAAAAAAAAAAAAAAAAAAAAAAAAAATTAAAAAAAAAAAAAAAAAAAAAAAAAAAAAAAAAAAAAAAAAAAAAAAAAAAAAAAAAAAAAAAAAAAAAAAAAAAAAAAAAAAAAAAAAAAAAAAAAAAAAAAAAAAAAAAAAAAAAAAAAAAAAAAAAAAAAAAAAAAAAAAAAAAAAAAAAAAAAAAAAAAAAAAAAAAAAAAAAAAAAAAAAAAAAAAAAAAAAAAAAAAAAAAAAAAAAAAAAAAAAAAAAAAAAAAAAAAAAAAAAAAAAAAAAAAAAAAAAAAAAAAAAAAAAAAAAAAAAAAAAAAAAAAAAAAAAAAAAAAAAAAAAAAAAAAAAATAAAAAAAAAAAAAAAAAAAAAAAAAAAAAAAAAAAAAAAAAAAAAAAAAAAAAAAAAAAAAAAAAAAAAAAAAAAAAAAAAAAAAAAAAAAAAAAAAAAAAAAAAAAAAAAAAAAAAAAAAAAAAAAAAAAAAAAAAAAAAAAAAAAAAAAAAAAAAAAAAAAAAAAAAAAAAAAAAAAAAAAAAAAAAAAAAAAAAAAAAAAAAAAAAAAAAAAAAAAAAAAAAAAAAAAAAAAAAAAAAAAAAAAAAAAAAAAAAAAAAAAAAAAAAAAAAAAAAAAAAAAAAAAAAAAAAAAAAAAAAAAAAAAAAAAAAAAAAAAAAAAAAAAAAAAAAAAAAAAAAAAAAAAAAAAAAAAAAAAAAAAAAATAAAAAAAAAAAAAAAAAAAAAAAAAAAAAAAAAA
>JAJQQW010001008.1:0-13446 GCA_025583905.1 Ia io | reverse complement strand
GACGGATAACAGCTGTGAAACACTCTTAACTTTACATTTCTGTGAATTCTAGGGTAGAGGCAAGTATGAATAAACAAGGATGAAAAGTGGCTGTGTGATAAAGCTTTAGCACTTCTCGCCTGAACATTTTTAAAGGGGCTTTTATTTAATGCTAATACCGTGAGGGCTTTCACACGGCACACAGAAGTGAGTTAGAGGCACAGACAGTCAGGAGGGAAGCTCTGCACCGATGATTGAGATGTTCAATAGAGAGGGGTGAAAGTTGGCTGCCGCTTCTATCTTCAATGTCCCTTTATCCACTCCCATTCATCACCACTTCTCAAAAGTCAGGCTGAAAAAAATGTGTTTAGGCCTTACACCAACTCTGAGGTGCAGTGCTTCTGTCGGGTAGCTTTACAGCTGCTGGGCAATGTTCTCCACCTACATGCTTATGGAGTTAACGATGATAACTGTCCCTGCTCAGGGCTGGAAGCGAGTGGCAACTGGCCCTTGGTTTGTTCTGACTGTGCATAAGAACCCCAATAAGCCCTAAATGGTTGGCTCAGTGGGGCGATTAGAGGTCATGCAACTGCATTCCAAGAGATGGGGTTCTTCTTTCCTCTCCCTCTCCTTCCCTCAAAAAATTACGTCCTCCCATTCCTTTGGTGTCCCTTCTTCTCTTTCCCCCCCTCTCAGGTTCAATTCCAGTCAAGGGTCTGCACCTTGGTTGTGGGGGCACATCCTAGAGAGGGCAGTGTGGCAGGAGGAGCTGATTGATGTTTCTCATCGATGTTTCTAACTCTCTCTCCCTTCCCTTCCTTCTTGTAAAAACTCAATAAAATATCTTTCAAAATCCACACCAATACAGTGGCAGTGGGACACATCTTTTCAACCTACGGTGGAAAACAAGAGTGTCCTGCTCTCTGACCAGGAGAACACTTGTACTACCCAAGTAAAGATGCAAGGGGATGCGTTCCAGTGTTCTTCCTACTGGAACTGTTCCATGTTTTATTCAGCCGACTTCGAAGATCGATGTGATGAATAGTAGCGCTTTGTGACATAAAGAGATGTACTCATCGGGTTTTACAGTGTGTGTGTTGTATCGAAGCCATGAACAGGTCGCTGGTTCCTTCACATACTTGGATTAGGCAGAGTCGAGGAAATTGAACAGAGTTGTCAAAAAACTTCTTATTTTAGATTGTGCTGCTTAAAACACTTTCTGGGCTTCCCACACTCTTTTTTATTCTGGAAAATACTAAAATTGCCAAAGTCCCTACTCTACATCCTATACATTCTAACCGTCTACCCTCTCTGGAAGCATTTGAAACCCCTCATAATGCTGCCATGTAATAGGTTCCAAGAGACATCAATCACAGTCCTTCCTATCACTGCCCACACCACCCAGTCTAAAGCCTCCTGTGTATTTTGTGGAAAAGAAGAATCATAATAGGTTGGGTAATCTTTACATTTTTTAAACTCTCTATTATAGACGAAACAATTCAAATATTAGTTAAAATCCTGTTGATCACTTCAGGGGCCAAGTAAAGACTATGTTGCTAATTTGTTTGGGAGACTTATATCTCCTGTTTATACAATATGGTACTCTGTGCATTTTTCATGCTGTGCTCTTTGAAAAGAACTCCGAGTTTGGAGAAGCAAAATTGATCTTGGTTTAAATTCATCCTGATTCCCTTTACTCCTAACCACCTTTGCAGAGCCACGAGTTCTGGAGTTTGTGGTAATCAGAAGTCTACTCTATAAAAAATCCCACACCCATTTCTACAAAAGGAGAGAAACTAAGAAGGATGAGATTTGTCCAAGTTGAGTGTGTAGAGGCTATGATTTTCATTAGGACTTCTACGGTTTTGTGAACTTAATTTAAGTCTTGAATCCATTATGAGTTTATCTTGGTATGTATGTGTAAGTTTGGTGGTCTCATTTCTTTTTCCTTGCATGTATCTATCCAATTTTTCCTAAGGTAACCATTTATTGAAAATACTGGCTTTTAGTCATGTATCGTTTTTGCCTCCTTTGTCTATATTAATTGACTATAAAAGCATGTTGAATTCTGTGCTCTCTATTATGTTCACTTGATCTATATGCCTTGTTCTTGTGTTCCAATATGTTACTGTTTTGAGTACCATAGCCTTATAGTATAATCTTATATCAGTTACTTGTGATACTCCAACTATATATTTTCTCATTAGAAGAAAAGACCTAAGAGTACAATTTAGTATTTTTCAACCTGAATTTTTTACCAATATAGCTCCTAAAGGCAAAGGAAACAAAGAAAAAATAAATAAACAAATGGGACTACATCGCAGTCCTAAAAAGCTTTTGCTACATATAAAATGAAAAAAAGGACCCCCTGAAAGGGAGAACATATTCACCAATGATAATCTGATAAGTGGTTAATTTCCAAAAATATAAAGAAGTTTATACAATCAAACACAAAAGAGAAGACAAAAAAAGAAATTTATTTTAATGGGCAAAGGACCTTACAGGAATTTTTCCCACAAAGGAAAAGATAATAGTGGCTATAGAGGCCAATGAAAAAGGTGCTAATTGTTTCAGTATATCATCAGAGAAATACAAAATTTATGTCTCAACAATTGGGATGCCTCTCAAGCCGTATGTCAGAATGGCTTACCATCAATAATGAACAAAATGAGTGTTGGAAGAGATAAGAGATGTGAAGAAAGGGAACCTTCATGCACTGTTGATGGGAATGAAGACTGGTGTTCAGCCACTGTGAGGAAAGATCAGTATGGGATGTGTAGTCCTCAAAGTGAATTAAAAACGGAACTGGCCTTTCTGTTTGATGCAGGCAGTTACTTGTACTGTGTGTAGTAACCTAAGAAAACCAAAACCACTATTTCAAAAGGATCTACACCACCTTATGTTATGCAGCATTATATACATAGCAGAAAGCTTGGATCGAACTCAAGTGACATCCGTCGAAGCTTGTATTACCTTTACACAATGGAATACTACTCAGCACATAAAGAATAGAGGACATTAGACCGATTGTGACAGAGTAGGAGCGACTTGGAGGATTTATTTCTATGTGGAAATAAGCCAGTCAGGAAAGGACAAATCTATATGAATTTGTTATGAGTGTGGAATCTAATGAACAAAATAATTGATGAAACAAAACAAGAAAACAGAGGCATGGATATGGACTAGGATTGACAGTATTAGGAGGAGAAGGGGGGAAGGGGCTTGGTGAATAGGTGAAGTGATTAACAAATCATACAAAGTTACTAACTACATACGACACAAAATAACAGTTTGGTGGATAGGCATGGGTAAAGGGGGTGGGGGTATGTTGAAATGGGCAAAGTGGTGGGTATGGATCAGAAAGAACTTATGCTGGGCAATGAGCCACAAGCAAGGTGCAATATGATGTTTTATGGTTGTTACAATCGATGGATAAATCATGGTTTTGTGAACCAATGTATCCCAATAAATTAAATTTTTAAAGCAACAGACAGAAGATTTATTAAATCTTTTTTAAAACTCAGGTAGAAAAAAAAAGAAGTGGCGGTACTGTTTTTATTAGTAATAAGGCCCCAACTAACTAGACACTGTTGTAGTTTACCATTCATGCAATTCAGGCACTCAGCCTACTAAGATCATCCTAGGTGCTTGCACATTAAGGAACATTGAATGCCCAACACTTTGTATTTAAGGTAAGAAAGCTGTGGCAGTGTTTTTGTTTATTGTTTTGCTGTTTTTTCCTGATACACAGATACTTGAATATCTTATGCCTAAGACCTTCAGAGGTCTCTCTTACATCAGAACAGAGATATTGTTTGTAGTAATGGTTATAACAGCATTATTTAAATTTGGGATCTTGGAAACTCAAGGGCACATGGGATGCTGCTAGAGAGACTTTAATCCTAGGGCATTACAATTTCTTGAGGGTCTTTTAGAGTGACGGGCGTTGCGGTTGTATAAATAAATTTCCTAATTTTTAACAAATACAGTGAATTGGATCATGCAATTTAGTTTCTGTTTTCATTCAATCGTCCACTTTATTGGGTACATAGAAATTATCCTATCATGCCCAGCAATTTCCCAAAATAACTTTCAAACCTTGTACTTGGATTTAGCCATGAAAGCCTGTACAGAATTACTTTGTGAATGTCTTTGGTGTCAGTAGTTGCTTTTCTTCATGGGTAAATTTGGTTACTAGAAACGGAGCCACAAAGTCTCACTTAGTTAATAAGTTGGAAGAAGTTAAGTCATATTATATAGTCGTTTTTTGCAAACAAACATTATATATGCATATTGACACCTAATTCTGGGTTGTCTTTGAAGGCGGTTTTCTAAAAATAGCCACTTCAAAATATAATCTATTGGAACGGCAATGGGATTGTAATCTATATATAAAAAAGCATAAGCGGGACTGGCGCACCAGCCAGTAGCTATGCAGCGCTCACTGACACCCAGGGGACAGGCGACTCATGCAGAAGCTGCTGAGAAAGTTGCAGCAACTTTTCGCAGGTGCCCTCTAACTCTCTGGGATCCCCTCAGGGGATTTTCGGAGATAGAGCCAATTTTTGGCCTTATACCACAATGGCCAGACCGCCAAGGGACCCCACTGTCAGAGGGACCCACTCCTTTCTTTGCAGATGTCCTTCAACGCCCTGGCGCCACCACCCCAGGTGTAGCCGGTGGGGGGGGTCATGGGAGGTTGGCTCCCACGGCTGTCTAGCACTTTCGTGCCCTGTCCCATCCCGCCCCACCAGCCACCTTCTTTAATTAAGTTTACTTTCACAATGTGCATCATGAATCCATGCACCGGGCCCTCAGTAAGAATATAATATTCCAGGTGATTAAGCAGAGGTCAATATTAATTCCTTCAACTAAGTTTTGGGTTTTGTTGGTTGAAGGGACCCAGCCACAGCTGACACCTTCACACAATGCAAATTACAGCTGTCCATTTAAATAGATGTTTTGAAAAGGATTTTTTATAGCTGAGGAAATTATTTTGTTAGCCATTTTAAATGAGAAAAGCAGGATTATAATTCTACAAGAAATTGTTACAAACACATAAAAAATATTACATAGATAATAATTGGAAAATAGATACCAAAAAAGTTGTGGACACAAAAGGGCGCCACATGCTAACCTGGCTGTCTTGCATACTCAGGAGACCTAAAGTAAACCAGCAATGGATGGACTGAAATTAAACTTTAACTTATTAAATGCAGGTTAGGGAGGTTAGTCCTTTTTTTAAACCTTCCTAGGAGTGGTCGGCAAACCACAGCTTCCACGAGCCACTTGAGGCTCTTTGGCACCTTTGAGTGTGGCTCATTCCACAAACCAAAATACATGGCCTTGGGGACAGTCTATTTTGCTGAAAGACTGTGGCATTAGAAGAAAGTTTAAAGTTTAAAAAATTGTCTCTCAAAAGATAATTTCAATCGTTGCACTATTGATATTTGGCCTATCCTGTTTGACCTTATGAGTGTTGACGATCACTGTCCATGGGCTCCCTTTGTCTTATGTAAAAGCATCCGGTTGCTGCTCCCTGCAACCTGGCTTCCTTGTCTTATGGTAATATACCTGGTTGCTGCTTCCTTGTTTATGAGAAAAATTTAACTACACTTGGCTTCCTTGTGTTATGGAGATTGTACCTTCTCCCAAGTTGTAGCCGTATTGTTGTTTTTTTTTTCCCCCATTGAAACCAATTCTAAAAATTTCCCTAAACCTGCCTGTATACCCCTAAATTCCTGTTTCAGCTACCATCACCTCTGAGGGTTTTAGAAAGACAAATATGAAGGCAACTGCAAATGCTAAAATTATCCAAGTTTACAGAATAAAATAGTATAATTTTTAAAGGAAATTTTTTTTTAACTTGAACATTCTTTCCTTATCCATAATTAGACTACAATATTTGTACACACATTTATTTTAGACCAATGTGACCATGTGTTGATTAAGGAAAGTCTTAAACATAACCCACAGAGCTATGGAGCCCCCAGGCCTGTACGACATGGCAGGCTTCTAACTGAATAAACCTGTTGGCACACTACTCGAATTCATTCCTGAAGGAGGCGGCATTTACCAGGTGCAGAAGAAAGCAATCACAACCTTATATACAAGAAGCAATATGAGCAACATGTATATTAACGTATTTATGGTACCAGTATTTTCCATGTGCCACCATTCCATTATGCTGATTTATAATGACTTCATTTGATTTTCACATTATCTTTGTATTTAGTCTACAGTTCTACTTTAGTGTTCAATACACAATTGAATTAGAAATAGTTTTAGAGTTAATTATTAATGCCCTTTGAGGGCAGGACTATGCCTAATTGTTTTTTTACAATCAAATTTTACCATCCTCATTAAACCCCTCCCTTTATATAAATTTAGGGAAATTGAGGATTTTAGGATATCAGGTTTGTGATTTGTTCATAGTCAAAAGCCAACATATGGCCCTGGGAATCTAATTTCTTTTCATTCTATGCCTTTTATGACTAAACCCTGCACTTGGTAACTTAATATCTTTTTTAGCTGTGGCTAACAAAAAATTAGTTCACTACTCAAGTACTAAAATTCCCATTAGAGAGAAAATTTATAATTATGAGAGTGATTCCCATTTTTTAAAAACCTGTAAATTATCATATAAACAACAAAGGTTTGATTAAATACTCTTTTACAGCTAGGCAATTATAGGCAAAAAAGTGCTACCAATATATAATGATAATGAACCAAGCCAGTTGAGTTTCTCCTCACTTGGAAAGAAGATTAGCCTTGAGCTGTACCTATAGAAGTTCTCAAAATCTAAAGAAATCAATTAGAGGTTGCAAGAGTCTAAATCACCCTTAGAGTGAAGTGCTAACACAAACTGTCTAGAGACCACCGTCTGAGCAATAAGAAATGAGGAACAACAAAGGATTGGCGGCTCAGCACATTTTCTACTGAAAGAGTATTAAACACAGGCTCCCTGAATCAGTCAGAATTGGGCTCAAATTGTTTACATTCCCAGTATACCTTGAAATTGAAGCCCTTCTACCTACTAATGTGCTGGTAAATGTTTAAAACCTGATATCTGGGGGAATATGTACATATATACAGCAAATATGTTTATCAATATATTTCATCAATAATAAAAGATGTATTTCAGACAATTTTGAAACTAAAAATGACAAATGCATTATTCTCTATCATAATTCTATAGAGTCAATTGGTTTCCTCAGAGTGCTTTCACTGATTTTCACTTTTTTTTTTGTATCCATAGCCAACTATGTTTGAAATTGACTGAATGTATTTAGCCTCATTGATGTCCTGAAGGTATAATTCAGGAAGAGATGTGCAGCAGTGAATGTGTAATAAAAGTAAAATAGCTATCAAGACCGCACACTAAATAGCCAAAAATGTAGTGTAAATCCGCCCCCCCCCCCGGCTGGTGAGGAGTCTTGAATTATTTCTACTTTTGTTCTCTCTATATGACATTTAATTTTAAGTCCCTCTACATATAGTTTTAATCTTTTTAGTAATAGCTTTTGTTTAACAACTGGCTTGATATTTGGCTGTTATTTTCAAAATCAGTTTCCAGAAGTTTATTTGGCTATGTCCTGAGATCTTTGCTGCCTGCTGGATTCCTCTAGTATTTTTATGGTTTCCCATCTTATGTTTTTAGACCTCCGTATCCATCTTTGAGTTATTTTTGTGTATGGGTAAAGCTTGGTGATTAGCTTCATTTTTTTTGCATGCCTCTAAGATACTGCCTAGGGCAATGGTAAGTAAAGAGAAAATAAAACAAATGTGAATACAATCAAAATAAAAAACAAGATTTTTTACAGCACTAAAAGAAACTATCAACAAACACAGCAAGAAAGCCCCACTGCTTGGGAAGATCATTATTTGCAAATGGTATTCACTGATAAAGGTTTAATCTAAACATCTACAGGCAAGCTTATACCCCACTTACATAAAAGCGAAGATAAATGATCCAATAAAAAAATGGACAACGGACCTAAATAGAATCTTTTCAAAAGACCTCCGACAGAAGGAAGGCCAAAAGAGACACATGAAAAAACATGCTCAAAGTCCCACTAATTTATACGAGGAAAATGCAAATACAAAAACAACAATGCGGTAAAAACCATCTCACACCTGTCAGAATGGCTATCATCAAACAAATCAACAAAAAGACAAGTGTTGGCGATGGGAGGATGCGGAGAAAAAGGAAACCTGTGCACTGGCTGGTGGGGAAGCAGCGACATGGTGCAGACCACTGTGGAGAAACAGTATGGACGTTTCATCAAAAAAATGAAAATGGAACACCATTTGACCCCCGGGTGTAATCCCCCCTCCTCCCAGGCTATATAGCACTCACAAAGGAACACCACTGGGAACACCAATAAGAATGGTAATATGCACCCTATGTCCCGCATAGCAGCAAACTTTACAAATAGCCTAAAGAGAGCTGGAAAAAGCACTAGGGTGCCCTTCAGACTGATGACCTGGATCAGAAACACTATGGTACATCTACACTATGGGAATATTTTGCTGCCATAACAAAAAAGATTCTTACCATTTGCAGCAACCTGGTGGATATTGGAGAACATTATGTTAAGTGCCTTATAAGCCTGTCATGAAAGAAAAAATTACCAAATGATCGCAATCTCCTATTCTATATAATAGTAATATGCTAATTTGACCATCACTCCAACACACAGATGGGCGGCCCCCTGTTAGTCAAGATGGCGCCCCCTTGTGGACACAAGTGGCCCGCCTCAGATGGCAGCACGGGGAGCCGACAGTTCGGGAGGAACACTGGCCGGCAAGGCCGCCACCCGGGCAGTTTGTGGGCAATCGGCCAGATGGGGAGGGCAAGGTGGGAGGGACCAGGCTCTGAAAGGGAGGAGTTGTTGGTGGGCGATCAGGCCAGGAGGGCCGAGAGCAAGTTGGGGGCAATCAGCCTGCAGGGAGGCAGTTTGGGGTGGACACCAGCTGGCAGAGGAGGGAAGTCTCCGGCGGGCCGACTGGGGCCTGCAGGGAAGGGCTAAGTTGGGGGGACACCCGGAAGGGATCCTGGCCTGCAAGGGGGGAGGGCAGTTGGGGGTGTCCCCCCCCCACGGTCCGTGGTGACCAGGACCTTCAGGGGCAAGGAAGTTGGGGGGGGGGGACCAGGTCTGCTGGGGTGGGCCACGTTAGGTGTGACCAGGCCAGCAGGGGATGGCAGTAGTTTGGGGCAATTCAGGCTGGCAGGGGAGTGGTTAGGGGCGGGTGAGATGGTGGGGGGGGCAGGCAGAGTCGGTTAGGGGCAATCAGGAAGGCAGGAGTGTGAAGGCAGTTGGGAGCCACCAGCCTGGATTGTGAGAGGCCCGATGGCCCGAATGCCGGTGGTGTTAGTCCCCCCGATCCTGATCAGATTTGGGCCTAAACTGGCAGTCGGACATTCTCGAGGGGTTCCCAGTTGGAGAGATGCAGGCTGGCTGAGGGACCACACCCCCAACCACAACACCCCGCCCTGTGCAACAAATTCGTGCACCAGGCCTCTAGTTTACCTGGATAATAAAGAACATTATAAAACTTGACAAAAAGATAGATTACCAGAGGCAGTAATGCATCAAAACAGTCTGTTCAAATTACAGAAGGAATCGGTTAGGGAGACCCTGAGGTGGGGAGATAAGTAGATCAACAAAGGACTTGTGATGAATGCATAATAAACATAAAGACACCAATGGACGCAAACTCTGGGGCCCCCGGCCCCCCCCGTCCCGAGGGCATATATGGGAGTGGTGTTGTGGCCTGGCAATGGTAGTATGGTACACTTATAATACCTTGATACTCTCTACTCTCGCGCTCACTAAAATTTAAAAATACAAAAATATAATACTCAATCAGTTTGCAGGAATCCGGCATGAGAATCTCAAGCACACTCCACCCTCTTCACTCTCTGTTCTTCTTTCCTTGCTTTGCTTTATTTCTCTAAATGGCTTTCATTCATCACCTAGCTTTATCTATTTGTTTTATTGCTTGTTTCTCAATTATTCAATGAGAAGAGGGATTTTGTCTGTCTTGATCATTTACTGCCATGGCATTTGCCAGTGGCAGACAGGAGGTGTGAAGAGCTCAGAGTCAAGTCCAAGGGCGACATGGATAGCTGAGGTTAATGCCACAATGCATGCTCTTGTCATTGTGCATGGTAAGCAGACTCTGAGTGTAGGAGGTCATTAGAAAGTGTTCTTATCAACACCTGTGGAAGGATAGGGGAAGGAAGAACGTCTGGCAGAGGGAGAAGTGGAGCCTCTCTCGCGCGCCACAGTCCAAACCAAAAGGACTTAGCTTATCCTTCTGCAGTTGGGGCAAGGGTGAGCCTTTGTACTCTCCACATCAGCGTATTCAGATACTACGTGGCCCGGTGCACGAATTAGCCCTGCACGGGTGGTGTCCTGACTGACCTGCCCCCAATCGGGGCCGATGAGGGGAGGGCAATCAGGGTGGGGCCAGCCATGGGGAGCGGGCACATGGGCAGTTATATGGCAACCCCGCCCCTGGTCGAAATCATCCTGGTTGTATCCAGGTGGAGGGGACAATTTGCATATTAGCCCCCTTTATTTACTAGGATGGGATGCCCCAAAACTCAGGGGGCAAGACTAGAATGTGGCAATTCTCTCATGGATAGGAACTTGATGCCCTGAGAAGCTGTCTGCCAGCCAGACTCCCTGTGCTGAGGAACTAACAATGTCCTTTGCTGGGTCTAGATTCAGGGCAAGGCTCCACTGCCTCAGGAACTTGGAGTGAGTAGTAAATGAAAGAGGGAGCCATCTTCAGAGGGACCTTTGGGAGGATTGTGTCTGGTGGGGATTGACCGTAGAAGACTGCAGCTTGGAAAGGCACTTCAAGTTCAAGGATTTCTCCAGGATACGTTTGTTTTTTGTTTTTTGTTTTTGGTGTAGGAAGTTGTGGTAATTCTGGGAGTACAAATACACTGCCCACTTTCTACTATCTGGCAACATTCCATAATTCTCTTTACAGGCCCGAACTTGGTTAGTGCCACCAGGATTCTTACAATGCTTATGTATTAAAAATATGTGTTGAAATAACTAATTATGTGTCTGGCCCGGTGCTACATTTCTGTCAGAAAATGCAAGGGTAAATGAGATAGAATGAGTGCATTGCTTATCAGTGCATTACATCTAGGGACAGTGGTTCTGCACTCTGACTTGCCCATTAATATCACCTGCTGGAAGCTACTGGCCAACATGCTAGTATTTGAGTTTGTCACCAGATTCTCTGGACACATGTTGCATTCAAAAGCAGTCCCTGGCATTCTTTTTATGCATAGTCAGGGTTGAGAACCACTTTTTGAGTTCATTGACACAAAAAGAAAAGTAAGAGGTACCCACCCACAAGCTTCTAATTCAATGAAAAAATGTACACCCTGTCACACAAGGGAAACCAAAAGTTAAAGGAAATAAAAATCTAAACATAGGCTGATCCAAAAAAAATAGATTTTTCACCTAGTCTTCTGTATCCAGTTCTGACTAGATCAAAGTCATTGTCACCACATTAGCTGGAATGGAATCTTTCTGCTGTCGGATCAGGATTTTCCAATACTGTGCCTGGGTTGTGTTTGAAGGCACAACCAGAAGTGTCTTGCACTTATCAATAAACATCAGGGCAACCCAAACAACAATCCATACCTTCCTTGGCTGTATATTGGCTTTGGGCTTTGGCTTTGGGCTTGATCTTGTGGACCAATTACGCCGGGACCTTTCTCCACTGAATTCTGACTCCAGTGCCAGAACTTGGTATTTAATTGTGTTTCAATTATCCATTTAAATGCTTGCACATCAAGTTCAATAAATTCTGAGAACAAAAAAGTGCTTGCTAATCAATGAAGGTTCAAACAATTCAGCTGAGGGCCTTAAAAAAGTTGTTAAGAGGGTAAAATACTCTGCAGTTGCAGAAAGAAAAAGGGGGGGCCTTGTGGATCAAGGGGCTACTCCTTTGATAACAAATGAACTAAAGACGTTGGTCATGCATCACAGCAGCCAGGCATGGGTTCTAAACTGCAGCTGCCAGGAGCACAGGAGGTCATCCTCCTGTAAAACCAATCTTTCAGACTGGCTTAATTATGAATACCCTTTGGCTCACTAAGAAACACCTGTTTTTGCCTGCAATGGTTTTTTTTTAGCATGTAAATATAAAATTTGGAAATGGAGATGGTTGGAGTGGAGGAGAGCAATCTTTATATCACAATATCAGAAAAATGGAAAGAGAAGTGGAGGATATCTTGTAACTCAGGTCGGCCTGGTATATTACTTGGCCGTATTTAGTTTCCGTGCTTAATGGGGCAATTACATTTGGCCTGGTGACCAAAATAAAAGTGGGGGGGGGATTAGAGGTATGGGAGGAGAGAAAGGAAACTTAAATGGCATAACCCCCTGCCCACAGCACTTCATGAGGGACTTTAAAATGAATTTAAATGGCTTTATAAATGATTAACTGGAAGCACATGTCGAGACTCTACAATGTTAAGGACGTAGAGCTGGGGTTTTTTCATTTAATTCTGAGTTTCTCTGCATAACAGGCCTTAAATGATTTCTTGCTTAGTTTTTCAACTTAAGGTTCAGTTTCTATGGAGAAGAGAAATGTTTTAACAATTCCACCTAGAGTGAGATATAATAAAAGATTTCAGAAAGCTGAAGATCCAGAGAACCTAAGGAATGAATACCTGGGAAAGCCTCAAAATGAAAATTACTTGTTATTTTTAGATAGCTTCCAAGGCCCTGTCTTTCGGGTATCTGATTTATTAGGGTAGGCAAATGGGGACCACATATGTTTTTGTCCATCCCTCTTGAGGCGTTCTCCAAAATTAAGATTCACACCCTTGTTTCCAAGACATTAATCAAAACCCAATACTTTAGAAAATATTTCTTAGGGATTCTTAAAGGGCGCTTAAAACTAGTCGTTGTTGTTGTTGGCCTTCCCTGCCCCCCAAAAGGAATTTTCCCTGGTCTCTATTGTGCTTTTCTACCCCCCCCCCCCCCCCCACCCCCCCCCCCACCCAAGGTCCAGAGACACCACAATTTCTTAAATTTTTGTTGTCTCAGCTCATTACAATTCATCTTTGGAAGATAGAGTTGGATAAAGGTCTGAAGCTGGAAGCAAATCTTTAGAATCATTAAGGCCATTTTTTTATTTTATTTGATTCCCATGATGGCTTAGGTATTCAGTTTGAATCTTCCCAGACCAATTATACTCGATCCAATGGAGCGGAGAACTCCAGTTCTTGACCCTTGCTCAACTTGGTTTAGTTATCACCCACACCAATTAGGATCAATGCTTGTGGAAACTTTTCCAAGCTACTTAATCTCCCTGAGCCTCAATGTTCACAATTGTTAATACAGGAACAAGAATATTTGCTCTCCTGTCCTGGTCGTGTGGCCTGTGGTTGAGCGTTGCCTAGGAAACAGGAGGGTCCACAGTTTG
>JAJQQW010000511.1:7500-13705 GCA_025583905.1 Ia io | reverse complement strand
TTTTATTAAATGATAGAATTTTAAAACAAAGCAGAAGGCCCAGCCTCTTTCCATTCAAGGCAGAACGAGAAACAGATCATGGTAGGCTAAGTAGAACATGTCTTACAGCTGCTAGTCACCTCTTTGTACAAGGTCATGTCATGTCAGAGCTTCTGAGGATGATGTTGGTCTCCAACCTGTCAGGTGCTAACTGTTACCAGGATTTCAATTAGCAGTGACTAGATCATTAAGGTCGCTATGAATTTGAGCTCCTTGCCATTATTAATAAGATGATTTACCAATATTAACAGGTAATAATGCCATTTGACGAGTACTATAAAACGACGTAGGAGAGGGGCGGTTTTCGTAGAGGGGTACTCGGTGCTACCCTTGATCTCTTGTGGTGGTGTTTTCCTAAATGTATTTCTCACCACCACCTTTGTGTGTGTGTGTGCACTGATTTTGTATTTTCTGGAACACTTATTTACATTTTCCTTTGTGGGCCCTTGGATTTCTTTATCTCCTTCCTTAATTATTGATTCAAGTGTCATTATTGAACTTTTGTTTATTTGACCAACTATTGTTTATTTATTACTACCAAAGCCACATATCAGCCCTCTCTTTTTTTTATTGATTTTGGAAAGTGGGGAAGAGAGGGAGAGAGAAACATCCATTTGACGCTCTTCGTTTCATCCTGACTTCCTTCAGTGTCTGATATCTTGTCCCAACTCACTGTTGCTACCTTTTACATAGAGCTTTTCATATTCCTAGTTGACTGTCTCCTGGGACTGTAAATTTTTCTCCTTCTTTTTGATCTCAGTGTTTTCTTGCTTTACCCTCTCCATCCTCCACCATTGTGACGCTATTGTAAAACACTGCTAGCTATGCATAAACCATGGTATATTTTCATTTGGGATATTCTATTTTCCTTTCTTTCTTTCCGAAGAGAGGACTGGTGACATTGGCTTTTCTGTGTGTTATTTCAGATAAGGTGGACACTAGAACTAGAAATGGAAATCGTTCGAGCATAAGACTTCTTGGGCGTAGATAGAATAGAACTGCATTGCTATGTTTCTGGCACGTTCCACAGGAATGCTTCCCGAGTTACAGACAGAGGATAAAAACCGTCAACCAGATGGCACGTGTGATAGAAGACATAGAAATCCCTTCGGAAAACAACAACGCAAGTTGGATGGAGTGTGGCAAAATCTTAGTCCGAGCTCAGCCCTCATGCTTCCATCAGAAGTCCACAGTGGAGAGAGGCCTTTCGCATGTGCGCTATGGTGTGCAAGGCTTTTGCCGAAGTGCGGTCCTCATTCAGCAAGGCGGATCCCAACGGGGGAGAGGCCCCTACAAGTGCCACTGAGTGCGGGAAAGCCTTCAGCAGAGCTCCATTCTTCAGGCACAGGAGAGCACACGTGGCGCCGGCGCTGGCAGGGGAGTCAAAGCATCTACTCAGAACTTTTCCACGAGGAAGACAAAAGGCACCAGTAGGCTTCTGAGTGGCAGGACCGTGGTCTCAAAGAGCAGTGCTTTCACAGGTCAGAAAGGAGAGAATACAGACCCTATATGTCAGCCTTAGTTTGCTTTTTCTGCTCCGTATTGATATAGAGAGAGAAACAAGGGTGAGTCGACTCTTCTGAATTCCATCCGGAGGAGAAGCCCTTGAAAAGACATCTTTCAAGGCACGTTCTGGTTTCTACTCTTAGCACAATGATGAATGTAAAGCGGACCTCAAACAACAATGGTTTGAACAGCACGAGTGTCACTTGATGTAGATTTTTCTCAGTACGTATTCGTATTCAGTTGGCCCCCCTCTGTATTCCTCGGCTTCAGCAACCTACAGATTGAGTCTGCAGCTGCAGGGGCCAGCTGTTATGCATTCTAGGCCATTAATACCAGGGGACTTGAGCACCCGCCGAATTTGGTCTCTATGGGGGTAGTGGAAGGGTGGAAGGTGACCATGGATACCAATCCTCCACAGATACTGGAGGGACAACTGTGTATTTCTTTTTAGAAAAATGCATGTCCCCGTTGAGAAAGAATGTGAGGTAGTATAAAAAATAGATAAGCATTAGAGTTCCCAGGCCAAAGATGAATCAACTTTTAAAACGTCCATTTTGCTTTCTGTTACGAGGTTTATAATATGAGAATAGGATTGAGGAGGCCCAAGAGAGAAATATGTACCTCAAGCATCTAGGCTGAAACGCCCAGGGTCATTGTTAGGAGGCTGTGAGTAAAGGGACTTATCTTCCATGAAAACTCACAAGAACATACCACATATGATGAGGCTAAGAAATTTCCGTGTAGGAAAAAAATAGTCTCCTTTCCAATGTATTTTGGTGATAGCTCAGTGAAAGCTATTAAGCTGACTACGCGTCTTCAGGTGGTGGCTTCCAGGCTAAGGAAATTTCTGGTGATTAGGAGGGTGTCTTGCTTATGTCAGGTTGATGACCCTCTTAAATGAAGGGAAAGAGAAGGGGGTGATGAAAGAAAGACTGACCGGGTGCAATCGGGCGTGTTGGGCGAGTGCGGTGTTGCAATGGAGGGTGCTGACCCCGGCTTTCCCGGAAAAAAGGAGCCCTTCCCAGCTGCGGGAGGCCTGTCTCTCGGGCTTCTCCTGCCCCTTTAGCTGTGACCGTATTTCAGGCACCACTGGGCAGCCTTGTCAGGGTCCGTATTACGTTCTTTTTTTTTTTTATTTCCCGTACGTTCTTAATAAAGATGATTTTGCAGACAAATGTTCGGCAAAATGGGACCTGGCATTTTGACGCTCTTGTACGAATGAATCCATGAAGTCAATTATCTAGGTCCCAACCCCCCCCCCCCCCCCCCCCCCCCCCCCCCCCCCCCCCCCCAAGTTTTGCCCAATTCAATCCAGATTCCCTGTAAAATGGAAAGTGACCGCATGTGTGTGTTATTAAAACGTGTTCTGACAGTATGCAACGGCTCTCTCCCCTTCTCAGGGGAGTCTGGGTAATCTGTTCTGAGAATGTATGTATCGTTTCCCCTGGGTTCAGTTACCCAAACATGGAGAACTTACACTGCGCTGGGGTTCCTCACGCAGTGTAGCGTGTCATCAGAAGATCCAGCGTGTTCAGTGCTTAGAGTAAACCCCGGACTCACTTGTGGGGTTACTGCTCACTATGTTCATAAGATTGTAGGGGAGAAGTAAATGTAAATTTTTACTATGGGATTTGCTGTGGCTTTTTTATATTTCTAAGGAATATACTACATATTGAGTTGTGTATATTTTCTGTTATAAATGTAGGGAGTCTATTTGGTGCTGGTCTCTCAGTTAAGAGAGGAATGAGCCATCTATAAAGTAAGTAGCCGGTGACCTCCGGATGTGTGTACTGTGACTCCACTGCGTAGTGATGGAAAGAGTGGTCCTGGCGCCGTTGTGAATAAACGAGTCTGCATCACGGAATCCCGAGGGACGTGTCTGTCTGCACGTGGTGTGCTGCGGTAAACCGCTCAGGAGTCACTTTCTGTTGGTGGTGGAGACTGCGCCTCTCCGCCATGAAAGGTATGCGGAGCATGTTCCTACAAGTGCATGATGGTCTCTACAGGGTGCTGCTGACGGTTCATGGGGTGAATTTTGCACTTACAGAGGTACTCCTCTTGAGGAGAATGATGCTAGAATAATCTGAAGATGCTTAGAATTCCTATGGGACCGGGGTAACTTTGATAAAATGGAGCATGCCAATAGTACCCCAATTAGATCGACTATTTTCAAGGCAGGAAATAACTCCGAAGTGAATTTTTTAGATGTTTTCACCGTATCTGGGCCTTCAGGTGTTCTATCTGTAACCCAATGTTCCTTTCTTCACTTCACTCCCTTTCTTTATGAGGCATGTCCTTCCACTGTCTGAGCTTCATGCAGGGGGCATGTTTGGGTTTTGCAGCCAGGAAGCCCGTGAAGGGCGGGTTGCAGACTGGCTCTCCACCAGCCGCCATGGGACAGTGGCCGGCCTGGTGGTGAGTATGCCCTTCGGTCGGCCTTCCCCTACGCTCTTTCCCAGATAGGCGAGACGCCGGCCCAGCTCCCGGGGAAACCACATCTGGGTCCCTTTGGGTCATGACAGGAAGAAGTCCCCCCCCCCCCCCCCCGAATGGAAAGGCACCACATGGCTGCTCCTCTTCCAGGAAAAGGGTGGCTTTTCCAAGAAACCCCGAAAGGACTGCGGACGATCCTGGTTGTGTGTTCTGTATACGGGATGGGGCCATGTGGCTCGCCAAACAGCGTGCCGTCCTCTCAGGCCACCTTCCTCTTCGTGGCCGGAGACTATGATTGTGCCTCCGTTGTTACAGAAAAAGAGACAGCTCTTAGAGCAGTGGTTCTCAACTTCTGATGCCGCGACCCTTTAATACAGCTTCTATGTTGTGGTGACACCCAACCACAAAAATTAAGTCCGTTGCTACTTCATAACTAATTTTGCTACTGTTTGGATCGTATGTAAACATTCTGTGTTCCTGATGGTCTTGAGGTGACGCCCTGTGAAAGGGGGTCGTGACCCACGGTTGTGAACCGCTGCTATAGAGCCTAAGACCATCGAAAACACAGATGTTTACATTTCCGATCCATAACAGTAGACAAAAATTAGTTATGAAGTAGCAAACGGAATAATTTTATGGCTGGGGGTCCCACAACATGAGGAGCGGTGCTGTATTAAAGGGTCACGGCCATCAGGAGGTTGAGAAACCACTGTCTTAGAGCCTCTTACCACCAAAATTTGCCAAACTTACCCTACGTCACTCGTAATTCCTTCCCCTCCTTTCAGAAGGAAAAGCGGGTCTCTCCGTTAGGCCAAGGCTCAGGCGGATAAGTGGCAGTCGCCCGCAGTGGCAAGGGCCACGGGGGACGGCTCCTTACATCAGTGGGAGGGGCACTTGTCTGGACTGGGGAGCGTTGTCCCAGGAGCATCATGTGCCTGTACCCACTGCCTTCATTCTGTCCTCTCTGCATGGAACCTGCATGCAGGATGCTGTTGAGCGGCAGGGCAGGACACTGAAACCAGCTTTCTAGCGGTATGGACTAATGGAGGCAACACGGGAGCCCGGAAGGATGGGTCTTGTTGCCTAGAGGAGGGAGACCAAGTGTCATCCCAAAAGCAAGCATGAACTCCTCTGCTCACTCCTAAGTGCACATGGCCTGGAGCAGACAGCAGGCGTTGAGAAGGGAAGCTAGGGCAGACTGCCACCCAGAATCCAGGACTGACACTGGGTGGCACACCACAGAGGGCCAGGTCCCAATTGCCACTTCCAGTGTTTGAAAATGGGACCTGACACTGGGCCACAGCCACACAGAAGATCAGAACTGGGGATGTTGGCCGACCCTACAAGCCCTACTTGCCTGGCTGAACCCAACTAATCATCTCCTGACGGTTCAGATGATACAGAATTCAGGTAAGTGATTCAAAATGTACAGGACACAATGCAGATTGCTAGACCTGGGAGAACCCGGAGATATCTCAGTTGCAAGGGAAAAAATCAAATTGATGCATTATCTAGATAATAAAGATAGTATAATTATCCAGAAAAAAGACTTTAAGATATTATAAATAACCATGCTTAGGGAAGTAGGTGAATTAAGGAAAAAAATAGAAAATCAGGAAAGAAACAATATAAGAATCAAATGAAAAGTTTTTAGAGCTGCGAATACAACAAAAATTAAAATATTCACAGTATGATCTCAATGGAAGATTAGGTGACAGAGCAAATAACTATGATCAATAGAAATTATCCTGTTGAAACAGGGCACAGAGAATAAATATTGATAAAACAAGTATATAGAAAGGCAGACAGCATAAGAAAAAAAAACTACAAGTCCAAAATTCTGATGGACATTGGACAAAAATCCCTCAACAACATGTTATCATATGAATGCAGCCATGGATAAACGAATGAAAACACCCAGCACCCAGTGGGGTTTACCACCACCTATTACTCAGAGAACAGTAATACCGCCTGTATCAGTAGTTTCCAAAGGAAAAACCACACGTTCATTATATCAACTGAGGCAAAAAAGTGTTGGACAAAAATTCAAAAGGTAATACCAAGTGCAAGTTGGTGAGCATTGGAAACACTCGGACATTTGCTGATTGGGATGTAAATGGCACAAGCACTTGAAAAGTGGAAGGTTCATAAATAAGCATATACTTAACCATAGAAATTACTCAGCTCCATGCTGCTAAAACATCATGCCATATACCACATGGCTCTT
>JAJQQW010000511.1:0-2500 GCA_025583905.1 Ia io | reverse complement strand
GGGGGGGGGGGGGGGGGGGGGGGGGGGGGGGGGGGGGGGGGGGGGGGGGGGGGGGGGGGGGGGGGGGGGGGGGGGGGGGGGGGGGGGGGGGGGGGGGGGGGGGGGGGGGGGGGGGGGGGGGGGGGGGGGGGGGGGGGGGGGGGGGGGGGGGGGGGTTTGGGGGGGGGGGGGGGGGGGGGGGGGGGGGGGGGGGGGGGGGGGGGGGGGGGGGGGGTGGGGGGGGGGGGGGGGGGGGGGGGGGGGGGGGGGGGGGGGGGGGGGGGGGGGGGGGGGGGGGGGGGGGGGGGGGGGGGGGGGGGGTTGGGGGGGGGGGGGGGGGGTGGGGGGGGGGGGGGTGGGGTGGGGGGGGTGGGGGGGTGGGGGGGGGGGGGGGGGGGTGGGGGGGGGGGGGGGGGGGGGGGGGGGGGGGGGGGGGGGGGGGGGGGGGGGGGGGGGGGGGGTGGGGGGGGGGGGGGGGGTTTGGTACTCTTATGTTAAAAAATCTTTTTAAAAAAAAAATGGTTGTTATAAAAAAAAGGAAAATATAGGTTTGTGGTTTTTAAATTTTGTTTTTGGCTAACATTTTATAATTTTTACATAACTTTATTTAAAATGTTTTATGGGGAAATTTTGGTTTTTAGAAGTTTTGGAGAGGTGTTGTTTAAGAGGTACATGGGTTACCGGGTTTTGTTGTTAATTTTTTACGTAGGGGGGGGATTGTTACGATAAACACTTTTCGTTGAGTCGGGGGGGGGGGTGGGTGGGGATTAGGAATTTTAGATTTTTAACTTTATTTTTGGGGTACAATGGTTCGCTTTTTGCTATTTCATGGCGGGTATCTTCTCACGCTTTCTATTTGGGAGAAATAATGTATTTTTTTAAACATAAATTTGTTATTATGTTTTCTCATGTGGCAGTTTTTCCTTCTTTCTATCCCTTTTTTCTTGTCTGAATGATCTCCTTTTCTCTAAGTTTCACGCAGACGGGATGCTCTTTCAGTGTTATTCCTTTCCACTATTCCCACTTATCTTCTCTTCAAGGGGGTTATTTTCTATCTCGACTTGTTCTTTTTTTTTTGAGGGGTTGTGGTTTTCTGATTCACTCCGTTTATTGGAGTTCCACCTCGAGGAAAATTTCTACTAGCGAATTCTTAAAGGGGGGAAGGGCTCTGGTATCATGGCCTAGCCACAGGGGGGAAATTGGGGGGTGGGATTGGCCTCGTGGGGGGGGGGGGGGTAGTGTTAGGAAGGGGGGTGAATGGGGGGTGAGGTGGAAGGGTCGGGGGGGGGGGTATGGGGGGTGGGGAGATAGGGGAGTGATAGGAAGAGTGGGGGGGGGGGGGGATGGGGGGGTGGGGGGGGTGGGGATTATGTGAATCGGGGGGGGGCAGTGGGGAGGGGGGTGTCGAGGGAGTGGGGTTGGGGTTTGTCGGGGCCGTATACTTGCCCCTTAGCAGTTGGGAGGTGTGGTTCGTCAGTCAATAAAATTGGGTCTGTAAGTTTGTTGAGTGGGGGGGTTCACTTTACGTTTTTTAATTTTTTTGTGTACTTAGGGGGATTGCCTTGTGAAGGAACACGAGGGTATTTCCCTGAGGAGCCTGATGCTCTTGGTTGCCTTTTTTGATTCAGTTCTTTTGCTTGGGGGTGTATTTAAAAATCAAGGGATGGGGGGGGTTTCTGCCCCAGTTATGGTGGGTAAGGAAGATGTTTACTCATCCAAACCCAACTGGCTGGATTGAGGTAGGAAAAAAAATGTTCTGAGAGTTGAAGTTGGTGGGAGGGATTCCCTGATGTGGAAAGGAGGGGATTCAAAAGTATTCCCCTGGGGAAAAAACCCCTTTATCCCTGTCCCAGGGAGGGTGTTTTTCCGGACCAGCGATTCCGGGGAAGTTTTGGGTACCCCGGATTTCCCCGGGTGCCGCAGTGGGGAAGGCTGTGAGCCCAGCTTCGGGGGGGAAAAACTTTGGCCGGGTCTGTGGGGGCTCAGGCCGAGGGGGGGACCACAACACGGGAAAGAAAAAACAGGCTTTCCTGGAGGCTTGGGTCGGTGGTGGAGCAGGGTTCGTTTTTTTGCCCATTTCCTACCCCCTTAGGGGAGGTGCCAGGGGGGGGGACTTGGGGGGGTCCGTACCGGAGTGAGGCATCCACCCAGGAGAAAATGGAGGGGGGAGCGGCCGTTGGGGGGGGACGGGTGCTGAGTGATTATAGGGAGGGAAAGTGCACAACTGGGAGTGATCCTGGCGGGCCAAATGGCCGGTTGAGCATGCTTTGTCTGCCGCATTTTTCCTGGGGTCAGGAGGAAGCACTGGCCCCCCTGTTGGGCAACCCACTTGCTTGGGGCTTACCTCCCCACTTTCCCCACTTGCAGTAATATGTTTTTTTGCCGTAACGGTGTTCTTCTCGGCTGTTTTTTCCCGTTTTAGTTTCTTAGATTTTATCAAATAAAAATTCCCTGTTTCACTGAAAAAAACCCACATCTCATTCGGGCCAGGTTTTTTCCTCTCCGGGCCGGCGGGGGAACA
>JAJQQW010001890.1:15000-18070 GCA_025583905.1 Ia io | reverse complement strand
GGGGCGGACTTTGGGGAAAAAACACCCCCACGGGGGGGGGGGGTGCCCAAGGCTATGGGAAGAAGCGGGGCCAAAAAATACTCTTTTTGGGGTAAAATTAAAAAAAGGGGGGCAAAAAAGAAAAAATGTTTTGTTTTGTTTTTTTACAAATTAATATTACCCCTGTGTGGTAGCAAGTGTAAAGTGTCAAGTGTCGTTGTGTGGTGGTGTGTGTGTGTGTTGGTATAAATTAATGTGATTTTTTACAGAGGAAGGGGCGATTTTACTAGTTAGGGGGAAGGAGAGGGAAAAAGACATCGATGAGAGGAGAATTTAATCCTCATCAAGCTTGGGCATTTCCCTGCAACCCACCCCTTACTGGGGGGAATGTTGCCCCACAGGAGTTGTGTGGGCAATGGTCGTTTACGAGGAATTGGAATCTGCGGGGGGGGGGGGGGACCCCTTTTTTCCTTGAGGGGGGGTCAAGGGGGGGTGGGGGAGGGACGGAAAATTCAACCACTGATGGCCAAAACTTGGGTAGTAGGGGAAAAATGCCACTATTTGTTCACTTTTTCCAGTTTGGGAGAGGACAGGGGGGGGGGAAGGGGTCCGTTTATTTACCCCTAGGGGGAAGGCCATCCAATGATAAGGAAGTCCCAATTATTGGGAACCAAGCTGGGCCTTTGGGGGGGGGTTCCACCCCCGTTCCCGGGGGGGCCCCTGGGCCTCACCGGGGCTACAAGAATTGGCTTCCGGCAGGCCGCCGGGGCGCCAAAGTACGGGGGGGTGCACCCTTCCGGGGGGCAGGCCAAAAAAAACCCTTTTTATTTTTTTTTTAAATGCCACCCGCCAAGACCAGGTTTTTTTATGTTTTTTAATTGGTTTTTCCCCTTGGGAGGGGGGGGGGGGGTGAAGGGGGGGGGGGTGGGCCAAAGGTATAATCGCAAAAATAAGGGGGGGGGCCAACCATTTTGGGTGGGGTGGTGGGGGGACCATTTCCCCCCTTAGGGGTCTTTAAAAAATTTTTTCCCTTTCTGGGGGCAACAACCAACAAAATTTTCATTTGTTTCCCCAATTCCTTTTAAGGGGGGGGCAATCACCCGTTTCCAAAACGGGCCAAACCCACCCTTATTCCCTTTTATTTTTTTTCCCCAAATTATTTTTCTGGCCTTTTTTTTCCTTAGATTTTTTCTTTTGGGGGATTTGGGGGTTTTAAAATTCCCTAATCCTTTTTTTTTCTAACAAGGGGGGGCCCCAAAAATATAAAAACAAAAAATTTCTACTGGGGGGGGCCCTAACAAATTTGGGGGCAACCACAAGAAAGAGGGGGAAAAAAACCAACCAATGGACCATATTTTTGTTTTTTCCATTCGGGGGGGGGCCCCAAAGGCCCCCCCGGGGGGGGGGAATCCCCTCCATTTTACCGGGGGGGGCTACCACCCCAAGGGGGGGGGGGGGAGGGTGGGGGGGGGGGGGTCTGGCCCCTGAGGGTGGGGGACCAAAACCCCCCCAGGTTATATAGGGGGGGTACCACCACTCATCTTTTCTTGGGGGGGGGGGCCTCACCCAATGGTTTAATTGAGGGGGGAATTTTGTTTTTTCCAACTTGGTGGGGTAGGGGGGGGGGGGGGGGGTTTGCTTTCCCAAAAAACCACCCCTTCCCCCCCAAGTACCCCTTTTTTTTTTACCCCAAATTTTCTTTTTGGGTTTTTTTTCCCCGGTTTTTTTCCCCCCCGGGGGAACCCGGGGTGGGGGGGAAATGGGTAATTTTTTTTTTTCCCGTTTTTATTCCTAACCCCCCACCCCAAATATTTTGGGGGGGGGGGGGGGGGTAAAAAAGGGGGGCCCCCAAACAAAAACCATGGGAATACCAATTCGGGGGGTGGACCCTAAAAACCGGTTGTCTTTTTGGGGGAAATATAACCCCTCCCAAAAAAGGGGGGGGGTTGGCCCCCAAATTTTGGGGGGGGGGGGGGGGCTTTGGCGGGGGGGGGGGCCCCCCCCAATAAGGAATATGGGGGGGGGGGTTTTACCCAAAAAAAATAAAATTATTTATTTGGGGAAGTGGGGGGGGGTCCGGGGGTGGGGGGGGTAAAAAGAGTGGGGGGGGGGGGCCCTGGTTGGGTGTGTCTTCGGCCCCTTGGGGACCCCCCCCCCCCGTTTTAAAAACTTTAAAAAAGCGGAGTTTATTGACAAACCCCAGGGGGCTATTTTGGTTTTGGGGGGGGTGGGGTTTACCCCACCAAATACTTTTTCGGGGTTTTTTTTTTTTTTTCCCGTTTTCTAGGGTACAGGGGGGGGGGGGGGGGGGGTGTTTGGGGGCCCCCACTTTTTTTGGGGAAAACAAAAATACTAAATACCCCCCACCCTAAAAAACAAAAACAAAATCCCCCCAACAAATTAGGTTTTTACCCAACACCCCCCCACAAAGTTTTCCCCTTTTTGGGGGGGGGGGGGCCCCCTTTTAAGGCCCGTCCAATCCCCCCCCACACATGCACCCCTTTTTGGGGGGGGGCCATTGGGGGGGGGGGGGGCCCTATTTTGAAGGGGGGGGGGGGTTTTCCTTTTTTGGGGGGGGGGATCGGGGGGGGGCCCCCCCCCCCCCCTTTTTTTTGGGGGGGTAACATATTTTTTTTTCCCCAAAACCGGGGGGGGTCCCCCAGGGGGGGAAACAAGGTTTTTTTGGGGGGGGGGGGGGGGGGGGGGGGGGGGGGGGGGGGGGGGGGGGGGGGGGGGGGGGGGGGGGGGGGGGGGATTGGGGGGGGGGGGGGGGGGGTGGGGGGGGGGGGGGGGTTTTCCCTTTTACAACCCTGGGGGGGGGGGGGGGGTGGGGGGAACAAAAAAAAACCAAAAGGGGGGGGGGGTTTGGGGGGGGGGGGGGGGTTAGGGGGGGGGGGGGGGCCAAATTTTGGCCCCCCAACCTTTATTCCTGGGGGGGGGGGGGGGGGGGGGGGGGGGGGGGGGGCCCCACCCCACCTGGGGGGGGGGGGGGGGGGGGGGGGGGGGGGGGGGGGGGAGGGGGTGGGAAATATAATAAAAAAGGGGGGGGGGGGGGGGGGGGGGGGGGGGGGGGGGTTTTTTTTTTTGGGGG
>JAJQQW010001890.1:0-2500 GCA_025583905.1 Ia io | reverse complement strand
GGGGGGGGGGGGGGGCCCCCAAAGGGGGGGGGTAGTTAAAAAGGGGGGTTGGGGGGGGGAAAACCCACCAAAAAATTTAGGGGGGGGGGGGGGGGGGGGGGGGGGGGAAACCCCCAGGGGGCCCAAAATTTCTTGGGGGGGGGGGGGGGGGGGGGGTGGGGGGGGGGGGGGGGGTTTTTTTTTCCTTTTGGGGGGGGGGGGGGGTTGGGGGGGGGGGGTACTTTTGGGGGGGGGGGGGGGGGGGGGGAGGGGGGGGGGGGGGGGGGGGGGGGGGGGGGGGGGGGGGGGGGGGGGGGGGGGGGCATTTTTAGGGGGGTAAGGGGGGGGGGGGTTTCCGGGGGGGTTTCAAAAATTTTTTTTTAAAAAAAAAAAACATGGGGCAGGGGTGAAAAGGGGGGGGGATGGGGGGGGGGGGGGGGGGTGGGGGGGGTGTTTTATTATTTTCAACAGGGGGGGGGGGGGGGTTTTTTTTTACCCCTTTTTTACGGGGGGGTAAAATTTAACCCCCGGGGGGGGGGAAAAAAAAATTTGGGGAATGGGGGGGGGGTGGGTGGGGGGGGGGGGGGGGGTTTTTGGGGGTTTTTTTGGTAAATCCAGGTTTTGGTTTAGAAAACCCCCCCCCCAAAAAAAAAAAAATGAATTTTTTTAAAAGGGGGGGGCTTTTTTGCAAAAAAAACAAAAATTTTTTTTTTTCAAAATCCAAATCTCTTTATTATTTTTGGGGGGGGGGGGGGGGGGGGGGCCCACGGGGGGGGGGGGGGCCCTGGGGGGGGGGAAAAAAATAAACCCCGGGGGGGGGGGGGGGGGTTTGTCTAGGGGGGGGCGGCTAAAAGGGGGGGGGGGGGAACCCCCCAAAAATTTACCCCCTCTGGGGGGGGGGGGGGGGCGGGGGGGGGGGGGGGGGGGGGGCAAAGGGGGGGGGCCCAAATACCATTATTCATGGGGGCCATGGTAACTGGGGGGGGGGGTTTAGGGGGGGGGGGGGGGGGGGGGGGGGGGGGCTTTTTCCAGGGGTGGAAGGTGGTGGTTTCATTTTTTTAAAAAAAAAAAAAAAAAAAAAAGGGTTTTATTGGGGGGTTCACCCCCAATTTTTAGGGGGAGGGGGTGGGGGGAGGGGGGGGGGGGGGGGGCGGAGGGGGGGGGCCCGTATTTGCCTATTATGGGGGTGGGAGGGGGGGGGACCCCATTGGGGGGGGGTGGTCCCCCCAATGGGGGGTGGGGTGGGGGGGAGGCCCCCCCACTGGGGGAAAGGGGGGGGGGGGGCCCCCCAGGAGGGATTTGAGGCCGGTTCTGGGGTGGGGTTAAAAAAGGGCCACCCCCCACCCCTAAAATAAAGGGGGGGGGGGGGGTTTCCCAAATCTTTTCCAAAAGTTGGGGGGGTTTCCTTTTGGTTATTTTTTTGTGTGGGGGGGGCCCGGTTTTTTTTAACACCTTGGGCCATTGGCCCCAACTGGGGGGGTCACATGGTTTTCCAATAGAGGTTTCCAAGGCCTGGGGGTTGGGGGGTCCTTGGGTTTTTTTAAATGCCGGGGGGGGGTGGGGGGAGGAAGGGAGGTTTTTTTACGGGGGGGGCGGGGGGGGGGGGGGGGGATTTTCTTTTATTGGGGAGGGGGGGGGGGGGCAAAATGGGGGGTTTCCCCCCCCAGGCGTTATTTTTTGGATGGTTGGGGGGGGGAGGGGGGCTTTTTATTTTGATGGGGGGGGGCCTTCCCCAACTTTGCCCCCACAATAGCCAGGGGGGGGGGGGGGGGGGGCTTTTCTTTCAATTGTACCATTTTTTCGGGGGGGAATTTTTAAAATAGGGGGGGGGGGGGTTTAAAAAATTAGCTGTCTTACTTCAAATTCCCTTCTTTTAAAGGGTTTTTTTTCTTTTTTTTTTGGGAACCACACACCAAAGGTTGTTTGGTTTGTCGAATCAGGTTATGGTTAACGTGAAACGGGGCCAGGGGGGGAAAATTTAAACAGGGCCCTCAATTTTAATTTATTTGGCTTTGTCCCCCAAAAAAATCTAAATGTTTCTAATAACCTGGGTTGGGGCCTGGGCTTTCCCCAAAGGGTGGGGGTTTTTTTTTGGATTTTTGGGTTTTTTTTATTGCCCATTTTTTTAGCCCAACCCTTTCAATTGTGGGGTGTGTGTTTAACCAAATTTTTGGGGGGGGGGCAAAAAAATTAACTTAAGGAAAAAAACAAAAGAGGAAAAAAAAAACAAACTTGCGGGCCTACATCACGGTGCCCCAGGGTGGCTTTTTTTGTCCCCCCATTAAATATTTTAAAAAATTTTTTTAAAATTTTAAAAAAAAAAAACAACAAAAAAATTTTTAGGGGGAACAAGTTTTTCTTGGAGTTCCTAAGGTTTAAAGTTTCCCCCGCCAAGCCCATATACAAGATTTTTGTGATGTAGTGGAGGGAATAAAATTCCTGCTGGATAGTCGGTACAATAAATTTTTTTTTTAATTTATTTTTTTTTTTTGGCCATTTTTTTTTAGGCCCACCCACCCAC
>JAJQQW010001521.1:0-13470 GCA_025583905.1 Ia io | reverse complement strand
TTTTCTTCTTTCTTTCTCTTTTTTTTCTTTCTTTTTCTTTCTTTCTTTTTTTTTTGTATGTTTTGAAAAGCTCCAAATTTATATATGGCTATATATTTCACTTTAGTTTTTGATTTATTTTACAAAAAATTTTAATTGGGGGAATTTTTTGTTTGTGAAAATTGGTTAATAATAAATTATGTTAGGGTTTCAGGTGCCCACAATTCTTATAATTGGGCATTCAATTTTCTTTTATAATTGTTAGTGTGTTCTTATACCAGGGCCCCAAGTCAGTTCCTTCCATCACCAATTTATCCCCATTTACCTCTCCACCTCACCCCACACCCCTCTTTTCCATCACTGGTAATCCACTTTATGTTTGTCTTCTGATGGAGGAGTTGTGTTTTTTTTGTTTGTTGTTTGTTTTGTTTTTGTGTTGTTGTTGTTTTTTGTGGTAAATTCCCTTCTCCTTTCATACCCAGCCCCTGCAAAAACCACTCATCTCTAAACGATGTAAGTATGTTTTTTTTCTCTCTCTTTTGGGAGTTTGGTTTTCTATTTTGTTTATTTTCTTTTGGGCAATTTATCTGTTTGGGGCACTTGCTCATTTTTCTTCTTAAGAAAAAATATCATTTCAGGGGAAAAAAAACCTATTTCAAACATCACCTTCACTGCTTGATAACAAATTTTAACCACTTACTGCAACAAAGGACCCAGGGGCCCACTATATTGCCACATTTCCTGTCAGGGGCTCCTGCAGAAAATCTCCACGTGCTCATGTCTGAGGTCCACAACCCTGTTGGACCCCACTGGTGTGAGCTGGGGTTGGCCCATGCCTCCCGAGACAGGTGATTGCAGGGCATTGTTTACTTGCTTTGCTTGGCTTCATAAAAAACATTGTGCGGGGAATCAGATCCAGGGCAAAAATGAGATGGAATTTCAGAACAGATGGTGACAGTTCCACTGCAAAAGGGGAACACTTTCCTCTGGCTTTCCCCCAGGAAAACCCAACAAGCATGCCTCATTTGCCAACCCAGGCAGGGTTATCTGGGGGAAAAAGAATTTCAGGTTCAGCCTTGACCCTCACTCTCAACCCATAAAATCTGCCTCTTGAAACAACAATCTTAATCTTTTGAAAAATGTTTATATGTGAGGCAAAATTATGTGACTATTGTTATTGTTCCCCCACAACCCCATACAAAGTTGTTGAATAAAACTGTAGGTCATACCATCCACAGGAAAAAAAATATAACTTTCTATTCACGTGGGGCAGGCTAAAATAAAAGGCTATAAAGCATGCCTCAGGACCATCGAGCTGAGGAGGCAAGCACAAGGGGGATCCTGCCACCATTGAGTGGGGTCTTTTGGGTCTTCCATTTTCTCTTTTTTTCCTCACATGGGGGACACTTTTTGAGCCACAAAAAGGATTCCATTTTGCACAGCTGGGCTTGGGCACGCAGGACGCAGCCCTGAGCCTCTGCTCTCCTTCGTTTGGTGGGTTATTTTTAGCATCTTGTGGTGGGGACCATCACAGGGTCCTGACTTGAGGTCAAGTTGCTGAGGCAAGGGATCGGGCAGGGATTTACAATCCCCTTCTCCCGTTTGAAAAGGCAAGCTGTCCACTCACTTGGGACCAGAAGATGCGTTCTTGGGGGGGGTGGGTTTTGGGGTTTGGCCGGGGTGTGCACAACGCTCTATCAAGAGGCGCTATGCCAGTTCCACAGGATGGGGGCTGATAACACCGGATAAAAACTGGAGGAGGGGGATGATTGGAAGCGTGGCTCAAGCCTGCATAAAATGGGTTAGGAGACGGATTTTCAATCCACGGAAGTCCTTTTTTTTGATTACACAAACAGAGCCCAATTTGGCCAAGGGGCACCTGCCGTTGTTAACCTGCCTGAAAACTAGGTGGAGGGACTTAATGAGATGGACCCTTGACAGAGCAGGGCACTTGGAAACACAGTTAAAAAACAGGCTTATGTTTCCACATTACAGGTGGACCCGAAAAAATATTTCAAATAAATTCCTTTTATATTTTGCATATATTTAAAATGGACTTAAAAAAAAAATCATTGCTGGGCCTCATTTGGTTTTGCAGGGGAAATATCTGGATCTGGGAAGAGGGATCTTACCACGGGGTTGCCAGGGGGAACAATAGCAAGGGAAAAAAAAAAAAGATTTTTCAGAGGCATGGTTCAATTTTTGGACTTTTTATTAAACCCAAAGAAAATAATTTTTAGTACAAAGTATGTCCCATGCAAATATTTGAAGGGATCGTACTAAACTTCATACTAAAAACAAAAAATTCTTGTTTATCTTAAAAGTTTCAAAAATGAACTGGCATTTCCTGTTATTTTTATTCTGAGGGAAACCCTAAACTTTGCCAAAAAATCTGTGGTGTGTTGTGTGGTTGGGGTGGGGGGGGAGGTAAAGGTAAGGGGGACCATGAAAGGGGGGTAGTTGCCTTGGCAATGGCATTTGCAGTCTGTTGTGTAAATTTGGGGGGGAAATTTTTTGACCCCTGACCCCTGGACTCCTGCTTGGGATAGAAAAATATGGTCCTGGGAGAGAAAAGATTTCAGGATGGAGCTTTGTATGTTTTTTTGCCATATTACTAAAATAGCCAGGTGGCCCCTGGGGAGGCTCTGATGGGAAGAGGATTCCAAACGCGATTACTACATTTACTGTTTAGGAGGACGCTCAGGGCTAAGGGCAGGGTGTGTTTTTTTTTCACCGTGCCAACAGGCGCAACGGGCACAGGTGATTAACATTTTCCCTCTGTTGAGGGTTTTATTGTTTTATTAGAAAAAATTACTTCTCATTTCATTAATTGAAAAAACAGGGTAAAAATTCCTGGCTGTTTAAATTACAAGGCCTATTCCCTCAGGATGACCAGATTATCACTTGAAATTTAAAATCTTTCTAGAAATTTTATTCAGTAAGTAGCATAAAAAACAAAATTATGATTATTTATTGCACTTTCTTCTGGGTGACTTCAAAATTGCCCAGGGGGCTACGGACATTCATTTGGAATAAAACGCCTATGATTTTTGATGCGAGGGTTTATATCAAGCTGTGCTTTGCTCCTGGTTATTCTCTCCCGATCCCCTTAAAAATTATTTTAGCAAACAGGGTCCCCTTTTTTTCTTTTGGCCCTGGATTGAAGGGCCCATCCACGAATCCTTTGGGGTCCTAGCTGCGTTTGGGCTCTGCTTATTCAGAAAAAAACCCTAGATAATTTAGGAGGGGAGGATGCCAAGGGGCAGTGGGCGGACATGTGAAGGGAACGCCTGGAGAAACCACAGAGCTGGCTGATGAGGAAGGTCAACGGTGGAGGGCATGGTCCTGGCTGAAAGTCTTCAATAGATCTGTAGTCTGGAACTTGAAACCCTGCCCTCTCACTCAGGGTCTGATAAATTTCTTTCTTTTCCTTTTTTTTTTCTCCCCACTCGCCCCACCTTTTCTTCTCTCCCAAGCTTCTCATCAAAGGAGTTTGATAGGTTACTGGGGGAGAAGCTGTGGAATTGTGAGTGAGGTGAACCCTCCACCTGTTTCAACCCCACTTCCCCCTTGAAGGGCCTTCTGCTGAAAAGGGAAAGGGCAGGGGGGGGTGGGAGGGGGAGGTAGGGGGGAAAAAGGGGTCCCCGATTCTCACAGGTAATTTTAAAGGGGGGGATGTTTTCAAGGATGGATGGGGGCAAAAGGAACCTATTCTGCCCTAAGAGCATCGATCGGCTGGGCATAAGGGTGAAGGAAAGTGGAACAATTCATTCAAAAGGTTTTTCCTTTAACGGGATTGTAAAAAAGGGGGGGACACTGCACCCAGGGGAAATTATTTTTTTGGTTCTTCTGCTGTTTCATTGTTCGAGGGACCTGGGATAGAAAAATTAAAGGTGGGGGGGAGGGTTGGTTTTTAAATTTTCTTTTATTTCCACCCATTGCCCACAAAATATGTGTGCTAGGGCTTTCCCTTTTTATTTTTCTTTTTATTTTTCCTTGTAAAAAATATAACTGATCGGAAATTTTCTTATTTTTGGTGGGTAGGGAGGGGGCCTCCAATCCCCCACGAGGGTTTAAATTTTTCATTAGGTCATGTTCCAAAAAGCCCCACAATTCAGGGCGCGGTCGGGGATTCATTGGAGGGTCAGTGGATGGCAAAGCAAGGGTGCTTTGGGGGTAGGTTAGCGGGGGGGACATTCGTTGTCTGTTTGGAAAAACCCAAAAATAACAGTTTTTCACTCAGCGGTTTGGCCCGCTATTTACTTTGTTGGCTGGTGTTTTGCTTTTCATTGGCAAAAAAAACCGGAAAAACCTCAATGGGAAAAGGCGGGGGGTGGGGCCCACGGAGGGGGGAGGGGACAGGACCCACAAGCAAGGGGGGCTGAATGAGGTTTGAAGGGATGGGGGAATGGAGCGAAGAAAAAGGGGGGGACTGAAAAATAAACATTTGGTGGGCTTGGGAACGAGGGTTTTTCTTTTTGGCAACACAGCATCCAGATTGGGGTTTTCCTGTTGAGAAAGGGGGAAGGGGCAGGGCCCAGGAATTCCCAGGTGAAAAGAGGGGGGTGGGAGGGAGCAGAGCCCAAGGCATTCACTCCCAGCCCCCTGGGAGGAGTTTCTGGGCGCTCCTTGGGGGCTCTCTGCACATTTGGGCCGTGGACATTGGTTTCTAGGTTTTCTCCATAAGCCTTAAAAAACTAAACTGGTGTGCATTTAAAAAATCATCTGAATGAATATTTTACAAGGATATGAAAAAAGCGGCTAGTCGAGCCAAGGTACAAATTTGGGTGGATTGGAACTTGGGGGTGGGGAGGCAGTAATATCGATCCTAAAAACAAGGTTGAGGTGGTTATCGAAAAAGTGCTTAGCCCACAAGCCACCAAAAAGCCACAGCTTGGGGCGGGGCTTCCCCACTGGGGGAGGCCCCGTTTCAAAAATAGCAGGTGTCCCTTTCTAGGAGCAGGGTAAAACCCACAAAGGGAAATTTGTCTGGTTTCAGTTCTCCACAGTGAGGACCTTCGGAAGCTGGGAGAGAGTCACCCTCCTTTTCCCCCTATGTAAAAAATAAGGAGGGGAAAAAAAGAATTTCTCTGTACTCCACTCCCTTATAAAAACACGCCCGGATACAATGAATGGAGGAATAGAGGGGCCCTTGACGGGGGGACGTTCAAAATCTCCGGTCTTTCTCACATTTCTTTTCCTTTCAATGGGATTTATCTTTGTTCTTGGGTTTTTGCTTGGTTTTTTAATTTTGGGTTTGGTTTTTGGAGGGAGGGAGGGTTGGAGGGTGCGATATTATTTTAAAACTTGACATAAAAAACGGGGCATTAGCCACACTGCTCCCTGCCGCCCTCCTTCGGCCCTCTCTCTCATATTTATTTCATTTGGTTTTTCTACATTTCGAAAGGGGACAATCCTTGAGGCTGAAAGGTAGGAGACCCACTTTCCCCACCATATTTGCACTACTGGGCCATTAATGCAAAAATGGGGTAATTTTTTGGTTTGGCACAGCCTCTTGAAGTTGAATTTTTTAAAAAGAAAAAATAATGAGGCTCAGTTTTTTTTTGGGTATGTGCATTCCTGTTGATGTTTGGTTTTGTGTACCTCCTTTTCTCCTTTATCCTTGGAAAATGTTTAATAAACATTCGATTTTATTTTCAAATTTAATGCTTATTTTTTCAACATGCTTTATATTTTATTTTAGCCAAAGAAAAAAAAGTTAGGGGAACAGGGAGCAGAAAATTTTGCATGGAACACCTGGCTGGAATAATAATTAAGTAAAAAAAAAAAAGGTTTTCCCTAAAAAGCGGTAACATGGTAGCCCAGCAGCTCTATTCTGCATGAATTTGGGGCTGAAAACCAACACGAATTGCAGGGGGGGAACAAAAAACTCTGAAATAAAAAGCAGTTCCCGAGTTCCCAGGAATTGGCCACAGCTCCAGCCTAAAAACAATGGGCTGGTTTCCTATTCCACTTAAAACCCAGGCTTTTCAAAAGAACATCCAGAAACACAAAAGGGATTCCAGGCTGGAAATGGAATTTTATGAAAATTCTAATCAATTTCAAATGGGGGGCTTATTTACTCAATGTTGAAGGGCCAGATTTAAAATCTTTAATTATAAATCGTGCTAAAAGGAAAAAACAAAATGTACTTATCGGTATATTGAAAATTCCGGATAATTAACATAGTTGGTCTAATATCTCTTGGCAATATTAAATCACCCCCCTCTCTCTCCCCGCCGGCAACAACCTCACCTTTTTTCTATTACTAAAGAACGGGGTTGGCAGGACCCAAATCATTTTTCCCCCCTCGATTTATTACAATGTATTCTTTTTCCTTCCTCCCGTGATTCAATAGGAGCTGGAAGCTGTGTTGGTGGTTTTTTCAATATTTAGAAGGGGTATGAGAAATGCCCCTCATTACCTGAGCCCCTGGGGCCCCGGGCTCCAAGGGCTTCAGTGTATGATGTCTTGGGTTATTGAGGAATCTTATTATTAAGGGGGCAGAGTTAGGTTGTAAGCAGGTTGAGGTAGTTATGTGTTTATGATTTTTTAATCCCTCTTTTATTCGCTTCGGGGCTGGGGGAGGCATTCAATCATGATGTGGAGGCCTTTCGCTGAAGAAAGCTCACACGTGGTCTGTGGGCTGGAGAGGAGTGAACTGGTCAGCGATGGAGACGGCCATGCGCCAGGAAGGGCCCTCACACTCCGTCACAGTGTGAGAAAGGCTCTGGGTGGCTGCTGCTGCTTCTTCTTCCTCTTACCTTCTTCTTATCTTCTTCTTCCTCTTTTTTTTTTTTTTTATCAGGCAACAATTAGGGAAATGACACAGTCAAAATTAATACACAGTTGGGGGGTGAAGGGGGCAAGGGAGGGAGAGGGCAAGATCGTGATTCACATGTAGTAAATATATTTGTGTGCAGAGTCACGGCCATCCTAACGTGTTCCCTCATTTCTGTCATTTCGATACCCCTCAGACCCACCCCCTACCCCTGCCCCCCCATTGTTAATGTTAAGATGCAGAGAAAATTAACCACAGATTTTAAATAATAATAACTTACCCAACACTGTCAAAAGCAGAAGCCACATTCTTTAGTAGGGGTCGCTTATTCTTAATTGAATCATGATTTCCTTTAAAAGAAAGAAAGAAAGAAAAAAAGTACTATCTTTTCTAAAGACAGACGTATGATGTAGAGAACTTGTTCTTTGTGATAAAAAATTCAGTGATCTTCGTATGCAGGGTGCATGCCCCCCTTTACCCCCCATTTTGCATGTGGGCTATTGTACTGTTCTATTCTCAATATTTACCGAATAAAGCCCTTGTTACCAAATATGGCATTAAATTAAAAATGTAAATAATAGAGGAAAGGAAGAAGAAAACAATGCAAGAACGTTTTATGTACAATCAAAGCTAATAATAGGAAGTATCACCCTGTTTAAAATTAAATCCAACTTCATTTATTTTGTTATCAAAGTTCAGAACCATCCCTCCTCTCAGGCCCCTCTCCTGAAACAGTCCCTTTCCTTGGCTTTAGTCTTTCATTTCATCCCAGAACAAGAAGTCGCTCACTTCCAAATATAGGTCTCTTAAGATCCCTGTCACTTTCCTCCTAACCCTAGAACTAGTTTTATCCAGGGAGGGAGCAGAATCGGGTAGGTTCAAATGGTGAAATAGCTCTGTCTGCCTGATTCCTGATAGGGAACAGGGCTTGAATTTTCAATTAATAACAAGGCTGACGTTGTGCTCTATTTCCATCTAACACTGTCCGAAACTATACCCACAAGAAAAGCCTTAACCAAGAAAGGGACTATGCGAGTGGATGGACACTAACCAAGCCAGCCCAGCAGCCAGTCCTGCCCTTAACAATCAGTCCACACCATAATCCTTGCAGCTGCACTCTTATTCAAAAGTCAATAAAAAGGCAGGTATTGAGTCAATTATTTTGGAACTGTCTTATGCACAGACCATGCCCAAGTCACTTTCAAACCTTTATTTGCATTGAGCAAATAAAATGAGACAACAAACGCTGGCCTATTTATCGGAGAGCCTGGCCGTGCTCCTAGGGAGTGTTGCCGGTGGCCAGCTCTGTCAGCCCGTCGTGCTCCTCGCCCCCCACACACACACTGACTCGGCTTTGCCTATGCGCTCACATGTATGGTTATTTGCTTTAGCTCAGGTCCCCCTGCCCCCCTTGATTTTTCTGGCCTTTGCCACTGATAATTTTGTAGTTGTCAAATGTACAAATACATCCGGAGGACAATTGTGAGTAGCAGGTACCTAAATACAAGCGTTCTGTGGCTGAAGTGCACACGGAGTCCATTTTGGCAAAAAGGCACTCAAATTATCAGAATTCCTCCTAAATCCTCAAATGGCCACATGGCGTATATCCTTTAGAAGACAGCATAGGACCTAATAAACAGAATACTAGAAGGCACAGATCTCAGTCTTCTTTAATCTTTGCAGCCGCACTTCCCTAAATTCAAAAAATGACCTTATGTGCTGAGTTTTCATCTCATTTGCTTTTAAATTTAAATGTGGCTTAAGCCTCGACTTTTGACACTTTGGGTGTCTTAGGCCTTTTTTTTTTTTTAAGTGCAATTATAAAATAAATAAGTTGTGTTCCAAAAAGAAACCATTAATCTGTTGTTTAATTGCTTGTTGCACAACAATAAAAAGTACTTCAATCTTTTTTGTTTATAACTACGCGTCCATATAAAAAAGTTTACAATTTCTAAACTATCCTCTTCAAGCAATAGTATAAACTATTTTTGAAAGAAGGGCATTAAAATGGGTATACCACTTGTATACACTATTTATGTTATACTCTACGTCCACTAGAAGTGTAAATAAAATTGAAGGAAAAAGAGAAAAGATTCACTAAGCCTTATGAAAAGAAAAGACTAGCTTATATAAATAATTTGTAAATAAAAAGTGCTTTCCCGAATTCCTATTATTAGCAAATTAGTGTTAAATGATAAAAAGCATTTGCAAATTTAGAATTCTCTAATCAAAAATAAAAATTCTTTGACTCTGTTTCCCTTTGATTTATATTCCCAGTTCACCTCAGCAAATGATAAAATATGAAAGGAGAAAGCACTCATCAGTCAAAAACGAAAATAGGTATTTGATTATTTAAAAATGCATATGAAATTTTAGTTACTCTCAGAAATTTTTTAGAAAGGGGCCATTTAGAAATTGGTTTAAAAGGTAATGCTTAGAAAAATGAAATTATCTTTCTGATTAAACTTTTTTATATGAAGTTATTCAGTAAATTTTTAAACATACTCATAGATATGTCTGGAACAAATAGAAATGTTGTTTTCCTTTCTACCGTAAATGGAAAATGAGTTTTAAAAATTAATTTCACACATAAATGTTATATTAAAATCAATATACAAAGACTATTACATTATAAAATGGAACATAATTCTTGTAAACATTCTGAATCCACTTAAATTCAAGTGCATTCCAAATACATTTAAAAATGTTTTCAGTGTATATTTTTATACACTTCACATTTCTACATGGGCAAGTATTATTTCACAGGTTTGTATTATTTTTATGTCAAGAAGGAAAATGACAGTGAGTTGACATCAAGAGAAATATTAACAGTTTTTCCTATCATCTATCGTTTTGATTCAAATCCAAATAAGCATAAATGTAAAAATGGTTTAAATGGTTATTTTAGAACTCTGCAGGGAAATCCTGGTGGGGGGTTTTAAAAAGTATTTCAAAAGCCTTTTCTAAAAGGATTTCTCTTCTCACAACCAGTGTTATGTTGTTGGTATTCCGCTTTTGAATAATACTCTGCTTTAAAAAGAACCTTATAATTAAAATTAATTTACGCCATGGCAAATATATTGTCAAAATCCCAATGCAAACACAGAAAATGCCCTGTGTATCACCTTAACACCTACAAAGCTAATGTTTATTATGAGGGCCAGCTTAATCAGAGGAGAAAATATGTCACCACAACTCCAGGCTCCCCACACCCCCCCCGCCCCCCTCCTTGGATCAGTCAAGCTCTACATATTGATAATACATCTGAATTTTATATTTTCCATCAAAATTACATGAGAAGCAAAAGCCTGGAAACTAAAGACTCCAGAAAACTTGGCGGGATATCACCTCACCCTCCTGTCCTTTTACTCATTGCAGAGACGCCTAGTGTTTGAGATAAAACAATTTATCTTTATCATTTTCCAAGCTGGACAGTACAGGGCTAGGTGATGGGGAGGGGTGCAATAGTGGAGGGGTGAGATAAAAGGGGATTGTTACACTGTGTTGACAGATTGCATTGATCAGCCCCGCCTGTCTGCTGGTCTCGGAGGTGAGTCCAATGTCCCCCAGGAGCAACTTCGGGGCTGGGCCGTGTCAGAGCCAAGGCTGTATTGATATCAAGACCCAAATGACTGCTATATTGAGGGAAAACGGGTAATGGCGTCGCAAATCATTCTGAGACACCCTCCAGTAACACTTAACCCGATCCACTCCGTAAATGTCAGGTCACAGGGACACATTTAAGCCCCCTCTGTCTGACCGATTAGGCCCCTTGATGGAGTGGACGCTAAACTTGACGGGACAAGCTGTGACTCCCTGTCTCTTGATCCTCCTCTGTTAGACGGCAGGACCCAGTACAGCGCTGCCTTTTTGGAGAATGCACAGGGGTTCCTGAGGACAGGTGCCTCATAGGGATTCTTTCCCTATTTAACACCACACAGGGAAAAATATACCTCACGGTCTAGTTTTAATTCTATATCGTCAAAGGAAGAAAAAACTAGCCACCATGATGCTTCACAGAATATTTACAACAATGCTGTCAGACACCAATAGTGGATAAAGAGTGGACAGGGCTCAACCATTTTGTAAATTTTATTTCAAAGCTTTGATTTTACTCTTTCTTCTAAGCACTGCCGATATAGTGCAGGAATTTCGAAATGCCCCATTTTATAGACCTTGTGTGGCAAAGAACAAAAAGAATTCCTTATTGCGTAACCCAAGGAAGTGAGTAAGAAAAATTGGACAAAAATTCCACTCCGCAGTGATCACAGCATTGCAAGTCAGTGTTCTGTAAGGGAATTATTTGTATTTTGTATGACCAAACATCAAATATATTTTGGGGAGAGGAGTGGTAAGCTAAAGAATAATTGAGCATTTCTTTCCCGACTAGGGTCATGCATTAGCCTAAAACAAAACTCAGCTTGAAAATGAATCGATAATGCACAAACTAACAAAAAAGCAGTGTCGATTGTATAACATTCCAAGTGGTAAATATAATGATCATTATTGCAACACAATTTAAATCAAATTATACCTAAATCTTCGTAGATACAACGAGAATCGCTACAGTTTACGTTATTTCGCTCTCCCACCAGGCAAAGCGTGCCTCTGGCATGATGGACAGGTTTCCTTGGAATTTAGAAATGCTTTTATCCTCGTTTTAACACCTTGTCTGGATTCCTCTTGAGGGCACTAACTGAAATTGGCATTAGAAGGGGAAATTGAAGAGGGAATTTTTTAATTGCGCCCCCCCCCAATCGAAACGTAAATTAAACAGAAATATCTTTCCTTCATAGATCCTATGTTGGTAATAAATAATTAGGGGGCGAAAAATTTGTATATCAAATGGTCTATAATTTGACCAAATCCCATACATCTGATTTGTCTTAAAAGTAGAAATCTAATTAAAAATATAATCCATGATAGCTAAAGTAAAAAAAAGCTATTAAGCTACCCTTCTTATAAATAAGTGAATCAGCTGGAGGACATGTTTACACCAAGAGGGGGGAGTGGTGGTGAGAAGGCGTCTGGCTCTCATTGTCTGCTTCCCATTAGCCAAACCTGAGAAGACTTATATCCAAGTGACATATGCTTTGTCTCCTAATGGCAGTTGTAATCCTTAAGACTTGCTAAAATCCAGAACTACGTTCTTCTCAAAGGAGTCAGTTAATCAAACCAGTGCAGGTTACATCTCATTTTCTTTATTGATTTCAGACTGATACATTTGGTCCAGAGAAACTGGGTAACTTGAAACACACACCCACAGGCTGCATTATCATACATACCTTCTTGAAGCTCGAAAGTAAGATTCTGGGCGGTACAGAGATTTTCAGATGGGTTATTAGGGGGTTATATTTTGGTATGGGCTTTTTGAAGAGGGAGTTCATTAACTCATTTTCTTCCGACCATGTATCATTTTACAGTGTGGTAACTGTGCACCAACTATCAACAACATGTTGCTAAACTCCCTCTGATGTTATTATGTTGATGTCGTAGGATATAAATAATCCCAGCACAGAATAAATCTGTGAACATGTCAGTGACAGAATTGTTGTGTGTGCATAGTCATGCTTCTCTTACTCACCTCTATCCAGACATACATCTAAACAAGAGCCAGAAACTCAAGAAATAAATTGCATTGATCTTGCATTTATAAATGGGTGCAATCTAGAGTTTTTAGTGGGACTAGATACCAAAGGGAAATTACAACATTGCCAGAAACTTCTCTCTCCACCCTCTTTAGCCGGTCATTTTCCCCACCTCTTACCTTTCAAAATCTAGAAATTGGCGTTCAATATTCTATCATACCTTAATTACAGCTTTTGAGCATCTAAAAAGTGTACTATTAGTAACTGATAAATTAGTTATGAAAACTATATTGTACTAATCATTCGGCCATTTCAATCAGAGACCATTCTGAAACCTGATCCCAATGAAAATTTCTGAGGCAGGACGGCTGACAGCCTAAGACATGGAATCCACTAAATTAAAAAATTTATAGTTTGACTTTTAATACAATAAAACTATAATTTCACATTTACATTTTAATTACAGCAGTATAGGTTGCCGAATGAAAAATAGTTAGAAATGTGTTGGGTCTGCACGACTCAAAATCTTAGGATATTTTTTTCTGAGAATCTAGAAAGACGACATTTCTTGAACATTAGTTCTCTGGGACTTGAGTGTAAGTGGGATGCGAATAAAAGCATTTTGTCCAACAGCCAAAAGAACATTAGAAGATGCTTATTTGTCATGTTGCGTTTATAATTCCCTTGTTATGTGAATTAAAAAAAACCCAAAACCAAACCCATATATATTTTCCTTGCCTAGTCCCGAGAATGACCTTTCCATACCTATAGGAGATTCTTGGAAAATCACACACCATCAATCATGGCATATATGAGAGGGCAGCTAATTTCAGAATTTCACTCTCTGTTCTTATGATATCTAAATCCCTTGGATCCCCTTGTGTTCCTCAAGCCTGAGTTGGTTCGCAGAAAAACTGTCTTCAAGCATCCTTTAGTCACATGCCATTGTGGCATCCCTGCTCACTGCCCTCATCACATCAACTGTTGGAATCCGGGCCAAAGGGGTGCCAGTGAGGTATCTAAACCCATACATTATGCCCTAGAAGGAACCTAACATGTAAGTTTTTTAACCCCCAGTAAAAGAATGTTTCCAAATGTTTAAAACTATACCGATGAAAAGAA
>JAJQQW010000848.1:0-13744 GCA_025583905.1 Ia io | reverse complement strand
GGCCTAGGTGCACAAAAATTAGGCACGATAGATGTTGTTACACAAATTATATTAATACGAAGATATCAATTTAATATCGCGGGGTGGGGTTCCCGCCAGCCTGGCCTGCGTGCAGTCCGAGAGTCCTCCTGGGGATGTCCAACTGACAGCATGTCTATGCCTCGCCTTATGCCATAAGCGCAGATCTATCCTCCTCTGTGGCACCGCTGGCAAGCGGCCGTCCCCACCCTCCCATCACCTCCTCCACCACACCGGTCCTCTCACCAAGGCCTCATCAATCGCCAACGATCTCCATAACCGCCTCCCTCTGCCAGCTGGCACTCACACGCTTGCCTGCCTGGTGCCGACTGCTCAGCCAACCACCGCCCCACACTAAACTGTCTTTCACCAGTTCGGAATGATCTTTGTCATATTATAGGCTTTTAAGTATATGTAAAGATACGATAAGGGTGCTTCTGTTCTTGTTGTGTGTTGTTGTTTTTTTTTTTTTTTTTTTTTAAAGAAGTGGAAACCTGTGGGCCCGATAGCAACAGGATGAGACTGTGGTAAGAAACCGTGTTTTCTCACACATTGGTAAATCGCTCCTATCAGTGTACTAAACTTTACCCCTTGATGGTCTAAATAATAAACGCGCCAGCAACCATCACTTGCTTTCTGTGATTCAAATAAAAGCAAGAGAGCAGTTTCACATGTAGGCATTATCAGACCAGGCAGATGTTTAAGCATTCTTCTCACAGCCCTGTTCTTTATAATCTGGGGTCGCAAATGGCAAAAACATACCTGAACGGCCCTGTGTGCATGGAGAGCTTCTGTGACTAAACTCAGTATAAACCACTCCACAACAAGACAATCAACGTTATTAGTTGGCTGACGAAGAGTAATATCACACTACCTTACCTCACACTACTTTCAGCAGCAGAGATTTCCCTATCCCCGTCATTCATCTTTTAAAATAAGTGAGTAACTAGTTAGATAGGGTATCGCGGGGGCATTTAGGGATACACAGATCTAAAATATTTGTTTCATTGGAGATAAATATGGCAGTGATGTTTGATAATTAGTATTTGGCTAGGATTCGGGTGGGGTCAGTACTATGTATGTCTAACTCTAAAGTTTGTTTATCTCTGATTAAAGATAAAAAGCTAAACTGTCGACTATAGCCTGAAAAAAAGTTAATTGCTTACAAACTCGACACACCTAACTTTCTAAAATTCTGTCACCCTACTTTTACATCCGAGGCATGCCGAGCCTGGCAAGCGAGGCCTCAGTGCTAAACTTGAACACAGGTATATATTATCACAATTAAAATAAAGCCTCACATTTACTGGTATAATGATCAAACATAAAATGTTAAAACATTGTTCACTGCAGCTGTATGGATATTCAAATGAATGTTTAACGTGAAATCTATATAGAATTTCTTTCCTGATCCATTTTAGCGGTTCACCTCAAGTGGTAACAGGCTAATGGTAAATATGTGTGGGAAACAACAATCTTGCAAAACTTAAAGTACTTTGGCAGAAAACCAACTTGTGTTCTGTCATTTGTTTGCTTGTTATTTCTTTGTTTTGGCGAATTTGATGTCCATGTCATGAATTAGGGAGTATCCGTGCCTGTGGTTTGTTCTAGGTGAGGGTCCCTCTATGGATTATTTAAAATTCATAATGTAGGCTAGGTATAGGCTTTCTTATATATCAGGAGTCTGGATTGAGTTCAATGATAAGCCCAGGAAACTTCGTTGGGTTTTGGTCTGTCTCTCTTTATCATTCTAAGTGGCAGACTGCTACCAAAAGCTTGTGTATATAATAATCATTCTAATTATCGCAAAATTACTGATTAACTTGCCCAATGTTACTAAATTTCGAGAAAGAGGTGAGACGCAGCCACAACATACGGATATTCCCGTCTAAATAATTAAAGAAAAATAGAAATGTATGAAAGTGATTTATATCTGTCGTCTGTCCATTCATGGTATTACTTTAACCTATTGACCAGGATTCTATAATACCATTTTCATTTCTTCCCAGGAGCAGGAAAGCCATTGATTGAGAGGGTTGCATCACCTTGTGCAGGGATTCCAAATGAATGCTCTCTCCCTCATTTTTAACCTTTACCTGAAAGACAAATCTAGGGCCACCAATCCATTTTGGAGAAAGGTGCTAGGGGGTGAGTGTGTGATGTCCGTGAAGTGGCATTTAAGCTTATGTTAGGCTTTCCCCCCGGCTCCAACTATTGCTGTGCATGAAGCAAGGGAAATCGGAATATTTGAATTTCTAATGCCTTTCCTTTTGACTCTAAGGAAAGTTATAAATGGAAACTGTAGTACATATAAAAGATATGATTAAAAACCCTTCAATTAGTTTTGAAATATGGTTGGCCATTAAGAGTTTAATATTAATGATCTATGAGCCGCTTTTGCTGTCAGAATTCCGTTTAGAAAAGGGTATAATTTGTTTATGTTTCTGACTTCAAAGCACTGACTCTGGAGTGTAGACTTAGAGTCAAAATGGAAAGCCATGCCTCTTTGTCAATGAAGACCACATACTATACATATTAAAGGTGTTGATCTCATGTTCAGTTTTGTGTTTATACAGTGTGAATGGGTTTTTTTTGCAGGGCTGAAGTTTTTAACCATGTAGCTGTCTACAGCCTTGAGGTATAACTATTAATTTAACTCATATTAAGCCAAACAACCCACTTGATTTATTTTTTTAGTAACACGTTGAAATCAAGAAGAAATGTAGTTATAAAAACTGACTTTAAGGAAAGAACATTATAGAATAGAATAGATAGATAGGATAGATAATGAGATAGGTAGATAATAAGATGTCGCGTATTAATTTTTTACATATTATTGGTAAAATTGAATTTTTTTTTTAAAAAATGGGACGTATGTTCCATTTCAATGCCAGAAAAAAAATAAGAAGCAGTAGGAGTGTCTGGCCCCAAATATAGACCATTGCCGTGAACAAAGCCAAAGCCTAAAATGCCGTAGCTCGTTGAACTGTGAGGAGCCGTTTTTCTTTTTTGTTTTGTGTTTGTCAACAGGCATACTAAATATTTCCCGATAAGCCTTTGGGAGCAGAAGAGATGGTAATGTAGGGAAGAGGGCATTTTTTTCTGTAAGAAATGACAGGGAGACCCAAGGTTAGAATATTAACTATATTGGGGGCCCTAGAAGAAGAGCGAGGTATGCGTGCCTCCGAGAAATATATGCTTTTTTTTTTTGAGTAAAATCTAAAATGCTCTTTCCTCTTATCTGCAATGGTGAGAGGATTCTGCACAGCCATGCCTCCTGGGAATGTTACCTCTTATCACTCTCTTTATCTCTGAGTTGGATGGCCAGGAAATGATTTCAGTATAGCCACATGCATATTTTGGTAGTTAGCATGGTATGGCTGTAATGTCAAGCTTTGGACAGATTAATTTAATAAAAAAAAAAACATTTTCACATTAGACACCCCTCGAATTGGCAACTGTGACACAGTCATCCAGCTTATGGGGACATTATGAGCAATTTCATTTTTTTTAAAAGTCACAAAAATTTGGTCTTTTTTTTACTAAAAAAAATTATTCTTTTATGTACCCAAGCTTACAAGCAGCATTCTTTTTGCGGGGCCCTTATCATTATCCCCGCCCCCCCCCAACAGTATGCCCATAACTTGAATCTATGAGTTAACATAAATTATTTAAATAAAGCCTCTTAAGCAGTCCTACCAGATTTCATATCCTAAAAGGTTGTTAAAATGGGAACCAAAAATTTGATAGGTAAATATAAAGTGGCTAACAAGTGATTGTAATAGCAACAGAGATTTTACTTCATTTCTGTTTAACCCTATCTGTGCTGTGTTATTAAATATCAGTGTATGGTTCTTGTTCTTTCTCTGCAAGTATGTACATAGGTTTCTTTCCCATTAATTTTTAATTATAAGAAGAAGATCCTATGTGATCTCAATATACAAATTTAAAATCCCTATGACGAGTGGGGACAAAGAGCAAAAAAACCAAAGGTAATGGGGTGAAAGTAATATCATATGTTATGTCACAGAACAATTATGATAGTTCCAAAATCACACCAGAGGATTTCAACAAAAAAATGAAATTTTATGCTGTACACTTAGATAAGGAAGAGTAAGAACTACATAAAACACCACAACAACTGGCACGCTGCAAAATGCAGAAAAAAGGGTGGCTTTCTTGGAGTTTAAAAGCTGATATCTGAAATATATGCTATTTGTTGCTCAATAATGCAGACTAAAGGACAGTTTTCCATAAATAAAATGTCCTTCGCCCCCCCACCCCATCCCCCCCTTTAGAATTTCCTGTAGATTTTTCCATAATTTTTAAAACATACCTATTGTTATTATTACATTCAAAAGGGCAGCCAGGATTTTTTTTTTTTGCGGGAGTGTCTGACAATACATAAAGCAATATAAAAAAAAGTGAGTCTGCCGTAATTAAACCATTTGCAGAGTAGCGAATTCCTGCAGGTGTTTGACTCTCTTCCCCATTAGTAAAAAGAGATAAAGTTGAATGTATTAAAAATTTCACTGTATCAACTGGAGTTTTTGTTCACAGTAAATGTGTTAATGTTTCTTCATTGCTTGACTGTTTTTTGGTTTATTTTGTGTTTTGAAATTTTTTTTTTTAGGCAGCGAGCCCAACAGGGACAAAAATTAATAGGTATAAAGCTGGACTTTGTGATGTATATTAATCAAAAGCTAACAAAAATAGCCTCCCGCACATCCCATCAGTAGAGTCACCAATAAGCTCTTTTTAACAATAAGCAGTTACAATATACTATTACATGAGGGCCGTTAAGGCCCACCGAGAAAAGTTTTATCTGTCTATTCAGAATTAATTGGAACTCAATTTTCTTCCCTATATGTAAAAGTTTAAAGGACCCAAATTGTGTCCACATATGCAGAGTGTCCTTTGCATGTAAAAAAACATCATATTACTTCTATTTTAGTGTTACTCCCCGTAAAAAGGAGCAGATTCCTTCTATCTTGTCCGTCAGCTGAGAGAGCTAATAGCAATTTCCTGAGAGAGGTGATAGATCACAGAATACTTATCTTCTTCCCCCCCCCCCCAGTAGAGGAGTTCTTTCTTGTTGAAATTCTAATGCTCAGCCAGTAGAATGTTTTGGAGCATTTATTTCCTCTTTGAATATTTTTCTGTGATTTTATTGCTTTCCTGTCATAAAATAATATATCTTCCCCCTTAAAATAGGTTATGGGGTAAGGGAAGGGAGAGAGAGGACACAAACACATTAAATTTCTTACTTCCCCTCCTACACTGTACTATTAAAAAGTAAATTTTAAAAAAACTGATTGACCTTGAAGTCCTACAGAATCAATTACTTTCTTTTGGCTAATTCATAAGAAAGGCAAACCATATGAAAATGGATTTTGAATCTGATGGAGTGATTATCTATGATTTCTAATGACCTTATAGTCTATCAAGTAAATCCTCTTCTTAGTTCACGGATTATTGCCCCAATGACCTATATCTGCTTCGAAGCTGTTATAGCCCATTATGTTGGATTCAGACTTGACACACATGGGAAACCAGTCCACATCCCCACGATGGACATATAACATTTAACGAAAATGTTCTGGAAGACTCCCTCACCTCTTTATTTTTTTTTTTTTTTTTTTTTTTTCCACAAGGCTTTCTGATTTATTTCTTATAATGTTCAAAGAGTTAGCTTCGGATGCACCCGACAGTAAGTGAATCCACAAAAGAGGTAGAAGACGAAGTTCCATGCCCAGGTCTCTCCGTGTTGCTGGTGATGTGGACCATTTTTGTTAACAGGGCCTCGATGGTCTGTTTCCTTGCTCTGTCTTTATTTTTCTTTTTCTCTTCTTCTTCACCCCCACTTCTTTGTTTCTCTTTCTTGATTTCTCTTTCTTCACTTCTCTTCTTTTTTGTGATCTTTACTGTTTTTTTCCTTCCACTTTTTCTTCCTTAGCTTCTTTTTTTTTTATCTAATAAATATATGTCTCCCCTCCCCCTCCCCGTCATTTTGTCTCTGTAAAACCTAACTAATAACCTTTAAAGAAAAAAGAGAAATAAATAAAATGTTTTTTTTTTTTTTTTTTTTTTTTTTTTTTTTTTTTTTGTTTTTTTTTTTTTTATTTTTTTTTGTTTTCCCAATAAAACACGCGTAGACGGTGATACGAGGGCCACGTTTTAATTCCTCAGAGTGCTTATTTAGGTTTAATAGTTGAATATAATATTATATAGATTCCATTAGAACATGTGTAGGATTTCTTTAGAGCATTTTTTGAATGTGAAGCCCTTTGGATTTAAATTTAAGAAAACCACCTTTTAAGAAGAAAATTATTAAGAAATTGTATTTGTTGGTTTTTTTTTTTAAAATGTATGTACCTGAGATGGTTTTCAAAACTTGAAAAAATTTCAGGTGACTCTAGCCATTGTAAAATCAAGATGTTGCCTTTAGTGAAATATTTTATATGACCCACTCCTAAAGAAGGGCCAGACCAAAAGGGTCCCTCCCAGCCAACCAGAAACCCTCCGGGGGAGGGCCCTGTTGAAAACCTAATCCAAAAAAATAAGGAAGAAGAGGGCAAGTTTTGTGACCCTTGTTTCATCAAATATCATTAGTTAATCTTTATGTAATAGGGTATGGTTTTTATTTCCCTGAAGGGGTGGGGTGTCTGCCTACTAGGTGGCCAAGGAAACGTGTTTCTTCCATAATAATCCCCAACAATAAATCATGAAAATGCCACAGTTTGTGGTGCAACATAGGTAGGGGAAATTAAAAATGGTTTTATATTGAGAAATATTTGGCCTTCTCCAAATGGGGGGCACAGTACACCCCCCCCCAAAGGGGCAAGGTTAGAGGTTTTAAATATGAACCCCTAAAAAAATAAAACCAAGTGTTTCTTCCCGGTGAAGCACTGTGTCCCCCTCACATTTTTTTTTTAAAAAAAATATATATTTTGTGGACCTTTTTCCCCCCTTAATATACCCCATTTGACGACTCCCATGGAACACAAGTTTTTGGAGTAGCCTTATTTTCTTGGTTAACCCCCCCCTAAAAATTGTAAACCACTTTGGGTAAGAAAAACGCTAAGTTGTTAAAAATTAATTGCTTAAATTTGGGGCAAAGTTTCCCCTACCTTTGATCAATTTGCCCATAAACCTTCACCCAATGTCCTTCCTCCCCCTCCCCCCTGTGGGGTATAGAATTCCGTCCCCCCACATTTTCCTACTTGGTCCATAAAAACTCCTATTGGGAGGCTGGGCAAAAAATATCCTGAAAGTAAAATCCACAACCTGGTGGAGTGAAGGGGGTAGCCATGGGGGAAAAGTTATTCCCAGCCCTCCTTGACTCTCGTAGGCAGGCCAAGACGCGGAAAGAGCCCCTGGGAAATACTGGGCTCCTGGCCCTCCAATGGTTAAAGAAGACATCTCAGAGGCCACCATTTATCCTCTGTTGTTTCCCTGGCTATGAATTTGAAAAATCTCTAAATTTTGGGGGATTTTTGGTGACTTAAATTTACGAGGAAACGTAACAAATTTTTGAAGTATTATGCAAGCCTTTTTCCATAGCGTCCCCCGCAAACCCAAAAAAGTTGTGGGGTATTATTAGTCCCCCCCCCCGCACGCAGTCAAGCCTACCATATTGGGGCCCTGGGGTTAATCCGGGTTTTGTCCCCAATGTTGAAACAGGAAAAAACATTTCTAAAATGCAGCCAAAGTTGGTTCCCGGTTTTTTGGCCCCTTCACTGGGAAAATAAAATTCATTTTCCAAACCAAGAAGGAGTCAACTTTGGTTTTAAGGGCCCATCCACTTTACGCTCGTGCTTGGCTTAACTGGATTTGATTACGGTGCTTTGGCATTAGAAATAGTGTGGGCTTGGTCCTTTAGGGAGGATATAGATTTAGAGACTTCTTCTCTGAAGGGGTCTTCCCTTGCAGATTGTCTGAGAAGGAGATGAAGAGGCACCATGGGTCCAGGATGGTTGGCACCAGCATGGGAGAAACCTTGGGTTACTCCTGCACATCTCTGCTTGGTCACCAACTTCTGTTTCATCATGCAAATCACTTTCCCCGAGATGGAGGCTGCTTCTGAAAATACCAGAATGTGAGATTTATTTTACTTGCTCCTTCTTGCCTAATGGAGGAGCATTTCATTGTAAAGTGTCTAAAAGGTTTTTAATTTCTTTTTTGTTTGCATCTCATATAAACACCGTCCCTTACGAACGTCTTCCCTTCATATTATATTAAGTAATGTTTTCATGAATGCCCAGAGTAGGTAATCAATTACCACCTTTCAAATTGCATTCAGTGAAAATGATTAAAACTGTATTCATGGAATACAAAGTTTGCTGATTCAACATAAGGTGAGTGAGAGAGGAATACTTACTTTAGCTATTCTTATAATGTTGGTGGTGCTTTGGCTCCTCATCTAAAGTTGTGGTTGTTATGGTAAATGATGAACCGAGTTTAGTTGAAATGTGCTTCTTTTTTACGTGGCTACCCATTATTTTCAATTCGAATGATAGGTATAGTTCATGGAAAGAATATTTCGTTTTAGTCATGTTCGCACAGCTGCTAAATAGTCTGTAAAATTGTAAACATTACAGGCATAATAAATGGAATATCTTCATTGTAAATGTTTAGGCAACAAAATAAAATGTTTTTTCATGCCCAAAGTGAAATGCCTTTTCATTTCTCTGTTTCTATTAATTTCTAACTGCTTATCAAAATAGCTTGTACTTACCATAGGCCTATTTAATTGGGGGGTGGGGATGAGACACTAACATGCCTGCATATGTTTTGATACCATAGGAGTACACGTATTCCGTTATATAATTGGCTGATATCCCGCTGTGATGTTTACTCTGAACTCCTAAAGTATTTAAATGGGGTCTTCCTCTGTTGGAAATGATAGTACTTTGTGGTCCATAAGATAATGGACTATCAGGATGCCTCTTGGAATCCTTGTCTGTTGATAAATTTATGTGCTGTGTGTGTGTCCTTTTTCTCTGTAGTTACATATTCACACATGGTCATAGGAAACATTCATACTCATTAATAAACATTTTTATTACTCAGAAGTTTATGGTTTTCCTTTTTTGGCCCCTTTTCCCCCCCCTAAACCATATTATTATTTTTTTTTACTTTTTCTGAAGTAATTTTTTTCAGCAAGCAAATTGAGAAATATTTTTGTTTGCTAGTGTCCATACAGAATCACCATTGTCAATTTGAAACAAATTCTCTAGAGTTTTTTAGTGTCTTGATATTAGTATGCTGAGGGCATTATAGAACTGATACGATTTCTCCCCTTCCCCGTAGTTTTTAAAAGTGTCCTTGGATTTTCCTGATAGAAAAGTAGCAACAGATTTTTAAAATTAACTGTCAATTTTTAAATGGATATATTAGATTTTAAACAATTTCAACATAAAAAGGGGGATTTTCAATCTTAAGTAGCAGTGAAATTCTTGTGTTCGTTGTTGCCTCGGTGTATTCACTGTGTAGCCATTTGCTGTATTGAAGACCTCCTGGGTTTAATAAAGGTGGAATGAACCACATTCCTGTTTGCTGGGGGAATAGAATCTTATTGAATGATGAAACTTATTTTGCACCGCCTAAAAAGAGACTAGGTGATGCAGGGGCTTTTACTCTGCCCCCTTTTAATCAGCTTTATTGATACAGAGGGTTCATTACACCATATCATCTTCTACCCATTTAAAGTGTACAATTCCAGTGGGGTTTTAGATTTTTAGTATGTGCAATTATCATCAACAGTCATTTCCTACATTTTATTACCTCCAAAACAAAGACCTTCAGATACTCCCATCCCCGTGCCCGGCAAGAAGCAAAGTATACTCTCCCTGCTTTCTATATTTATGGTTTTTCTATGTTCTGAACATTTCTTATGAACTAGACTCACATTATATAGGTCTTTGGGACTGGGGTCTTTTACTTGCATTTAAAAAAGGTTTTCAAAGTTTATCCAGGTCTGTTAGTGTTATCAACAGTTATTTCTTCTTGTGGGCATATATATGTCATCTATGGATTTACCATTTGAGGCTTATGCATTAGCCAGTGTTGGAGGGAAATCATCATTTTAAGAGAAAACTCAAATGAGATCCTTTAAATCTTTTGTATTTTTTAAACAGTAAATGGTATTCAAAGGCTACCTTTCCCAGTGAATTTCTTTCTACTATTTTTCAGGTGGGGTTTTTTGTTAAAGCTGATCCGGATTCTAGTGAGATCTGGACCTGGAAACCATGTGTTTTCAGATCTTCCACTCAGTGACAAGATCTCTTGTTGAAAAGACAATCAAGAAGAATGTCAGATTTAAGAATACAACAAAATGATCATCTGTATCATGGTCTTTCTTACATACTGCATTAAAACAATTAGACATGTTTTAAGAAACAATTTATTCAAGGGTTAAGTAAGTAATTCTTTGATTTCTAATTTAGTTTTAACACAAATAATATGTATGCTTTGGCTAATAATTTCCCATTGTGTGATTTTTGAATGGGTTTTGTTAAGCAGGCAGAATAACATCATTGGATTCTATTTGAGTATTATGTTATTTTTAAGTTGCTGGCATTTACCACGCGTTTAACCACTCTGTGAGCCCTTTTACGTACACTTCTTAATTGCTGATCATTGGGAATATTGTCCCATTCAAATTCAGTGTTATATGTTTTTTTGTATAAGTTTTTTTTTTTTAAACCAATAAAGGGAAAAAACATACCCACCTTTACTACAGCTATAGGGTATATTAATTGTCTCCGGTCAAGTTAGATAGGGGCTTCTTAGGTGTTTTTAAAAAGTTAGAAAGAAAACTTATTTTGGATATTTAAGAATCCTGGGTCTTTGATCTAACGTCTCTGATCCTACCAACTTCATGTTATTGTCTTGTCTTGATTACTGATTGCAAAATCCTCTGTGCACACAGGTGGATTGTACCATACTTTCATCATGTATGAGTGTTACACTCAAGTAAAAGTTTAAAAAAAAAATTTTTTTTTCTCAAGTGCATTGCAACTTGGCCAAATTTACAGACACTGAGTTTTCTTCTTTATAAAGACATATCATATTGGTTTTTCAAGTGCCTGACCTAACACTCAAACTACTTATTTTTTTTTAAATATATTTTATTGATATTTTACAAGAGGAAGAGAGGAGAGGGATAGAGAGTTAGAAACATATGAGAGAGAAACATAGATTCAGCTGCCTCTTGCACACCCCCTACTGGGGATGTGCCCGAACCAAGGTACATGCCCCTTGACCAGATCGAACCTGGGGACCCTGAGTCCGCAGGCCGACGCTCCATCCCTGTAGCCAACCGGTTTCAGCTCAAACTACTTTTTAGAAAGTTGTTTACTTTCCATTAGTTTTGTGGACCAGCTATGTGAAAATGGAAAGGGGAAAGAAAACTCTCCTGGAAAATTATACAGGGAGCTATTACCTAACTCTGTCTCCATTACACTCTCCTGTGAGTTTTTTAGAATCTTTGTTGGCAATGCTTGAAATTTGAATACTGCCTTAGACTCTCATACACAAGATGGGTACATGTGTGTGGAAAAGTCCTATTAATCTCTATGCTCATCTTTTTTTGGTCTTGTACAAGTCACTCTCTTAATTCATAATGGCTTCTGACCGTGGTTACTTTGTAATTACTGATGTGATTCTGTGATCACCCTGGAAGTTCCGTTACCATATTTTTGATTTTTTTATATATTTTTAGGATAGCAGTCTTTGAAGGACAATTTTCCCACCCAATAAAGAGGTTCATTTGACTCTTTGGAACCATGTATAGACAGTCGGCCAGTTCTGCATATTCATGATTACCTACATGTTTGGACTTCGAATAAGAAAATTTATTTGTTAAGACTTTATTCTTGTTTAAAACTAGGGGACCAGTGTGACCTTGTCAACTAATATTCATCATAGCTAATTAATTTATAACAGGTAGATTATATCACCTATGTTTACAGTAGAAAATGATGGGGACAGGGATGGGTGCTATATTAATGACAAACTTTTTTTATAATTTAGTTTTAATGCAGGTGGGGCTGTACTTAACTAGTAAAACATTTATAAAATGATTTTTTCCATAGTAAAATTTCATTATTCAAGTTGTAAATCTTTTTGTATCCTCCTGAGTAATGAATAAGAAGAAAGTGGGTTTACATAAAGAAGGATATATAGTTACATTATGGGAGATTTGGCTTAAGATTAATGAAACATTGAAGGCGAGCTCCAGCAAAAAATAAAAAATAAAAAATATGTATTTTAATATATATTTATAAGACCAAAACCCAGGACTGAAAAATTAGTGGTGTCTTTTTTTTTTTTTTCATTTCGATTTTTTGTAGGGGGGTATTTTTTGGGGGGGGGGGGTGGCAGATGAGGGTTTTGGTTTTCTCTTCTTAGATTGTTCCTCAGAGTAATGTTTTCTATTTTATGTTTCCTATTTGCCCCATTGGCCTTATTTTGATTTTTGTTATTTTGTATCAGGTAAATTATAACAAATGTTCCCAAACAAGGAACAGCTAATAGGAGATTTATTCATTAGCCTCTGTGATTGTTTTTTTTTTGTTTGGTGTTTGTGTGTGAAGTACACTACATATTAGCTGAAGCATCAATCTGTGCTTTCCTGAGAGATGTCATTTGGTGAGAAGATTGATGTTCAGGTCATCATATACTTGCAGAGTTCAAAGCCAGCTATGAGTATAATAAAGTGAAGGAGAACGTCAGTTTTGTAGTGATATCGGACTCTATTATTTCGAGTGTGTAGGGCTGTGGAACTCATCCAAAACCTGTCAAATGCCTCTCTTCTTTAATATTCAAATACAAAGTGTTACTGATCAAAACAAATATTTTTTCTGTTAAATTGCTCTCATTTTATGTATTTGAGATATACTTTGAAGGTGAGTTTTATAATTGGTGGTTTAATTGTAGTTTTTTTCCCTTTTTCTATGAGTAATAAAAGATTATATTGGGAAAACCCAACTTATCTTTTAAGAGGCATATAAAAACATTTTGAACCTAGGTATTAAAACTAATAATCCCTGTCATACCCATTGTAGATGATTGATGGCATGAATAATATGGTTCATGTTGGTAAAGTGTTCATTTATGAGTTATAACTAAATAGTGATTAAGCATTTTACAAGGTATTGGAAAAACTTAGCATATTGGGGAATAATAATAAGGAAAAATTAGTTCTAAATATTATATGTGGAAAGTTTATTGGGTCATAATTTGTTTTTTCATTTATTGAACTTTTACTATGCTAGGCATAGTGCCACATGCCTTATATTCATTATTTCATTTAAGTTTTGACACTCTCTTCGATGTTATTGGTACTGTCTTTTGAACAGATTTGAGGAGAGAGACTCAGAGAATTTTGTTTTTCTTTAAGTGCCTTTTGAGCACCTATTATTTGCCCACCAAGGGTGTTTTGCCCTTGCCATTTATGGAGTTTATATTTTAGAGGGGATGACCAGCCTTAGCAAATATCATACAGATGTATAAATATAACATCATGAGAAGCCATGTGCATGAAATCGCGTGTTGCACTTGGCTGCTGGGGTGGGGGGGGGGTTGGGGGGTTTCCTCATAGCTCAAGCCTGGCCCTCTTGGCAGTCTGTGACCCCCTCGGGGGGATGTCCAATGCTGGATTGGCCGACCCCCCAACACACACACACACCACACCATCCTCTCGCAGCCGCGGGCTCTCCAG
>JAJQQW010000881.1:0-17835 GCA_025583905.1 Ia io | reverse complement strand
TGGTTTTTTGTTTTTTTTTTTTTGTTTTTTTTTTTTTGTTTATGTTTTTGCCGGGGGTTTTTTTTTTTTTTTAGAGCGAAAATTTTGGTAAGTTTCTTGGTTTTCCCAGTGGGTTTTGGTGATTTTTGATTTTTTTTTTTTGTTTTTTTATTTTTTTTTTGGTTTTTTTAGGTTTTTTTTTTTATGGTTTTGTTGTTTTGGGCTCGGTGGATATTTTTTTTCTTAGTTTTTGGGGACCCCTTTTACGGGAGGTTTTTCCCACCTTGGGGGTATTTGGGTTGGGTTTTTTAATGTTTGTTTTATAAATTGGTTTTAATTTTTTGGGGGGGGCCAATTAGGGGTTGGGTTTTTAAGGTGTTTTTTTTGTGTGGGGGCTTAGGTTGTTTTTTTTTTTTTTTCAGGGTGGGAGGAAGGGCGAAAAATTTTTTTGGGAGGACAGGGGTGCAAAACATTTGGTTATTTTTTTAAGAGAGGGATGTTTTTGGGGATTTTTTTTTTTTAGAATAATGGGTTTTAATATAATTGGGGGGGGGTTGAGCCCGGGTTTTTGTTGGCGGGGGGATTTTTTTTTTTGAAGTTGTTTTTTGGAATTGTAAATTTTGGTTTTGTGGAAATTTTAGATTTAATTGGTTAGCCAGGGTGGGTTTTGATTTGCTCTATCCCCAATAGATTTTTTTTTCGTGGTAGGGTGGCTTTTTTTTGTTTTTTTTTTTTTGATGTTTTTTTTTTTTCTTGATTTTTTGGGGGTGGTTTTTTTGGTCCTGTTTTTTTGTTTATTTTTTTCTAAAGTTTTGTGGGTGGATTTTTTTCTTGTTTTTTTTTTCTTTTATTATTTCACACCATCCTGTTTGTTTTTTGGAATAAGGGGCAAGTGTTAATTTTTATTGGGGGGGGGTTTGTTAAAAGGGATATTGTTTTTTGTTATTTTTGTTGGGCATTTTTTGTTGGACCATGGTGGATTGGTTTGTTTGGGGGGGGGGTTTTTTACGAATTTTTTTTTTTTTATTTTATTTAAAGGGGTGGGTTATTTTAATGTGGTGTAGAGGGTTAGAGTTTATTAAAAATTGTGAAGGAGTGAATTGAAAGATATATGATTTATGAAGGGGGAAATATAATTAAGAGGTGATGAGGTGTTTGTGTTAAATGAAGTGTGGGAATAAGATTAGTTTTGTTATTGGGTAAGAATGGATTGATTAGGAAATTAGGTTTTTGAGAGAAAAATATAATGTTGGAAGTATTGGATTGATTTGAAGTGATGAGGATTGGAGATGAGGGTGGAAGTGAATGTGTGTGTTGTGGGTATAGAAGGGGGTTAGTTTGGTTATGTTTGAGTTATTATAATTTGTTTATTTTTTATTAAGGAGATGCTTGTTGTTTGGATTTGTCATTGCTCTCTCCTTGGGGGAGGGGAGGTAGGTGTGGGGGTGTGGTTTTTTCGGGGTTTTGTTTTTGGAGGAATGTGGGGGTTTGTAGGTGCTTGGTTTGTTTTGGGGTTAGGGCGTAATCCGTAAAGGTGCTTCTGAAGGGGAACATTGAGTAGTGTGTGTTGTTAGAGTTTGTGTTGTGTCCGTTTCACTATTTGCGATCACTTCTTACTTCATGTTAATGGGATGTCAGTGTTTGTTGGTATGGTAGGTTCCTGTTGTTTCGGGTAGTTCTTTTTTTGTTGTTTTTATGGTTTTTTTGGTGTTTTCTTGTTCTGTTGTTTTTCTTGTATGGTTGGGTGTGGGGTTTGTTTTGGGTGTATTATGCTGGTGGGGGAGAAGTTGATAAAAGGTGCTGTGGGTTAGGGGTTGTGGGGGTTATGACGTGGGAGGATTGGTGTGGGGGAAAGGGGGGCGGGCATTGAAGGGAGGAGGAAAGGGGAGGGGAATGAGGAGTAAAAGAATATAAGGAGATAGTAGATTGATAGGGGACTAGGATGTGTGGGATGCGTAGGGGTGGAGGGAGTGAGGTGTGAAGCAAGTTTATAGAGAGCGTAGATAAGAGTCATTTAGTGTCGTGGGGGGGAGGGGACAGGTGGAGGAGAAGTGAGTGTGAGTGAGTTTTGGGGTAAGGGAAGGAGATAGGGGAGGGAACAAGAAGGTTTCTGATCGTTAGGTATGGGAGTTTTAATATGTATTAGTTGGGGTTATGCAGTTTTAAATTCTGGGTAGTATACCAGGTAATGGGTACAAAAAAAAAGATTTTATATAGTCTGTTCGTGGGGAAGAGGCTGTTGAAGGGTGTAGGTAAAGAGGTGACGTCATGAGGGGGAGTATTAAATATGGTGGGGTGGAGGGTGAACAGTTGCTAAGGTAGCGTAGTGATTGGGGGGAAAATTTAGACCACGTGAGAATTTGGAAGTATCTGTGTGAGAGATAAACATCCATGGGATTGTTCTATGTTGGAAGAAAAATTGGAAAGTTTGGGCTGGATACCTTCATACATTTTTGGGCATAAATGGGCTTTCCTCAAATTTCAGATACTAACTGGGAAATCTTAGGTTAAGCCAATTTTACATTTCGCTCCCACCTGCAAAAAACAAGTGTTCCAAGGGGTTTTTCCCTTTTACAACAATTCCTCTCCACACAACTTTGTTTATCTTTTGGACATTTTTGGCTATATAGCAGTCCTAAAAACAAGTATTGGAGGTGTGTTATAATCCACTCCTGTGGTTTTGATTTTGCCATTCTCCCATTGGATTAGTGAGTGTATAATTGCTTAATATGCTTCATATCTGTGGGGGCCATTTTGTATTGTCCCTCTTTTGGGGGAAAAAAGATTTTGGGAGTCCTGTTTGCCTCATTTTTTTAATGGAAACACTATTTGTGTTAACCTTGTCTATGTGAGTTGTTATGAGTCCCCCTGATTATATTTTTTGGGGATATTTATCCCCCTTTTAATTTTTTTATTTGTCGTCCGGCAAAATTTTGATCTTCCCATTCATTTATTATATTCGTCGTTTCCCCCTTTTTTGTTTTGATTTGGTTTTCTATTTGTTAGGGGGGGCACCAATTTAAATCTTTTTTAGTTTTGTACTGTGGGTTATTCCTTTACCTGTTTAGATTTTGCCTTTTGTTTTTGCCTGTGGTGGTTTTGGTTTTTGCCTATAACCACATAATCCAAAAATTCAATGTCAAAGGATCAGTGTAAAGTGAGCTTTCCCCCTATGGATTTCCTCCAGGAGGTGGGTTTTTTATTAGTTTTTCAGGGTCTTATTGTTTTTAGGTTTTCTTTTAAATCCATTTTTTTTGGTGTTACATTTTTGTATTAACAAGGGTGGTTAAAGATTTAAAAGGGTTTCCAATTTTCATTTCTATTATTTAAGTGTGTGGTATACCAGTTTTCGGCAAAATATTTTCATTTATTAAAGGAGGGAGTCAATTCTTTTTACCCCTTGGCTTTTTGCCTTTTTGTCCAAAAACTTCTTTAGTGTGAAAACACTTTATTATTTTGTATGGGTTTTTATTATTTCTTTTGGTTTTTCTTCTTTTTCTATGTGTGTTCCATGGGGTCCCATTTCCTCTAAAAACTTATTATCTTTTAATACCTAGTTTTAAATTTGATATATTAAATTAACAATTTTTAAATTAAGGCCATATTTTTTTAATTGTTCATTTGGAATTTTATTTATTTCTATTACTTCTTTCCTTTTTTTATAGTTATTCTTGTTTATTGTATTTGTTTAGAATAGTTTTCTTTTAAAATATTATCTGTGATATTGTGTTATGTGTTTTTTGTGATTATTTAGGAATTTTTCTTATTTGATTGTTTTTAAAATTATATTAATTCTCCCTTCATTACAGTATGTTTTTCTGGGATTGTCTTTATATTTTGTTTTTAAAAATCAATAGTAGGTTTTTACTAAAATTGTCTAAACTTGATCTTATATTTTTTTTACCCAGGTGGTTCTCTGTAGGGGGGACTGATATCATTAAAAAAAACAATAAGGGCCCCTGCCCAAAAGCGTGGCTCAGGCGTTGGCTGGTAGGCAGTGGTTGAGGGGCATACCCCACCCATGAAATAGGGAGGGGAGGTTCATGGTTTGTTCCATTCCTGATACAAGGTGTTGTTGGCATTGGGCTTTTTGATCCCCCAGGTGTTGGTGGTTCTTGGTTGCAGGCTAAGCAGCAAAGACAAATGTGTCCTTTCTCTCATCTTATTATTGTGTGTGGTCTGTCTCTTCATACGGCCCTCTCTACACGTCCTCTCTGAATTAAAAGAATCACACCCTCAACTCCCCACCACTTATTATTTAATATAAATTCGGATAACTGGTTTCAAAAAGGAAATATCCCAATTTTAGGGCTTAATCCCAACTGGGCTGGTTTTTCATAGGTGGAATGAAGGGGGGGCAGGCCAGAAAGGGATAAATTTTTCATTTTTTGGCGGAATCCTTCTCTAGTGTTCAGCTCTGCATTGCAGAGCAGCTTTCCACTTTGGGAAGGACCCAAAACTTTTTTTTTCCACCCACTCAATAACCTTAGGGGTCTATTCAAAGGGGGGCTATAGGACAAATCTTTTTTTGGCAAAAGGGAAAAGGAGGTCCTTTTTACTATTATATACTTTCGGGGGGTTGGGGGTAGGGAGAGGAAGGAGGTTTTAACAAACAGGTGGGAAATGAGGGGATGGCACCCTAAGTGGGGGGGAAATTGATAATTTCTTTTCCTATGGAATTCAACCATTTTTAGGCACCCCCACCCCTTCTCCAATTTTTTTCTAGGGGGCCCCTATCTCTTGTGTCATTTTTTAAGTGGTTATAAGTTCCTGAACCTTCTCTTTCAAGTGTCAGCAGCGGTATCTGGGTGCTGTTCTTTTTGGGTTGCGTCAATCATATTATTTCCCTATTCCAATCGTTTTCATGTACTCATCCACCCATCTACTCTTGCCAATCTTCCAGGAAAGGGGAAAACAACAATTGGAAACAAACATCATGTTTTTCCACTTTAATTGGCTGCCCTTTTACATTCTCTACTTCATTGGGTGGTTTGTAGGGATTTCCATCCTGCTTTGCCCTTTTGTCCTTTTTACTATATAAATTTTCTAAAGGAGATCTTGGGAAAAATAAGGAGATTGGATTTAAAAAATGGATTTCATTTAGGGTTCAACTAATTACTGTAAACTTTTTTCTTTTCTCTAGGTTTGGTTCCTTCTAAATCAAGGAAGGGAGGGGTACCATACACTTCTTATGGGGGGCAAAAGCCCAATGTTTTTTTCTTAGTTGGCCCTTAAACTGTCTGTTATACCATTGGAAAGGATTTTTGTTTTAAAAAGAAAAAAAAAATGCTTTCTTCTTTAAAAGTTTAAAGGCCCTCTTTCCGCTTTTTTTTCTCCCAATTTATTTTACCCCAAGGTTTTCTCTGCTGGGGAGGTATTGGAGAAACTGCATTTTCTTATGCTTTTTTAAATTCTTGAAAAATATTTCAGGTTTTTTATTTTATTGTGTAGGTGTATAAATTGTTCTCGGGAACAGAAATTTAACAATAGGTGAAATTTCTCCCCAAAAAAAAAAAACCACAGAAAATGGGCAGGAATAGACTTTAGAAGAAATTTCAACAAAAAAAAAGGGGGAATCCAAGGGATTTCTCTGGGATAGTTCATAATAAGGTTCTCACTTCACTTGTTCCAACAGACTCCCAACTGGGGGGGGGGTGGTGGGAAAAAACCATGGGACTGAACCCAGAAAATTTTTTGGGGAAAAAGAAAAAAACCATTCCAGGTGAGGGGACTATTTAGGTATTTTTTTTTTCAATAAAAATTATGGGAATTATATAGCTCTGTTCTTTTTAAATAAATATGTTTTAGTATGTTTACTTAAACTGGGTTAAAAAGGGGGACCTTAAAAACTCAGAACTTTTCTTGGGGGAAAAATTAAAGTGGGAAAACCATTTTTATGGGACTGATAGTTTTACAGTGGTTCGGCCATAAAAAATTCATTAGGGTTCCAAAACAGAGAGCCAAATTTTATTATTCAAAAAACTGTACTACGATACGATTGAAATTTTCTTTTTGGGATGAGCCAAATTTTTTAAATTAACTTTTAAAAAAATTCTTCTCTAACGTGGGCCACTTCTTCCAAAATAATGGGTGACTCGCCCAAGGGCCCATGGTATTTTTTGTGGCTTAAAAAGGAGGCCCCCACACTCAAGGGGGGGCCTAAAAGAGGCCCCATGTGGGCTCTTGAGCTGCCAGCTTTTGCGGGGGTAGACCGGGGGGGGACTAGGTTGGTTTAAGTGTCTCTAGTTAAAAAACTGGGGGGTTTCAAAAAAACCCAAGGATCTGTCACCCATTTCCATTTTAACCATGGCTCTAAGGATAAGGTTAAAAATTCAGGGGTCTGTGTTTGGGTTGCCTCAATTGATAGGTTGTGGTGATTAAATAAATCCCTTCACCTTTGTGGGTTAAATCATGAGAGATAAGCTAGGTAAAAGTTTTGTAAAAACAAATAATAAACCAACAAAAGGGGCCTGGGGCAGTGGGGAAAGGGGCACCCCCCATCAAAATATGGTAGGCTTACCCGTTAAAATGGTTGTGTTAAAAAAACCCACTCCCACGAGGCTTAGTCTTAAAGCTTTTAGCCGGTTCCGTAATGTACTCTTCAGGGGTTGCCTTCCCACCCTTTGGTGTAATTGCTTTTATTGTTTTTGTGGGGGATTTTAGGGTCCACCCCTGGAGAGAGTAATTAAGGGAATACTGAAAGGCCAGGGGGCCTCACCTAGTTTCAATTTATTATTTTAATAACCCCAAATGAAAATGATAACAACAAAATTAATGACCTTCCGCAGGGGGATTGTTTTGGGTATTTTGGCCATTTTAATTTAATTTAAACCTTATTGAAGGAATTCCCACTGGGGGACTTATTCTATGGGGAACTTTGGGGGACACAGGGTTTTTTGGGAACATCTACCAATTTATGTTGTGGCCAACATTTATTGAATTCATTTTACATGAGAGCGGTTGGGTCCTTGTCCTGTTCTGGTTGGTGGGGTGGTGATGGAGTTTTGCAGCTATCCTTAATTTGCCTGATTTTAAGGATGGATCTTAGAAAAAAGCCAGCAAGGGGAGATGGTGATTTGGCTTTTTGGATAAACATTTTCAACCCTCTTGGGTGTTGCCCCCCAGGGAAGGTTTTAAAAGGGGGGCATTTATTTACCAAGGGGGTGGGTTATTTAGAAATTTTGCAAAAAAAATGTTGGCCTAAATTTTCTCGTATTCGGAATGAATTTGTATTTACCTTTGGAGGCATACTAAAGTGTAACAAAACTAAAATTTGTTTATAAAACTAGGGAAAAGAAAAAAAATTCAGGGTCAGTCCTTAGTAACCAATTAACTAACTTACTACTATTATTGAAAGGGGCCCCATTTAAATATTCACAGTGGTGGTTGGCCGGAAATATAACCCAAACACATAATAACTGCTGGATGGAGATGCTGAAGTTTTTTAATTACATTGCATCCAATTAAAAAACGAAACATTTTATTTTTTGTATTGCACAGGCCCTTTTGTATTAGTGGGGGGGGGGGGACCACTAGGGGATTTTTTTCTGATGGTGATGTGATGTTTAAAACATTCCCCCCTTTACTCCAGCACTTATTCCTCCCACACTGTTAAGTGCAATTTAACCCCACAACCTTTTGAGTCCACTTTAGGGGGGGGGAAGCAATCTCCTTGGTTAAAGGATAGGAATTTCAATTTGTTCCCACCGGTATTTTTTTATCGGCGCAGTCTCTTGTTGTTCAAAGTAAAACTCTTTATTTTACTTGGCTTTATTGACTCCAAAAGTGGCAAAAAAGGTTAGTGATGTTTGGTCCCCCCAATTTTCCATTTTTTAGCACAAAAGAGGGAGAGGGCCATATAAGTGTTTCTCCCTTTACGTGTGGGGGATACAAAATGGTCCATGTGTGTAGGGGAAAAATCATTCATGGTAATTTTGGGTTCTTTCTCTGGACAGCAGATTATTTTCATATTTTTTAGCATTTAAAACCTCTCTTTAGGGGTCCATTTCCTTGGTTGTTGTTAAAATGGTTTAAAAATTTCCATTCCTTTTTATATGGGCGGTAGAGGTGAACATTTCCATTGCGGTATTATATGTATACCCACTGGTACAGGGCTTCTTTATCCCCCAAGGATCTCGTTTCTTCTTTCAATGGGGGGGCAAACCCTGATGCCCTTATTTCAATTAGCGGTTAACTTTTTTAATTTTAATGGGTAAAAATAACAGGCCTTTTATTTGGATCAGGGGCCTTTTTACCATTCCGAACTAAATTCTTTCTTTAATCCTTTTAAATGTTTATTTTCTTACTTTTCAGGGCAAATCCAAGTGGCTTTTTTTAATATTTCCAGGGTTCTTTGCGGTTCTGTTCACTTTCATTCTTTTCCTTTGCCCTTATCTAATTTTTGCAACTTTCTTTTTTTTTCCTTCCCATCCCATGGAAGGTGTGATAATCCCAAAACTTTACTAGCAAGTTTACTCCCATATCCTCACCACCCCCAAGCCCCCTGGTCCTTACCACCTTAATCTTTACTTTGTGGTTCTCTTATGGAGATTTTGGTTTCCATTCTGAAAACATTTTTCAGGGTTTAATTGGGAAACTGATTTAGTAGTTTGAAGGTTTTTTATAAACTGGCTTTTTTTTTCTTGCTTCATGTATGATTGTTTTTCAAGGTTTTTCGTTCCATATGGTTTTTTTGCTAATGTTTCCCCAGTTAACCTTCTCATTTCCCTTTTTTATTTTTTTTTTAAATAACGGCGATGTTAAAGCAATATCCTTATGAATATATACAGTTGAATATTTTTTCAGTTGTTTGTGGTTTTTTGTAATCCTAATTTATATTAATATTAAACAAGCGGATATATTGCCATTTTTTGGTTTTTATCCTTTTTGTAGAGGGATGGGATAGAATATTTTTGGGGGCCGTTTTTCCCAACTTTTGGGGGGTTTATTTATGAATATATATATTGCTGCTATAATATTTGTTGTTGTGGAGTTTTTGGGGCAGGCAAATATGGTGCTTTTTCAATCTCTCTCTTGCTAATATTTACCTAAGGAACCCTTGAAACCATGTTGGCCCCCATTCATATTGGTTAACTTCTGTTTTAAAACCATTTTGAGGGGAAAAATAAACTAATTTGGTGGGCTACCCCATTATGGCAAATTCCTTTGAACCAAAGTTGTTGTTGTGAAGTCTCCAATTTTTTTTGGCCCCCGGACATCCCTCAAACCAAACGGGGGCAAAGCCCCAGGGATTTTCAATACCTGAAGAGGATGATTTCATTTACCTAAAGGAGGGGGGGGGGGAAAATTTCCGGAAATTCTAGGGTAGTGGTTGGGGGATGGTTTGGGAAAAACCCGGGACCCCTTAAAAATTCCCTTTATTGTTTGGACTTTCAAAAACCCCACACAACACAACCCACCAAACACCCCACATACAGAGCTGAAAGGCCCAGGGGCTCCTATTTTTTCTGTTCCCAAGGGACTTGGGGGGATTATCATTTATTTTTGATTAGCCCTTACATTAACATGTAATTAACTAAAAACCAGTTAAATTTTTACCCCTGTATAATTGGTGGAGTTGGGCTTTTTCGCTTTTAGTGAAGGCTTTTGTCAACCAGATGGCAAGATGCCCATGAGTACCAGGGCTTCCATATCGCGCTAGGGTTAGCACTAATAAACCCAATAAAACACTTATACATACTGGAATTACTACTGGCCGGTTTCACCCACATTTGCAATAACAACAGTATCCAGCCGCTGGGGACTTTCCTCCCCCTCGCTTTGCCCTTTCCTATCTCAAAATAAGCTATCCTTACTCATCTATGATTTTCAGATTTTAATAATTGTTCTATTATATGGAACCCACCTCCACCCAGGCCTTTAATTTTAACCCCTAAGGCCACGTTTTCTGGGGAATCTTGGGATAGGGTCCATTTCAGGATGTGGTGTTTTCAAGTTTTTCCCATTGGCATCATTTCTAACCTATGCTCTGGTTGGGAGGGGGGAAGTTGGCCTTATGGCATAGTTGTTTGGGCCCCACTCACATTTGCATTGGGGGATTTCCCTTTCCAAAGGATTTGAAAACTCTAGTAAAGTGTTTACTGGTTTTGGGGCATTTTTACGCCAAGTAAATTTACTGGGGGGCCCCTCCCAGTAACCTGGATTACCAATTTTTTCACATAATGTATCTATTTAATTCAGTGTTTGCCCAATTTTTACACTGAAAATTTTTTACTTTGGGGGTGAAATGTAAAATTTACGCAGGTATTTTACTAGGGGGTTTCCCCATACAGTATTGTTAATAATAAACTTGTTTTTGTAAATCCTTATCTTTCTTTGGTCTATCTTTAACACCAAACCCACAGATGGGCCAATAATATAAAGAACCGTTTCTTGGGACACGGGGGGACACTGCCGCTTATAATTTTTAAATTTCTTCTAACCAACTTTGACATGTAGTGTAATAGGTTCAAGAGGGGATTCATTTCTGGTTCTTCTGCTGGGCTCCAACTGATTCATCGGGATTCCATTGGTTGGGTTGGCTGTTACCTTTTTTCGTATATGGGTGGGCTGTTTCAATTTCCCTAAAATTTAAGGGGGGGAATAACTTTTATTAAGTTGGAAGGGTCAATTTAAAGAAAATCCAAGAGTCATCAAAATTAATTACAATATTTTAAAAAGGTCGGGATGGTTTTGTTTTCCCAAGGGTTTCTGAATTCTGTGCCAGGCCACATTAAAGGTATCTATCTCACAACTCGGGGAGTGTTGGGGCCATTTATACATAGCTGCTGTAAACATGGACCCCAGTGAGGAAGGGTGGGAATTGGGCTCAAAACCTGTGCTAAGAAAAATTTGGATTCAGAGGAAAATGAGTCTTTTTTTTCCTCAGGGCCATATTTCAGCACACAACAAAACCAAATTCAGTGAGAGGATTTTATGTTGGCATTACGGGGCGCTTAGGGTCTTTTTTCTAGAGGCTACCAGGAACTTGACCAAGAGGGATGGTTCACTTTCAATGATTAGGAAAGGGTAAACATAGATTAGTTCTCTGCCGACAGAAACCAACAAATGTGAAACTTCAAGGAGAGGGATTTCCCCTTATTTTGGCTTTGGGTAATTCCCTTTTTCCCATTTTGCACAGGGACTTTTGATGGGCTTAACATGGGGGGCCTTTTTTGCAAAAAAAGGGTAACTCTTTTTCATTTGTGCAACTTTTCCACAAATGGAGAATTTCTTTTGCTGCTCAATCTTAAAGGATTGGATTGGGATAGGTAGTGTTAAAAATTTCATGTTTTTCTGGGGATATTGGTCACTTTTTTGTTTCACACGAACCGATTTGGGTGAACCCCCCCCACTTGCAGGTTGGCGTGTCTTCTTCCATTTTCTCTTTTTGCAGATGGAAGACCCCCCAGTATTATGAGCCACTTTGCAAGGGAAGAAGAACTTTGGGGACCTTTTTAAGGTTGGCTTGGCTTTGGCAAGGGGGGGGCCAAAGCCTTATAGTATAAACTCAAATAAGCACTTTCCCTATTACAATTTTTTGTCCATTGAAATGGCCAACTCAACACAAAATACCCCTATAAAAAGTAGTTAAGTTCCTATTATTTTTTTTTTTCTTCCATTTTGCAAATAATTACAGGAGGGCTCAAAGATGTTTAGACTTTCTTTGTTGTCAAAGGTTTTCCATTGAAATTTCAATAAATGCCTGGAGCTGGCTGGGACCACAACCAAAAATACCAGGGGGGGGGGGACTGGTTCTGGACACCCTTAAAAGCCTATTATTAAGGGGTAATCTCCTCCAGGACTGGCTTTGAGGTCAAAAGGTTTTTTAATTAAAATTGTAGTTATTTTATAATATGTCTAATTGGGGGGGGGGGAAACAGGATGGACTTAAAAAAAAGGTTTTTCACCAGGGGTTGGGCATAAGCCACTAAAATTCTAAAATACTCGGGGGGGGGGGGGTGTCATAATGGGGAGGTTTTTTTGGGGGGAAGGGGGGGGGACCATGACAAGGGGTTTGAAAATACAAAAAGAAATGTTGTCCACCATTAGCTGTTTTTGCTCGCTGAATAGGCGTTAAATGGTAATAAGGAAGGGCTGTGGTATTTGTTTATGTTTTTGGGGCCTTTTTTTCTGTGGTCAAGCAGAAAGGGTAAAAAAGTCCTGAAAATTAGGGTCAGCCTCTTTCAGGAAGGGGCGTTCCTTCTTGCTGAACCCCTTTTTGAAAAGCCCTTGTTGTGGGCCCCTTCCCTTTAACATTAAAATATACTGTTTGAATTTTATGGGAGACACTAAAGTTTCCATTGATTTAATAAGGGCAAGAGGGGCTGATGAATATACGTTTCCTTATGCAGCATTTCGTTGATGGTGCTGAATATCCAGGTCCGTTTTTGTACACTATCCTGGTTTAGCTGAATGAGTGGTAAGTGAGGTGCTTTTAAAGTTTATTTTGGTTTACTATTGTATGGTGGTGGAGAACAAGGTAAAAATTAACTCAAGGAGTTATAGTTAGTTAAATGTGTTCTTTCTATGGGCATTTTTATTTCCCCACTATCTCATTCCTTAACAGTAAAACTTCCATTTTAGTATTAGAAGGGTTTGTTCTCCCCAAAAATTTAATACAACCCACTCCCAACTTTGGAATAATAATATTCTAAAGGGCAGTGGGGATTATATTAAAATAATTAAATTTTTCACTTTTGCAAAAAGTGGGGATAGCTATTCCTCAGCTGTTGTTATAAGTGTGGAGTTAAGGTAACATTTTTTTGGAAAAAAAATAACCCTGTATTTTACTCTTTATCTCCCTTAATTTGTAGGATTAAAAAAAAAAAACCCAATAAACTGAACAATAACACATGGGCTTTTAGGGGAGGGAACCTTGTAAAAACTTGCCTCAACATTCCCACCAACTAAAGTGGCCTGGAAAAATTTTTTCAGCTTTCGGCTCTAGATATTATTTTCGGGAACCTTTGGTGGGCAGTGAATCTCCCCCCCAACTATGCTGATTGTAGTAAACCATATAGCTTATAGTTATTTGATTTTATATGGGGCATTAATCGTTATATTTTCTTAAGGAAAAGGATCACATTATTTAAAACTCTCTAGATTATGTAGAACCTTTAGGTTTTTTGTAAAAGGATAAAAAAAAACTTTTGGTTTTTAAACCCTTATATCCCCAGCCCACACTACAAGAAACCCAAACTCTTGGGGCATTCTTACTACTAAGTGCTCAATAAATTTTTTTTTTGTTGGTGCAATATTGGCTTACAAAAATAATGGATTAGGAAAAACAATTATTTCAATAAGGGGGGGGGAATAGGGGAGTTAAACAGGGCTAGGAAATAATTAGTGATTTCACAAAACAGGGGTTTTGTTATTTAAGGTTTGGGGTTGTGTTTTTTTTTATTTGCAAAAAGCATTTTTTAGTTAATGGGTAGAAATCTCTTAAAAAACCTAAATATAATTCACTCTAAACAAATTCAGGTATTTGTTAATGTAACTCATTTTCATTTTCAAAGAAAATTATTTTTATTCTCCATTCAATTAAATATATAAGTTGCCACACATCTACTAAGTGCTAGAAAAACTTTAATACATACCAGGAGGTAATATTGGGGAAATGATATAAAAAACAACAACAATAAGGAAAAAACCATGCTATTTGGCCAGGAAATTGGCAATGTTTGTGCCATGGAAAGAAAGGCCAATGTAGGAAAAGTTGTGTAGAGGGACAGATAAAATAGCAGAAAGGGGGGGGGACTATATTGGTTCGGTTGTTTTCAGGGGTAATCTTTCCTATCTCTTAATAAAAAGAGTATATTAGGCAAAATTTTTAAGCCATACCATAACATCAAGCTTTACCACCCTCCAATGCCCAAAGCCACCACCCACCAGGGGCCAAAATCAGGGGAGCGGAAGTATGCAAAATTAACCCCCAATTTCAAGTCGGGATGGCTTGCATGCCACAGGTGGGAGAGGAGGGGGGGAGAGGCCGGAAGGGGCTTGGTTTTCCCTGGCCAAATAGAGGGAAAAAAGCCAAGGCTTTTACGCCTGCCCTGGCCCTTGGGCCTTGGGCCCTCCCACTTAAGGGGAGCTACAAAAAGTTTTCAAATTTATAGGGAACATTTAAATTAAAATCCCAGATATCCCCAGACTGAGGCCTCCGCTGGGGTCGCGGGGGGGGGGGGGGGGGTGGGGTCATTGGCCAGCCTGCTAAAAAATAACCACCCACACAGGGCCCCTTCGGGGCCCAGGGGGGGGCCGCCCCACAACCCCAAGGGGAAACCCCCAACCTTGATGATCCAAAAAAACCCACCCTTCAGGGCCAAAATAAAACCCAACGCCGGCCCCCCCACCAATTGCCACCCAGGGCCTCTTATACTATCTCTAATCCTATTTCTAATAAAAAGGAAATATGTTATGCCAAAAATTGGGGGGGACCATCCCACTCCCAAAACAACAATAATTTTTGATGGGGCTTGCCCCCCCCGATTTGTGGTTACAAATGGGGTGACTTCTTCCCATTAGGGTGGGGAGGGGACCAACAAAGGGATGGCCGCCACAAGATGGGCCCGGCAGGGGGGGAGGGGCGGGGCAGTTTAGGGGGGAGGGGACCCAGGTTGTATAAAAGTTGTTGCAAGGGGAGGGGCAGTTTGGTGGGGCAATCCAGGCCTGCAGGGGGAGGGGGGGGCCAGTTGGGGGAGGGGGAACCACAGGGCCTGCAAAGGGGTGAGGGGGGAGTTGGGGGGGCAAAAACTGGGGGGGGCATTGGCGGAGTTGGGAGGGACCCAGGCCAGGTTGCGGGGGGGACCCCAGGCCTGGCACGGGACGAAGGGCAATGGGGGGGGGGGAAAAACAGGGTGGCCTGGCAGGGAGGGGGAGGGGGCAGTTTTAGGCCTGCAGGGGGAGGGGGGTTGAGTTAGGGGGGCCAATACCAGGGCGCTGGCCAGGGGGGCAGCAGGTTTTTAGGGCCCATCAAATTTTTCAGGCTGGCAGGGGGACTATGGTGGTTTAGGGGGTGATTTCAGGGGCTGGGGCAGGGGCAAGAAGAAAATGCAGTTTAGTGGCAAAATCAGGAAGGGGGCAGGGCAGGGTTGGAAGCAAGCAGTTGGGGAGCCGCCAGCCATAGGTCCTAGGATTGTTGAGGAAGGGGGGATCAGGGGGGGGGGACCATCCCTCGAGGGGGGGGTTCCCCCAGATTGGAGGGAGAGTGGTAGGGCTGGGGGCCTGGAGGGGGCTTGAGGGGGGAACACCGCCCCCCCACATGGGCCACGGATTTTGTTTTTTGCCACTGGGGGCCTTCTGTCTTATAATAATAAAAAAGGCATAATATAATGCTAAATTTAGGGGGACCAGAACACATCCTTTCCTGATAAAAGCCGGGGGCCTGAGGAGGGAAAAAGCCTGGCGGGAAAGGGCCCCGGTGCCAAAGAGTGACAGATTGGAAAGGCTTTTGTGCCGGCCAAGCCGGGGGGGGGACGGGAGGTGCCCTATACTCCTGCATGGAAAATTTTCGTCCATTCGGGGGGGCCTCCCAGGTTTTCTCACTACAAAAATAGGGAATAAACAGTTTTCAGCTGAGATTTGCTGAGGACAATAGCCAAGGAAACCCCAAACGAAAAATCAAGGAGGGGAAGGGACATAGGGGGGGTGACAAGTGGCAAAATTTGGCCAAAAACAATCTTTAGGAAAAAGGGAAGTTTGGGGAACATTGTTTGGGAGGAGGGATTTAGAAAAGCGCGGGGGGTTCAGTGTGAGGTCTTCTGAGAAATGGGAAAAGACTAGGGGGGGCAGTTCCCCTTTTAACCAGGGGGGGGGGGACTAAAGGGGATTGTAAGGGGCTTCCTTTTCAGGCCTCTTTACCTCTCCTTTTTACTACCGTTGTTCTTTTGTAATTAAAAAAAGCACCCAAGCCCAAAAGAAAGGCTTTACTTTTTTCTTGGGTTTTTGGGTGGAGGGGGCCCAGTTTTTAGTTCCCGTTGGTTCATTAGTAGGAAAAGGTGTGGTGGGATCCACCAAAAATAGAAAAAAAACCCTTTTATGAAATCTACTTAATCCAGAGGAAAAAACTTTTGGTCTTGAGGGGGAGGGTGGGTGGGCGCGTGCACTGTTGGATTAAATATGAGGGCAGGGGAGGCACGGGAGGAAACATTTTTCAGAAGAAAACTTGAAAAGAAGCAAAATTTTAGTAAGTCCCAAGGAGGCTTGAATCTAATGGGGCGGGGTGGGACATTCCTTTCATTGGTTATCCAGTGGGGGGGAAAAATTCCTCAAGGGCAACCAGGCCTGGGGCCATACCTGATTTCATTCATGCATGCCAGCCTTCTGGGTTCCCAATTCCAGCCACATGGTTTTCCAGGGGGAAGATGGGGACACAGGGGTGAGGAATTTCCCCAAATTGTGATTTTTTTCCCAAGGGGCATCCTTCTTTGCCAAAACTTAAAGCTCATTTCAAAAAAAACCTCAAAAGCTAGCAAAGATATCTTTTCTCGCCCACTTTTTGAGATGGAACTTATGGGGCCTTTTTTCTTCCCCCTCCCCAACCCCTTTTTTTCCCGGTTCCCCCGTTGGTTGTGGGCCAATCTCTCGCAAGGAGGGGGAATAATCTTAGGGAGTATACAAACTACTGATTGAGAGCTGAAAACCACTGGAAGTGCCTTGGCTGATGGGGGGGACTCCCAACAGCTTGTTTCCACATGGGGAAAAAAAAACCCGGCTCAGCTCAAATACTGGTGTGCTTGGAAGTGGTGCATTTTAAATTTCAATTTTGCCCAACCCCCTGTCTTCACGTTTTAACTGGAAAATTTGTCCATAGGTGGACTTTTTGAACCCAAAATCGTTTTCAAACCAAGGCGGGGCATAAGGGGGGGATTAAAACCCACCTGTTGAGGGAAAAAAAATTCACTTTTTGGACTCTCTTTTGCAAGCTGAAAAAAAACTACACCTTCCAATTCATATTCCCAAAGGGGGATTATTCCTATCCTGTCTGTTACCTTTCCGGAAACGGGACATTGCTTTTGCTTGTCGCTTTTTCTGGAGAATAGAGGGGATACAAAATTTCCATTTTCTTCTACCTCCCCATCCCCATATCTCTAACCTTTGCCAGAGCATCTATTCTTTCATGGAAAAATTCTAAATGGGGCAAACTTCCAGCCCTACAGGTTGAGGGGGGAGGACTTGTTTTCCCCCCCCCCCCCACCCCCCCACTTTTTTTTTTTTTTAGCGTTCTTTCCATATTACTTTCTAAAAATGGGTTTTGTTAGCTTGGAAGGCATTGGTATGTATTATATATTTAAAACTCACAGGTTCCCTCCTGAGGGGGCTCATCTAGGCTAAGCTAAACTCGAGGATGGCTTAAAAACTGCGGCAAAAAAGGGTGACATTTTGGCTTATTGTTCCTTTTTTCCTGACTATCAAATGGTGGGGACCCCCCCCCCGTGGAAAACGGAAATCCCTTTTCCACAAGAGGGGAAAAACCGGGGGAAATATGTCTTTTCTCAAATTTGGGCTTTTTTCCAGGTGGTAACACTTAATGGATTTTTGGTTTCATTTTAAACAAATTAATGATCGAAATTTTTGCCTTTTTCAAAATAACGGTAAAATTTGCGATTTTTTGGGGAGGGATGGGAAGGCAAGTGGGAGGATAGGGGGTGGTGGTAGGGGAATTTTTCGGGTATTTTTTCCTCCTCGTTGAAGTAGAAAAGGGGTGAAATGGGCCTTCTTTTTTGTATCCACTGGATCTTTGAAAATTCCCTTTTAGGGGGGGCAGTGGCTTCCCCCTTGGAGGGGAAAAGGGGGGTTTTCCCCAGGGAAACCCGGGGGGGGTTTTTTTAGAAAACAAATGTAAGGGCCCGGGCC
>JAJQQW010001614.1:0-7500 GCA_025583905.1 Ia io | reverse complement strand
TTTTTTTTTTTTTTTTTTTTTTTTTTTTTTTTTTTTTTTTTTTTTTTTTTTTTTTTTTTTTTTTTTTTTTTTTTTTTTTTTTTTTTTTTTTTTTTTTTTTTTTTTTTTTTTTTTTTTTTTTTTTTTTTTTTTTTTTTTTTTTTTTTTTTTTTTTTTTTTTTTTTTTTTTTTTTTTTTTTTTTTTTTTTTTTTTTTTTTTTTTTTTTTTTTTGTTTTTTTTTTTTTTTTTTTTTTTTTTTTTTTTTTTTTTTTTTTTTTTTTTTTTTTTTTTTTTTTTTTTTTTTTTTTTTTTTTTTTTTTTTTTTTTTTTTTTTTTTTTTTTTTTTTTTTTTTTTTTTTTTTTTTTTTTTTTTTTTTTTTTTTTTTTTTTTTTTTTTTTTTTTTTTTTTTTTTTTTTTTTTTTTTTTTTTTTTTTTTTTTTTTTTTTTTTTTTTTTTTGGGTGTGGGAGGTGGCGGTGGTTAATTGTGTGACGTGGAGGGGGTGGGTGGTGGTGGTGGAGAGGTGGGGGGGGGTGTGGGATGGAAGAGTAGGGTGAGGGGGGGAGGGAGGAGAGGGGAGGGGAGTTGGGTGGTGGAGGGGGGTAGGGGGGGGCGCGGGGTGAGTGAGTGAAGTCGGTGTGTGTAGGTATCTGGGGAGGTGTGTGGTTTGGAGGGGGGGTGGTCGGAAGTGGCAGGTGGTGTTGTAGTGGGATACAGGGGTGGTGGGGGGAGAAGGTAGGAGGGGGTTTGATGTTTTTATGGTTCTATTTTGATTTATTTTTTTTTATCGGATGTTAGTGGGAGTTTAGTTTGATTTCTGGTCTTTTTATTAAACAGTGGTGATTTGTTTTTTTCTAATATGATTGTTTTGATTTTTTAGTCTATATTTTTATTTTTTGGTATTTTATAGTTTGTTTTTGGATTAGAAAGAGATTTATTATTTTATTGTTTTTTTTAGGCTCACGTGTTAATATTTTTTTCATTTTTTTTTTGTTTTTTCGTTCATTGTTCTTGCGTTTCATATTTTGATAGTTTTTCGAGATTAAATATAGGAGTGATAAGGTTTAATAAAAAATTGTCCAATTTTTATATATCTTAAAGTTATAATATAAGAATTAAATAAAAGTATTATTTACAGTTTTGCTTTAAATTATAATAAATTTAGTTAATTAAAAAATAAAGAAAATTCAAGTGTAAAAGAATATTAAAAAATAAATTTAATTTAATCCGTTGGTATCATAATTATGTTTTCTAAACAAAAAAATTATTCTAATATAAATGAAAATATAGTGGCTGAAAGGTGATAAAATATATTAATAATAAAAAGAAAAAAAATAAAATTGTAAATAAATAAAATAAAAGGTGCAAAACGTGAAAATTAAAATGTAAAATAAAAAAAATTAAATAAAATAATAAAAATTTCTGTAAAAAAAAAAAGGTAGGAAATTTATTCTTTATAAAAAAAAATGGGAAATATAATAAGTTAAAATATCAGATATTAAATGGAGACGTAAGATATTCTTATTATAAAAATGATTATGTCGATTGGGAAAAATAATGAATTTTTTTAAAAGTACAAAAGATGTGGAAAAAAAGAAATTTATTTATTATTAATAAAGGTCCCCGTGGTCTATTAAAAAAAATAATAGATATTGAGTATAAAATATGAAAATAATAAAAAAGTAAATGGAAAATAAAAGCGGGTACATATTAAATTAAAAATATATAATCTAAAAAAAAAAAAATTAAAAAAAAAATTAAGTTAATATTTTATAAATAATAAGAATATAAAATGTAGGATTCGGTGTTATAAGTTTTGAAAGAATGTTATTTAATATTAAAATTGGGTAATGGTTGTTTTTAAAGGTACGTATTGGGAAAAAGGTTGAACATTTTAAAAGGTTAAAGTAAAGTTTGAAATTGACGTAGTGGGGAAACGGGTGTTATTTTCTTTTTTATGTCTGGGTATGTAGTAAATATAAATTAAAATTTTTACGGTAACCCGATTTAAAAAAATGAAATGGTAATTGGTGAAAATAAAAAAAAAAATTAAAAAAAAAGTATTTTTGATATTATATTTCTTAATTAAAATAATAGTTGTTATATTTTTTGTTTATTTTGTTTAATGCCAGTGTGGGGGCCCCCCACATAAATTCCCCCCCAATTTAATAAAAAAAATAATTAATAAAAAAAAAAAAAAAAAAAATGTGAACATCATAAAGGAAAATATAAAAATAAAGAGTATAAAAAGATAAATCAAAAAGGAAATAAAGTATAAAAAAATTATTTTTTGTTAAGAAAATTTGTTTGTTAATTAGTTCTGTATTGATTTGTGTTTTTATTTTAATAAATTAAATAATTTGAATCAATAATGATTAAGAATATGCAACAAGATACAATAAAAATAACAGTCCCTCAAAAAATTAAAAATATAAAAAATGCTTTTTAATATGGAATGAATATTTATATTCTAAATAAATAATAAAATTAATTAATATATAAAAATATTATTTGTTGTGTGTAAAAGGATGTAATTGTGTGTGTATAATTGAATTTGATTTTGTTTTGTATAAATTAATAATGTTTACTGAATGGTTTTTTATCAAAAAGAAAAGTTTATGAAAAAAAAATTAAAATAAAATTAAATTATAAATTAAGTATACTTTTTATAGAATTTTGTTAAATAAGTATTATCATTATGCTTTACAAAATGATGCGATTCTTATTCCGCAAGAATGTAAAAAATATGTGTTAAACATTAATTTTTTTTATAATTACTTATTTCTTTTAACTATTTATTCTGTTGTGAATTTTTTTAAGTTAAAGTTAAATGGGAGAGGTAGGTCTTTGAAATAAAAAAACAGTAATTAAAACTTGAAAATACAATTTGTACAATAATAATAAAAAGTTGTGGAGTGGGTGGTTTTTATTTATGTAATCATGTTAGGATTAGGTTGTAGGTTTTTGTTGTTGGGACATATGATGGTAAATTAATGGCTATTTATTTTTTACGTTATTTTTTTTTTGTGCCTTCTTTTTTTTTGAATGGAATGATTTAAAAAATTTTAAATTTATAATATTTTGGTTGGAGGTTTTGTTGAAATTTAATAGTTAGTATTGTTTTTTAATTTTATTTGAAAAAAAGGAAGAGGGAAATTAGGCTTGGTGTGGTTTTTTTTTTTTTCTTCTTGTTTTTAATCTTGGGTAGTGAATAGTTATGGATTTTTTTATTTTTTGCGATTGGACTGGCATTTTTTTTTTTTTGGTTGTGGATTTATTTTTTCATTTTACTGTTTTTTTACTTTTTTTTTGTTTGTTTTTGTTTTTGTTTATTTTGTTTTTTTTTTTAATTTATTTTGTAATTTTTGGTGCGTTTTTTTTTTTGTTTTGTTTTGTTTTTTTTTTTTTTTGGGGGGGTTTTTTTTATGGTGTCTTTTTGAGTTATTTTGAAACATAATAAGTTTGTTTAATTAATTTCGATTTTTAGCATTGTTTTTATTTTATTTTTTATGCTGGTACGTAGGGGTTCTTTTGTAGTAGGGTGGGTTTTTTTATTTTTTTTAGATTTTTTGGGTTTTTATTTTATTTGAGTTTTTTTTTTTTTGTTTTTTATTTTCATGGGTTTTTATTTTTTTTTTTTTTTTATTTCTTTTTTTTATTTTATTTTTGGGTTCGCCATTTTTTTTATTCATTTTTTGGGTTTTTTTTTTTGTTATAATACATTTGTTTTTTTTTTTTTTTTGATTAGTTTTAGATTCTTTTTTTTTTTTTTTTTTTTATTTTGTTTTTTAAGTTTATATTTTTTATTTAGTTTTGTTGTTTTTTTTTATTTTTTTTTTATTTTTTTATTGTTTTTTTTATTTTTTTTTTTTTTTTTTGATGTTTTTTTTATTTTTTATTATTTTTTTTTTTTTTTTATTTTGTTTTTTTGGGGTAAATTTTTAAAACCTTTTTTTTTTTTTTTTTTTTATTTGTTTTTTTGGGGGGTGATTGTATTTTTTATTTGTTTTTCTTTTTTTAAATTTTTTAAAAATAAGTTTTTTTTTTTTTTTCGTTTTTGGTTTTTTTTTTTGTTTTTTTTTTTTTTTTTTTTGTTTTTTTTTTGTTTTTTTTTTTTTTTTTTTGTTTTGGGGTTTGTTTTTTTTTTTAATTCTTATTTTTTTGTTTTTGTTTTTTTTTTTATGGTTGATTTTTTTTACTTTTTTTATATTTTCTTTTTAAGTTTGATTTTTCTCTTTCTTTTTGCTTTTTTTTTTTTTTGTTTAAATAATTTTTATTATCCCGTTTGTGTTTATTTTAATTTAATTTATTCCTTTTTTTTATTTTTTTTATTATATTTTGTGTTTTTCTATTTTTAGTTTTTTACTTTTTTTTTTTTTTTCTAGTTGATTTTTTTTTTTATTAGTTTTTTTAAGTTGGTTTTTTCTTATTTTTTTTTTTTTTTTTTTTTTTTTTTTTTTTTTTTTTCTTTTTTGAATTATTTTTTTATTAGGCATTTCCATTTTTTTTTGTTTTTTTTTTTACGTTTTGAGGTTTTATTTTTTTTTTTTGTATTTTTTTATTTTTTTTTGCTTTTATTTTTTTTTTTTTTTTTTTTTTTTTTTTTTTTTTTAGGGGGTGATTTTGTTTTTTGTTTTTTTTTGAGTTTTAGGAGTTTTTTATTTTTTTTTTTTTTTATTATTTTTTTTTTCTTTTTTTTTTACTTTTTATTTGATTTGATTTTTTTTTTTTTTTATATTTTTTTGGTTATTATTTTTTTGGGCTTAAATTTATTTTTTAAATTTTTTATTTTTTTTTGGGGGTTTTTTTTGTTTTTTTACAATTTTTTTTTTGTTTTTATTTCAGTTGTTTTTTTTTTTTAATATTTTTTTTTTTTTATTTATAACGATTTTTTTTTTTCTGTTTTTTTATATTTTTTATGTTAGGTTTTTTTTTTTAACGATATATTTTTTTAATTTTCGAAGGTTTTTTTTTTTTTTTTTTTTATTTATTTATTTTGCAATATTTTTTTTTTTTTATTTTTTTTTATTTTTTTTACTTTTTTTTTATTTTTTTTTTTATTTTAGTTTTTTTTTTTTTTTTTTTTTTGGTTTCTTATTTTTTATATTTAATTTTTTTTATTTTTTTTTTTTTATTTTTTTTTGGTGGGCCCATTTTTGTTCATCATTTTTTTTTTTTTTTTTTTTTTTATAATTTTTTATTTTTAATTTTTTTTATAATTTTTTTTTTTTTTTAATTTTGTTTTTTTTTTTTTTTTAAATTTTTTATTATAAACGATGTTTTTTTTTTATTTATTTTTTCTTTTTTTTTATATTTTATTTTATTTGATTTTTTTTTTTTTCCAAATTATTATTATTTTATTTTTTTCCACTAGTTTTTTTTTAATATTTTTTTTTCTATTTTAACAAATAGGGGGCAACCCCATATTTAGGATAAAATGCCTTTTATTAAATTTAGTTTTTATTTTTTTTCTGATTTTTTTTTTTCTTTTTATTTTATTTATTTTTTTAGTAAAGTTATTTTTTTATTATTTTTTTAAATCCTCAATTAAACCAATTTTTGTTTATATTGTTTTTTGGGTTATTTTTAATTTTTTTTTTTATTTATTTATTTTTTGTTTTATTTTTTTTTTGGTTTTTTTTTATTTTTTTTTTTGTTTTTTGGAAGGGTTTTTTTTTTTATGTTTAGTATTTTAATTTTATTTTTGTTTTTTTTATTTAAGTTTTATTTTTAGACTTTCATTTTTTAAAATAAATTACGAATATAATTTTTGTTTTATTGAGTTTTTTTTGTGGGGTTTGTTTTTTTTAGTTATTATACAGTTAATTTTTTTTAATGTTGTTTTTTATATTTTTAAGTTTTGTGTTTTTTTTGTTTATTTTGTTTTTATGTTTTTTTTTTTTTGGTTATTGTTTTTTTTTGTTTATCTAAGAGGTTTTTTTTAATATTAAAAAATGTAACGACCTTTTATTTTAAATTTTGGAATTTTGTTTTTTTTTATTGGTTTTTAGTTTGTTAAGGTTTTGTTTTTGTATTTGTATTTATTTTAAAGAAATTTTAGGAATTATGTATAATATTTTAAAGTTTTTATTTTTTTGTTTTTTAAATTAATAATAAAATTTTTTTGGGTTAAAGAGAATTTAATATTAGTTGAAATATTTTATAAGTTAAGTTACACAAAAATAATTTTTATTTTTTTTAAAAAGAAGATTATAAATATTTATTTATCTATTATTATAAAAAATTAAATAAATTTGTTAATTGGTTTAAACTAAATGGTAAATAAGTTTTAAAGATTTTTTGTTTGATTTTTAAAATAATTTTTTTTATATTTTATTTAGAAACCCATTTTATATGGAATTAATTATTATTAATTATTTATTTTTAAAGAATTAAAAATGTTGAAACGGATCAATTATTTATTAGTTATGAGTATTTCAATGCACAAACTAATTTTTTAGGAATTTTTTAAATTTGGTGAACCAGTATTGAATTTATATTAATTTGTTTTTTTTTTGAAAAAAAAATTTTGGCTTTCCACTCTGGGAAGAAGTGGGTTTATGAGACCCAAAGAACTCCACCCATTGGTTTTTTTTTTTTTTTTCCAGCCCCCAGGGTAGTCCCACTGGGGTTTAAAACCCCTAGGAGAAGTAGTGGGGGAAAAGTGGGGTGGGGTGGGGATTTTTAAGAAAGCAATGGGTTTAAAATTAAAAGAATTAGAAAGGTAACTGGAATTTGTTGGCTTTGATTGGTTTTTTAAGTTCTGGTAAGATTAGCGTTTCCTTTTTTTTTTTGAGGAAGTTTTTTTTTTAATGCCATGTGAAAAAAGGGACAAGAGAAAAATAGAGGCAAAGAAAAAAAAACTGAAAAGGGGGGCGTGAAGGGGGGTTCAGAGGAGAGGCATCCGTAAGCGTTCCGGGGTCCCCAAAAAATGAAAAAAGCCACCAAAAATGTGTTTGGGTAAATTCCAAGAAAAGAAAACCATGCAGGACAAAATGTGTGGTTAAGTCCGGGTACCCCCCCCCATGCAGCCCAATTGTGGTGGTAAGTTTTTTTTTTTTTTGCAGAAAGTGGGTTGAGCCAAAAAAAAGTGAAAGTGGCCCTTTTTTTTGGGAGGAACCCTGGGCCCCCAAGGGTTAATCCAGAGCAAACCATTTGTGAAGGGGTTTTTTTGATTTGGCCCCCTCACTTTGTTTTTAAATAGGAAGAAGAGCCCCAACTTTCCTCCCACTTTGTTGAACCCAGGAAAAAGGGAAGAGAAAAATGATGCCAAAAAGGCAAGGTTAAGTTTAGGTTTACCTCCAAACAACCATGGAAAAAAAAAATTCCAGCAATAAAAACAGGAAACCACAAACAATTTGAAATGCCTCTTTGACCAACCTGGGTGAATCTCCCCAGAGAACTTATGCTGATTGGGAAGGGAAAAAAAAGCCCTAATCCCAAGGAGGTTTTCCCTTGCACTCTATAAATTCCCATCTTAATATATATAAAAAAGCCAGTGGACCCTGGAATGGCCGTAAC
>JAJQQW010000569.1:0-13968 GCA_025583905.1 Ia io | reverse complement strand
GAATCTGCAGGGAGGGTGGGTTGTCCCAGGGAGGGCAGGGGCACCTCAGCCTCCCCTCCAGCTGTTGAAAGGGGCCCCTGCCTGAGGATTTGATCTGGGAACAAGGAGACCAGTGGTGAGGCATGGCTGGGCCTCCTCACCCTCTGCTCGGCCTTTCCCTCCTGGACACCTGCTGTTTCTTCTTCTGCCATGGCCCAGAGGCCCAGGTGGTCCAGGGAGTGTTGGGCTGGCCTCGACGCCCAAGGGACTTCAGAGCTTCATGGGCCTCATCCCAGGCCTCCCTCAATGACCTCCAGGACCCCCTGGGGTACTACCGTGGGGTGAGACCGGGACTGGAACTGCAAGAGGAGTGTCTGCCTGACAAGCCCAACCCCTTGTGGATATTTTGATGGCTCCATAAAAATGTCTCCTTGCAAACGTCCAAATTGTCACAAATTTAATCTAACTGTTTTAGCTAGGTGACACAGTGTGGGAAGGAGGTTGGGGAAGTGCGCTGAAGCATGTTGGGTGCGGTAACTGTTCCTCTGCTGTGGCACTGCCATTTGATTAAAAAAAAAAATCCTCGGCTATCTCAAACACTGTGCCAGTGAAGGGGCAGCTCACATGTGGGTGTGGAAGCAAAAGTTGCTTGGTGGGAAGCAGGGTGGAGAGCGTGGGGCCCCTCTGGCCCTACCCAGAGGAAGGGAACACAGTGGGGATAAGCAAGGCAGCTTAAGAAATTACTTCAGTAATCTAAATTCAGAGTGCAAGAAAGCCCAACAGAGCCTGGTACTGTTTTCTTTCTATCCTTTTCCCTGTCTTACTCTTCCACTCCTAATTTTCCCCCAGAAAGAAAGGAATCACGAAATTGGGCTTGGTTTGACCTTGAGCCGCCAGATCCACTAGGACCAGGAGGCCATGCACACCTTCGCCACCAGACACGCCCGCAGGACCGGTTGGGAAGGAGGACTGGGTCAGGGAAACATCCCCTCCTTGACCTTTACTACGTTTAATTTCAGGAAGGAATGAGAAAAAATGCTCCTTGAAAGTCAAGAGGGAGACAAATCCAGAACCTTATTGCTCTAGAAGAAGGAAAAAACAATCCTCACCTATTTAGCCAAAAAATTGCTCCTGCTTTATGAAAAACACATCCCAGTTTCATAAAAACGAGAGACCCCAAAAAATGTCCCAGAGTGAAAGCCACCATCCCCCATCCCGCTGCCGGACCTCTTCCCCATGTCAGCCAGTCCCCCGGCTTTGCCATGCTTGTGCACTGGGCATGTATCCCACCCACAGAGGTGAAAGGAGGGGCCCTGAGGTTTCACCGATGAACCCAACACAATGTACCTATTTGGTGTGGTAAACCCCAAAGAAAAGGAGAAATCTAAACTACACAGGAACGCAATCAGCAAAATTCAGATGTGCAAGACGCTTCCAGGACTACTGACCTGGTTTCTCCCAAACATACATAGCACAGAACAAAAAAAGAGGTGGAGGGATGGGAGGAGAATTTAATATAGACAAAAAAGCAAACTTAAAAGCCCACATCAGCCAATTGCAACGTGCGGATCTGATTTAATCCTGATTCCGAGAAGACCACTTTTAAAAGGTCTATGACAAACTCATAAGACACAGGAAAATTTTCAAGAGTAGATTGTTGATATTAAGAATTATTGAGTCTATGAGTGAGTATGAACATTCCTAGTTAAAATTTGAAGAAACCCTTTATTGTTAAGAGATACACACTGAAAACATTTAATAAAATAAAGTTACACGATGTCCCTGTTATTTCGTTGGAAAGAATATGGAAGGGGGGCGTAGAGGAAAACAAAAATTGGCCAAACAAGGTGATAGTGGCTGAAGTGCATGTGGAAATGATCCTCTGATATCCACCTGCACTAATCTTTCTAATGTCATAGAATGTATCAAATTTTCTATAACAAATTGTAAGAAAAAAAAGGCTCATGTCTCATTTGCTCTTTAAAAACCCTTGCAGTCTCCCACCCCAAATACGAATGCCAAGCCATACTTCCTGACCATGTACGCCTCCAGTAAATAACTACTGCTTCCTTCCTCTCATGCCTGTTGGCCAGGCAGACTGTCCCATCACCACCCCCTTGTGGTTTTCAGGCCCAGTACAGCCTGGAGTCAGGAACCCTATCTCAAAGACAGGACGTCTAATGGTCTAAGGACCATCGCCCCCCCTTTCACAGAGGTCAGTGGCTCAGCTAGTAGGGACAGGATGTGGCGCAGGTGACTCCCACTTAAAGACAAAAGTAAACAGCTGCTGAGCTCCTAGCTATCCCAGGCACGGTGTGAAGCAACTGTGCAAATATTCAATTCCTTCAATCTGCACAGCAGCACAATGAGATATATATCCAATGATAAAAGATTGAAGAAACAGGAACAGAGAGGTTGAGCAACCTGCCAAGTTCACCCAGTGCGTGAGTTCAGAACCAGGTCTTGTCTGCCCGTTCCAGAGCCCAGACACTTCCTTGCACCCGAAGTAAGAGTCCCGGGTCCTGGAGAGGACCTGGGAGAGGAAGAGATAAATCAGAAACCAGGCCTCAGTCCTTTATCTCATCTCCACAATGGTTCCTCCAAGGCCAACGTCAGGGCCCGCCGCCCCACCAAGGCTGTTAGTACTTAGTACTGGTGTCCCCCACAGGGCCCCCAGTGGGGGAAAAAAAAAAAAAAAAAAAAAACCCCTCACAGCCTTATAAAGAGGGAAGTTGGGGTACAGGGCCAACACCCTGAGTTTCCTCAGAGTCCCCTGAGCACCATAGGCAACTGGGTGTTTACAGAAAATGGACACTCAAGTGTCCAGGCGACAAGGCTGCCAGGGTGAAATTAACTCTAATGACAGGACGTTGTTTGGGATTTGGGGTAGAGCCGAGTGTGTGGCCAAACCAAGGGGGTCTCACCTCACGGCCTGGTCATGGCCCAGGGGCTGCCTGGTGGGCTCGTCCCCTACTGACGCAGTTCAGCCCACCCTCCCCTGCTGTTCTCCTGCATTTTGCTTTTTCCTTCAATGGACCCACCAACAGGGGTAGCACTATGGGGCCTGGGCAACATTGCCTGCCTGAGCAACCGGCATCCTTCACTCAGAGGAGGGCAACATGGCACAGCCACAGAGGGAGCAGGGAGGCTGGCTTCTCTGACCCAGGAAGGCTGGGGACCATGGACAGAGCCCCCCCCTAACTTCCTCTCCCACATGTTGAAGTCAAAAGGCAACATCAATGATGGGCACAGAGTCCCGAAAGCTGTGTGCCTCGACTGGCACTGCATGCTCTCGCCCTTCACTCCCTGTCCCCAACACCTGAGGTTTTTCTAAGGCAGTGATGACCAGAAAATAAAAAGAGCACCTCTTTCCTTATCTATCCTGGGAACTTGATGAGTGAGGATAACAGTGTGGCCTTGATTTTAAATCAGGGCAGCAAGCCTGGTTTCAGTCTCAGTCCCAACACTGCTAGCAGTGTGCCTTGACAAGTGGGATTGTGCTTCTGGGTCTCAGTCTCTCCTCATCTGTAAAATGGACACAGTAACTCCCTGCTGACTGGCGTGGTTCGTCAATATTAACTTAGAAAATGAAAAGAAGGGGCCAGTACCGCCAGAATTCTCAATAAATGGCAGCTGGTATCACAAGAGGGATGCCCCGGCTTCCCAGGGAGCTGAGCCTGAGCCCATGTGAGTGTGTCCCCCCGCAAAAGGCTAGCTGCGTGAGGGCCCCTTAAAGAAAGAGACCCCCCTGTTTTTTTCTGTGGCCTCCCAGTCCTCTGCTGCCCCACTCCAGAGACTCAGCCATGCCCAACATGTTAGTTCCCACCCGCCAGCCCATGAGGTGTGGGGCGAAACACCGCCAGGTGACCTTGGTATAAAGTAAAACAATTGCAGATTTTGTATCAATCTTGACTCTCCTCCCCTCTAAATCTCCACCAAAAGAAGCCCTGGCTTGGCCTTCAGCCTCCCTGTAAAGTCAGATTAAACACCTGCTATTAGAGTCTCTAGTCTTGACATGCAGAGGGAGGCCCAGGCACACAATCAGACCCTGAGAGAGACTATGTTAGCTATCGTCAGCAACCTTGATTATTTCATCTAATATCTGCTGCCTGCAGCGGATGCCCTGTCATGCAAAAGGATGAAATTCCATCCCCCTTGGATTAACCACTTCTCTGATTATCAATTATTCATAATAATTAAGCAATAACTTAATTATGACAGCAGTCGTAACGAATATCAGTGAGTGGAAGGAAGAATAAAATAAAATGATACATCTCAAAGTATCTTGCATGTTCTAACATCCTAGAGAAGGTTTGGACTTTAGAAAACCTTCTCATTTGGCCCGTCTATAAACTGATCATACCTCCCTCATCCTCGCTAGGAAGAATCAGCCCGTGGAGGTGGTTTGCTACCATTCCAATCTGTTTGTTCAGTGTTGATGATACCCGCTGCTTCTGTGTCTGTCCGCATCTCTCTGTGTGACCTGACGGGCAGAGGTTGGTGTAACCCCTGCGGTGAAGCCTTAGCATCTGCTGGAAGTTTCCTGTTGATAAACGCGATGAGTGCTGGTGTCATTGATGGACTCTGGGAGCAGTTATTGCAGGTCCAGGCACAGCTCAGAAGCCTGCAAGACTGCCTTCCTCCGGGGCTACATTGAAGGCCTACATAACGAGGTACACTACGCCCTTAGTCCCTAGTCCTTGGCCCAGAGGAGGCACTCGGCTGTTTCATATTCTCCATGACCGCTAAACCTTGGAAATGTAAAATATTCCATTTTACTCTGGGAAGAATGCTTTAGAGACAGATATCCACCAGATCTCTTTCTTTTTATAGATAAAAACGAAGACCAGAAAAGTGTAAAGGACTCGCTCAAGGGTCACAGAGACTGTTGGCTTCCAGAATCACAGTTTAAGGCCTCTGAATGGTCACTGCTTTACCCAACAATGGCTCCCTGGTCTGGCCTAATAGAAAGGACTTCAGTCAATGGCAGGGTATTAGCCAACCAATACGTACACTATCATTATTATCATACAAAAATATATCCCCCCCCCCCCCCCCCCTTTGCATTTTCAAACGTATTAAGCCAGCTTCAAGGAGAAGGTCTGGAGGCTCCCACGGCCATCTCTTCCTGAGTCTCACCCAATTTCTCATGGACCCCCCCAAACTCCCCCACGTCCTGTCCCCTTAAGCAGAGCGATAGGTCAACAGCTGGCATTCGAAACCGTGCTACCCCCACCAGCCTCTTCCCTTCCTGTCAACCGGGGGGGGACCTCTTCTTCTAAGGCCGCCTTGCTAAGCCCGACACCTCTCCCTCTCCTCCTGGACCCTGGTACAGCATGCACAACCACAGTGAACGTGCTCGTAGTTGGTAGGCCAGATGATCATGTTGGAGCCCAGGGCCACGGGCTGTTAGAATTTCTTTGTAGAATTTTGTTTCTGGAGATAGATTTCTTTGGGAGGGTTTTCTGTCTACATTCTTCCCCAGTAGCCTAGGGGAAATGGCATGAACCTCGGGAATGTGTTGTTAGCAACTTGACACATCAGCCAGGAAGACAGCAGCCGAAGGCAAAACCGTCCAAATCCCCCAGAGAACTGCATTCCAACGCAAAGGAGGCAGCGTATTCCCAGCGGGACAGCGGCGGGGCCAGGAGGATGCTGGAGGGACCAGAGACCCTCGCGCCCCAGGCCCTCTGTGATAGCTGCTGCCCCAGAAGCTCTTCCCACCTTTACGCAGTGGGGGCGAGGGCGAGGGAGGGACGGTGCCAAACAGGCGCCCCTTCAGGACACGGCGAAGGAAGCCCAAGGGGAAAGCCTCCTCTGGCTGGAAGCTGCCACACTGGCTTCGATCTGGAGTATTTTCTGAGGCAGAAACATAAAAACACTCCGGTCTTAATTCTGGGGGTACTCCTGGGGACACGGAGGATGAGCTAAGTTTTTCGTGCTGGTCATGGGCATAAACAGCATAAATGTCGCTAATTCCCGCTTTTTCCTCTGCGCCCCACCCCAGTTTGAATTCAAAAGCCTCTGCCGCTCTAAGTGAATGATGATGAATTAAGCTGTATGAGGCTTGTCGACAAGCTCCCGAGGCCAGGGCTCTGCTGGACGGAGCGCTTTGGCCAGGAGGGGAGGGGAAGCTTATTTCCAGGGATCGGTTCGAGGCTGCCAAGTTTGATGCAAACTCAACCCCGCCGAGGCCAAGGCACCGTGCCTTTTCCCCTGCAGCTCATTTGGCCCACCTCTACTACAGCCCCCATCCGAGAAGTGTAAGCCTCAAGAATTCTCAGGATCCAGGATCGGGAAGGCCAGTGTGGCAGCTCCAGCCAGAGGAGCCTTCTTATCGCCGTGTCCTGACAAGGGCGGCCTGTTTGGCTTCAGTCCCTCCCTCGCCCCCTCAGCCCTTACACTGCGTAGGTGGGAGATGCTGGGGCAGCAGGCTATCACACAGGAGGGCCTGGGGCGAGGGAGGGTCTCGGTTCCCTCCACAGAATCCCTGGGCCACCGGCCGGCTGTCCTGCTGTTGGGGGGAATTTCAACGCTGCCTTCCTTTGCGTGGAATAGCAGCTCTCTGGGATTTTGGCAGGTGATTCTGACAAACGGAGGCTGGCCTGTCTTTTCCCATTACAAAGGGCCCCACCATGCTTAGGCCCAAAGAGTAAACCGGCCTCTGGGCAGGCCCCAGAGCGTGGAGTCTATCCATTTTACGGCAGGGAATATGCAAAGCTGGCAAATGGCAGGCTGGTTAAAAGTCCTTATTTAGCAAGGTTTTGGCCTGCTTTACCTAGCATATCTCCGCACAGGCCCAGCAAGGAGGTCCTGTTTGATTGGGCTAATTTCCCTGTCACACCAGCGGCAATCTGGCAGCTACAGGCCACGGCCTTGCCTTCAGATATGTGGCTGATTTGGGTTCACAGGTGCATTGTGAAGAAAAAATTTTACTTTTTGCCACTCCAGCCGGTGTGGCCTCAGTTTGGTTGGAGCATCGGACCTTAAGAGCCTGGAAGTCACCGTTCCATTCCCAGTCAGGGGCACATGCCCAAGATGCAGGGCTTGATCCCCAGTATGGAGGCATCCAGGAGGCAGCTGATCATGATTTCTCTATCATCATTGGTTGTTTTCTATCTTTCCTGCTACCTTCCTCTCTGAAATTCAATGAAATATTCAAAAAAATTAACTTTATAAACAGTATTTAAAATTTGGCAAGAGGATTTTACATTAAAATGCATGATGTCTAGCGTCCTCTTATAAAAAGGGTATGACATGGTATTTGGCAACACTGGGATCAGGCCATTTTTTTTTTTTAAATATATTCTTATTTGTTTATTTTACAAGTAGAGGAAGGAGAGGAGTTAATAACATTGAGGAGAGGAACATTGTATCAGGCTGCCTCATGCCAACCCCTACTGGGGATGTGCCCACAAATCAAGGTAACATGCCCTTGACCGGAATCATAAAAACTCTGGGATCCTTGAGGTCCCGCATGGCCGGACACTTGTATTCCACTGAGCCAAACGGTTAGGGATGGGGTTCAGCCATGCTTGCAAGGCAATACCAACGCGGAGCAAGTGGGAGGACAGCCGCTTTACATGGGGGGGACCACACCTCACTAAACCGATCAATACAGGTTGGAAGCCCTCCCTCCCAGAGGAGGCCCGAGCTGGTGGGGTAAAGTGGGCTGTGCACTGCAATCTCGAGGATGGATGAAGTGGAAGGGTGCTATAGCTCTCCCTGGTGTTCCCAACCGGTTTGCCTCAGTTTGAAAGGGTGCAAGGGGCCCCAGGCTTTGGCAAAAGTTCCCCTTTCCTCCTGTCACCCATTCAGCCCCAAGCCATTTGGGGCACAGTGGCCCTCAAGTTTTGCCACGGTTCCCCTACAATCCTTTATAATGACCTACACCCATTGCTTTCAACTCAGTTACATTCCACTGCCAGGCCCCAGTAGCATACTACGTTTGAGGGGTCCCCCTGTTTTATAAACCTTGCCTGGAGTAATAGGAGTAGATTTGCTGTGTGTGCCTTGTGAACTACCAAGGGTGTGTCGGAAACGAGGCCTTCTCAATCTTTTACCCGGAAGCTTCACATTCAAGGCTAGGTGGTGGTTAGGAAGATGGCATCCCTGGCGGAGGAGGGCTTTAGGTGAGCGTGGGGGCCTTTGGGGTCAAATAGGTTTTTTCTCCACTCCCAGCCCTGTCGGGGGACTGCAGCCCTCTTTCTGGAGGGCCCCTGTTCCCAACTGTTCCTGAAAGTGAGGCTCCCTTGCAGGCCCTTTATTGCCCGGTGTGATAGGTCCAAGTGGAACACAGTGAAAACAAAAACCTCTCGCCCTAAAGGTGCCCTTCGCTTTAGACTTTCTGAGGACTGCTGATCATTTCTAATAACATGTGCGTCAGGAAGTAAAACCATCTCTTCATGGGCATACTGGGGGTGTTGCTCCCAGGTGGAAAAACAAAGCCATTCCATCTTCTGGCAGGCGGGGAAGAGGGGTCTGGAGGTCCACTGTCACACCGATGATTATGCAATGGGCTGTTTATGATAGCCATGGGTCATTGCTTTTGCTACTCTTGCCACAGCCTTGTTCCTGTCTTGTAAATTCGAGCCAAAAATATACCAAGGGTGTTACTGATGGAGGAGAGGTCATAGAATCCTGTTCCCCATGTGATGTGGTGATGGGTCATAAAGGTAAATCCCAGGTGGCTGGCTGGTTTACCTTCTGCTTTTCATTTCAGTAGATAAACCAAAACTCTTGGCTTTTTTTGAGAGGATGATGCTCAGGGGTTCTCTTGCCATTCTTAATATTCCTTTATCTTTTATGGTCTCCTAGTGCCGCTGCCTCCATGAAAGTCTTCCATGATTTCATCCAGGAAGTGAACTACTGGGGTTTTTCCAGGTCTTCACAGCACACTATTTGTTCTTAGCGCTTGTGATATCAAAAACCTGGAAGTGCTGTCCTCCTCCCATCTCCTGAGTCTTTTCAAGCAAGAGTCCCTGCATCCTTCTGTTTCCTCTTCTTTTCCTCTCACATATGACACAACTGGCCAGAGAGTGGGAGCTCACATATGACAACCAACTGAGAAGGAAGATCATATGCTTTGAAAGTTACTTCAGCCCTAGCTCAGTTTGGCTCAGTGTTGTATTGGACCAACACACAGACCAAAGTGTTGTGGGGATCCCTTGCCGGGTCAAGCAAGTACAGAATGCAAACCGAAATTTGATATCTCTCTCCTCTCTCTGCGTCTCTCATCTCGCTCCCTCACGGTCTCTCTCTCTTCCTCCCCCAAGCCCGCCTGCATCCTCCCTTCCCACACTCAACTCTTCGCCTGAAAAATCAACGGTAAAAATATTCCGTCGGGTGGGATTAAACAACAACAACAAAAAAGAGCACTTCAGTGGCCCCCATGTTTGTTGGCACATGGATCAATGGATTGATTCACTGTTCTCTGATGAATCCTCTCAGGAAAGCGCAATGATGGCCAATGCCCTGCAACACAGCATGCTCACCCTCTTCTGCTGAGCCCCTGCCCATTTGCCTGGCACCCCTGGAGAGCTGTGTGCTTACCAATCATCTTGGATTCGTCCCAAGCCTGTCCACCACGCTAGTTTCTCTTGTCAATTTGTCATTAAATCTAGCTCACTACTTCATAAGTGACAAATTTGAACACCAAATTGAAATATGGGCTTCATAAAAGACTAAGCTTGAATGCATTGGGAAATTTATGATAACGAAAGCACACTAGAAAGAAACAAAAAATCCTGACTAGTTGTAATGTGAATGAATTAACTGAAAATCCTGATACTCACCCCACCACTAGGAGCCTACATCTACACTGTTTAATAAGTTAAAGTCTTTGCTTTCAGCTTTAAAGCAAACATATGTGGAGCTGTTACACAGCATTACGTGGACACCATTGCAAAACCAAAGTTAGGCCAAACTCCAACTGGAAACCTGTACACAAAGGAAAGACCCCGAGACATACACCAAAAATTTGTTTACCAATCCATAGAAGATGAAACAAAATGTTTGAAGTACATTTTATAAATGGATGTTCTCTTTAATAAGCGTTTTCGTTACAACCATCCTGGACAGAGGCTTTCTACTGCATCGTTGGCCTCGTGTTAGCTTGTCTGCATGTGTTTGATCTCGCCAGGGTGCCTGTTTGTTCTTTGAGAAAGTAACAATGCCTGTGAATCTACACCCGGTATGCTGCCCTTTGCCTGCGTGCGTGGGGCCCCCTGCAAATGTGCCCATCAACGGCCGATGGTGATTGCTCAATACCTTCAGCACCATCCTCATCCCCTGTCATTGTGCACCCAGTCTAGAAATGGGTGGAGGACAGCACTGAACGAGAGGCAAAGCCCCGTTCCTCATGGAGTTTTAGCTGTTTCAGAGAGGGTGACACTCCCTCAGCCTGAGGCCCAGAACATGAGCACAACTTGGACAGAAAAAGGAACCGCCTTGACGGAGATGGTGACAAGGCTAGGTGTGGAGCACTGAACAGGCTATCTGCCCACCGCTTATTAGCTGGATGGGATCTTCCCCTCCACGTGTGCAGTTTGGGCAGCAGCCAAGCTCTAGGAGTCTAGAGAAATGTCAGCAGGAAAGTATGTCCAGCGAGACTACAGGACATGTTGCTGCCCCGCTCATCACAGCGTCCCACAGTCTGCAAGTCCCTGACCACAGAACACCTCCCAAAGGGTCCCGCGCAATGACAGGCCAGGGAAAGACTCTCAGAACTATCCACACATTAGAGGGAGACTAAGATGTGAACAAGTAGCACATTGCGGACACTGCATTAGATCCTGTAGGCGAGAGGAGGACAGTAGTGAACTAATGGAAAAATCACCAAGAAAACCGTGCCATTTAGTTAATAGTACTGAACAAACTCTTCTTCCCTTGGTTTTGAAAAATTGCACCACAGTTATGTAAATATCATTAATCCTTTTAGGGCAATGAAGCCAGTGGGGCGTAAGGATGGTCCAGATCCCAGCTCAGCTGCAAGCTCATGGAGGCCTGAGCCTGGCGTGTCCTCTGCAAGAGCTCCTCTTCCACTGTGGCGGGGAGAGGCCCTGCTCATCGCACCACAATGCCAGGCCCTCTCCTAGGTGCAGCAGCACCCGTCACTGCAAGCCTCACAAACAGCCCAGGGTCAGTTTTCATGCGCCCTATTTGACAATATAGGCTGATGCACGTAGTAGTTGTGTTAAACAAAAAAATGAAATCGGAGCATTTATCACACCGCTGGGAGAAGACACGTGCGGCCTCCCGTATAAAGAATGTGCGTGTCCCCCACCCTGCAAATTTCCACGGAGGAACTTGGTGAACCACCAACGCCTAGTAAATGGCAGATCTGGTATTTTCTAACCCAGGCCCCCTTACTCTCCAAAGCCAAGTTCTCATTGCCATCATCTCACAGGCCAGCTCCCTGGGCCGGCCTCCTGGTAATGACCAAACAGAAAGAAGTCCCCCACTGAGATGCAGTCCTACTGGCAAGTTAGGAACCCGGAAGTCCGGCAGATGAAGATGACATGACACCTACAGTTATGCCCGTTCTCTGTTTTCCAAAATGGAAAGGAGTTTTTGCATGGAAACCTAGCCACACTTGCCCTCTGCCTGCCGCCCTTCTGCCTGCCTTGGACTGCACACGAGTCCGACGGGCTGGGGTGGGACAGATTCCGAACGGGCCCATCTCAGATCTCATCCCACAGCCTTGACAGGCAGGGCTCGAACTGGGGCAGAGGAGATAAACTGCAAAACCACCAAGCAAGGTGCAGGTCTGCGCCGAAAGCCCTCAGAGCACTGGGGACAGATCCAGGAGCCAACAATCATAGCCCCAGTTTTCTCTTCAGACAGCCTCCAAAGATAGCAGCTCCCTACCATCCCAGTCTGGTTGAAGTGCACTCGGGTGAGATCGGGAGACCCACTGCTTCTGCTGGCACTTTTTCGCTCCACCAGCACCCCGGGTCTGTCCCCCGCGTTCTGCACTGGGCCAAGGCACGGGCTACCGTGATGGTTTATTTTTAAATCAATAAACTCTCCCACTCCTGCACCTTTTCCTGCTTTGCTCCCTGGGTCCCTTCTATGGAAATTTGTATTTCTGACACATCCCTAATTGCACAGGAGTGCCTGGCAATGGGGTGGACTGTAAGCACTGAGGAGAACAGCTTTTTTACATACCACCTCTGAAGGAAAAAAGATAGAAAAGGTGATACTTGTTCCCAACACATACAGCTGGCAAGTCAGCGGGAAAAGCAGCCTGTTCAGCTTTGACATAAACCGAGGGCCAGCAGCTCCCTGCGGCGACATGAATTGAGGGAGGAGCTTCTGGGGCTGAGTGACAGGGCACAGGAAGGGAACGGACGAGGGGTTGTGCAGGGAAGAGCTCTGTGCCAGTCCGCTCCCGGGTCAGCCACTCTGCCCATCATCCCCAGCCAGTGTGACTTCAAGCAAGTCCCTTCCTCCCTGGGCCTCGTTCCTTTCTAACAATCACGCATGGCCACTAGAGGAGCTCAAGCCTTCCTCCTCCCAGCGCCCCCCACACACAACACAACACACACATGTGATCTCCAGCCACCGTTCTGAGGCCATGTGTGGGAAGGGAGGGTGCTCACATAGTGCCGGGCATCCGACCTTGCAGTCTGGGAACAACTGACTGCTTATGGTTCCTGTCCCATTACACAGAGGTCTGTGGCTGGGGTGAAGGCTAAGACCCCCAAAAAAAGAACACTTAGTCATTTGGTGGGGTGGGTCCCCCAGCACAAGGGGAGAATACGCTTAGGGGAGGATCTGCAAGACGATAGTCCCTATCGCCTCAGAGAGATGAGCCAGAACAGCCAGGGTGGGCGAGTCCCCAGGGGCGTGGAGCTTCGAGACAGGAGACTCCACATCTCTGACACCATTTTCCACGTCCTGGATGACCTCTGGGGTCCGAGAGGCCAGTAGAGCACCCAAAGCCTTGAGGGGGAGCCCAGAGCCATAGGGTGGGGCAGGTTCCAGCTTCCAGCCTGGGGCAGCCCCAGTCCTCAGAAGGCAACCAGTGTGCCCATTCCAGTCCATATGAGCTGGGCCCCTGGGGACCACGCCCCCATGCTCTGGGAGCTTCCTTGCTATTCCTGGACCCAGGACTCCTGGCGTCCTCTCACCGCTCCCCACTCTAAGCCCAGGAGTCCCCGCCACAACATTTCCCCTCTGGAGGAGCGCCTCAGTATTGGCACGTGGCACTCCGTTCCCCCCGGCCCGCCACAAAGAAGAAGCTGGGGAAGGCAGAAACCAGAGGGCCTGGTAGGACGCGGTCCTTGCACCGAGGGCAAGGGCAATAGCAGCCTGCCCTTTCCTTTCTTTCAGGCTGGTTCCCGCCGCTTTCCCGAGAAAGCTGGTTCGGAATTCCATTCGCTTCTCCCTGAGGTGAGGGGGGCAGACGAGGGCAAAAGCTCTCCTGGCCAATTCCGAAGGAGCTTGTGCCCGCGTGGGCCTGGTTCGAGTGAGACCAGGTGCCCCAGCCCCGGAGCCCTGGATGGCCAAGGATGTGTGGGGGTCCTGGGGGACTGGGGAACTCGAAGCCTCTTCATTCCCTCCTGCACACAGCCCCACTTCCTGCCCAACCAACATGAGACTCTAAGTCCAACTCCAAAGCCACAGCTTTAGCTTGGCCATCCATCACCTTGCTCAAAATACCTTCCCCCGCTATCCTCAAAGACAGGGTCTAATTCTTTTGCTCTCTGCCTTTGACCATCCGAAAGTACACCCTATGGCTCCTCCGCAGAAAGGGCTGCACTCCAACAATAAGCGAACTAGTCCCTACCTCCTCGCTTTGCTTTCATCCCACCCACTCCTTAACTTCGAATTTAGTCATTTCTCCACCTGTCCCCATTCCCAGCTGTCCAAACCCTACTCATCTAAGGATGGTACTCCCCTCATGGAATCTCCTAGACGAGACCTTCCCCAACAGTTCCTGAGCTCAACGGCCCTCTTATCCCTCTGACATTCATGACCTATTCT
>JAJQQW010001599.1:0-15578 GCA_025583905.1 Ia io | reverse complement strand
AAAAGACTGAAGTAATTATGAACAAGAAGCACTTGTAAAAAAAGGCAAGTACTTTGAGTAATATAACATTTCAGTAAAAATGCAACTTATGGCCCTTTCTAAGTATGATGTCTGGTCTCCCCCTATCAGCCTTTAACCATCTAACTTTCAAAAAGAATATTTTATTATCAATAATTAGAGGCCCAGTGCATGATTGATCATGCACGGTTAGGGTCCATACTCGCTTTTCGCTTTCGATCACAGGGGAGCTGGGTGGGCCTGTTGCTGATTGCACCAGGCCTTTCGGGGAAGCCTCCGGCTTGGAGGGGCTTCCGAACAGAGCCTGGTGGCTGGAGCAGACAGGGCACCCAGCTCCCCACGCTTTTGTTGGTCCGCGCGGGACGTCGGATCGCTGCCCCAGGGGCCCTTCTTTTTCCGCCAGCACAGCCGTGGCCGCAGACGCTGGCCCCAATTCGGCCTACCCCGGCCACCCCGAAGTCCAGCCCCTTGCCCACTCCGCTGGCCCATCGTGGGTGTAGCGGAGTGATGGTAATTTATTTTTTTTTTTTTTTTTTTTTTTTTTTTCATATTACCATTTATTAGGTAGGATCACTACTAGTAACATTTTAAATTTTATTTTATTCTTTTTTTTAATCCTCACTGGGGAAATATGTTTGTTTTAGAGACAGAGTAAAGGGGGAGTGGGAGTAAGAGTGGAGAAAGAGAAAGATACAAATCACTTGGTTGCCTCCTGTACTTGCACCTACTGAGGATTGAACATGCAATCTAGGTATGTGCCCTACACCTACAACCTTTTTGGTGTACGGGATGAACTCCATCAACTGATACCGCCCTGCCAGGGGCTACTACTATTATTTTTTGTGTGTCTATTATATGTAAGAATTGTTACATAACTTTACATCATAATTGTGATGGGATACGATAATAGCCATTTCCCACTTTTACAAACAGGAAAACTGAGAGGTTAAGTAACCTGCTCAAGGATCACTCACACTGCTAAATTGCTCACCAGAGTCTCTGATCATGAACAATTACTCTTACTTTAAAAGAGTCATCTTTGATATGGAGAGGTAAGGCTAGAAGTATCTATAATAATAAAAGGGTGGACGTACCATCCGGGACAAAGCCAGAGTGGCTGCGAGGCCCGGGGCTCATAGGCAGCTCATGGGCTTCGGCATAGCTGCGAGGGCTGGGGTTCTGGAAGCATGAGCACCCTGGTGGATGTGAGGCTGGGGTCAGGCTTGCAGCCGCCGAGGCCTTGCTGTGGCAGCAGAAACGGGGTGTTGGCGGGTGTGTGCCTCTCCCCTGATAGCCTCAGTCGCCTCCTGCCATGCAAAGGGAGGCCAGATGTGGATTAGGACCCTTTTCTCCCTGCTAAGCTGTCCAGTAGGACTCCCTGAGGGCCCCCAGGACTGTGAAAGGGGACAGGCTGGGCTGAGGACGCACATCCCCCCAACCCTGTGCATGAATTTTCAGTGCACCGCGGCCTCTTGTAAGAGACAATGAAGGATGCAAAAGATGGGTGGGAAGGCCTGAAAAAGCAATTTTTCCATGTTGATATTTGGCCAGAACTGGGTCTGGTCTTCCTTAAGGTAGGGAATCATGGTATCAATTAACTATCGTTCCATCTGCCCTAATCCCCTCTCACTCTACTACTGCCTCCTAGACTGGGTATGTGACTAGCAAATAGAGTAGGATAAGAAAGAAAATTCCCCTGAGCTGGAGTGAGAAACTGAGGGACGAAAGGTTGGTCATGACATAGGGCAAATAAAAGTTGTGAGAAGCTGTTTTTTTTGAATCATTAAATTTCATTTTCATGTGTGTAGAGCATATCAATAGAGGTCAAGGTGAAAATGAATTGGTGTTTTATTTTTACTCATTATTTAATCCTCATCAGAGGATACTGTTTTTATTGATTGTTAGAGAGGAAAGAGAGTATAACAATTGGATGTGAAGAAAAAGGAAAACCCCACACCCCTGGGGGGGGACTATTTTAGGGATCGGAACAAAACCCCCCACCAAATACCTAAGGTAAGTAGCTCTGGTCAGGATCGAACCTTGCCCCAATAAAAACCCTTTGGTTTTTTGTATGGAGTGATGGACTTTCAAAAAAAAAACCGTGGCCCAAATTGGCCCAAGGGGCCTTTCCATTGGTCTTTTTATACAGTTAAAAAAAATAAAACTTAAATTCTCTGATAAATTTTGGTTGTTACCATCCTTGAATGAGGTGGGAATTAAGCAATTTTTAGGCTTTGGCACTCTATGTTATGGGACTGGGACCCAGCCTTAGTATATGTACTATCAAAATCATTTCCTAAATGGTAAATCAGTATGTTCCTTGTGGGACTAGCTTCACATTAGAAAACAATAAAAGCTTAGTTTTCCCACATTTGTTTTTTCTTTTAGCCATATTAAAGGATAAGCAGCATAAAATGAAGGAGAGGAAGGAATGTGGTTTAGGCATTGGAAAGGGACATCAAGTTTTAAAAATTCCCCAATATATACAGTGGAAACAGGCACACTGGGGGAATCATTTTTTGGGGGTATTTATTGCCTGTATTTCAAACTTATAATGTACTTTATACATATTGGAAGATGCTAATTTTCTTGTTTTATTAATGTGAAAAATATGGTACACTATGTAGTTTTCCAAATCAATTTCTCCCCTAGTAAGTTGTAGGCATTATTTATGTGGACAAAATTCATTTCAAGTTCCACCTTAACCAAAAGTTTACAACACAACCAGACTAAAAATTACAACCCTGGGATGGGGGGGGGGGGGGAATTGTTTCAGTTGTCTTTATATTTTCAGAAAAGTACCCTATTACAAGTTCATGGAGGGGGGAAAATTATACATTTAATAATAAATGTCATTTCTTTATAGGTCTTTTACTTACTCTTGAACAAAGTATAACTGTTTTAATTGGAGAAGTGTTGGGTTTTCCAGAATTTTTTAATTGCAAATGGAATCAAAGGTGGGGGGGGGAACGATTTTTCACAAAGCAGAAAACATGTTAGTCCTAAAAACCATTTTTAAAAATGTAATATACAAATATCGGCAATAAGCAACCTAATTCATAGGGAAAGGGGAAAATGATGGGGGATCTCTGTAACATTCTTTCTATTGGAAAAAAATTTCAGTTGTTTTGGGGCGGGAATTTGATTGGATAAAAATATACAATAAATGCACCACCCCAAACCTTTTGTGGCTTATAACATTAAAACTAAAAAATAAATATTAAATAATCAAATTTTCCATTGTTAATATTTTTATTATACCCTAAAAAAATCATTTTTGAAAAAGGAAAGTTCATATTAAATGGGTAAGTAGAATAATTTGCTTTTTCAGGTTTACTAAGGGTTCTATAAAGAAAGTTTTTGCTAATTTTTTTTTTTTTGAACTTATTTTAATGGATTAAATAAAATTTAAATAAATTTTCCTAATAGCAAATATTATAATATAAAATTCTTAATTTTCCTTTCTTTTTTCAAAATATTTCTGGTGTCCAATGAACAAGAAAAACCCGGGATTTCTCCTATAAAATTCAATAAAAGCTACCTAAAGGCAAACTTCAACAAAACTTAGTGGTGGGGCAAATAGAAGGGCAGGGGGGGGGGACCCCCCTCACAACAACACATGGTGATGTTAATAAGGGGTGTGGGAACTTGGGCTTTTGGGCTTGTTCCTGTCTGGTGTAGTTTTTACTATTCACTTAGGCGAAACTTACTTGTGGGTTCAGGGGTTAACTTTTTATGGGGAGTAGTTGGGTGCGGCATTTAACTGGGGTTTGAATTTAAAACTAGTTTTCATCCAGGGGCCCTTCTGTACATGGCTATTTTTTAGGGGGGAAAAGCCCAAATCTTGGGGGGCCCTATGCCTTGATTGGGCTTTGATGAAAATGTTTTCTTTCGTAAATACAGAGGCAATGTTATTTGGCTGTTGGGATTAATTTACATGAAAAAATTTTCCAAGTGCCTTTAAAATATAAACTGGTTTTCTCCTCGGCTATCACAAATATCACTGCTCAGGAACAGCCTCCAGTTTCCTTTACCCCATAACATGGGAATATAACAAAAATCTATTCCTTTACTGATTGTTTCTTGTGGAAATTTTAAAAAGGGGGGAAGTATTTTTATGGAAATTACCCCATTAATTTGTAAAGTAATTTTGCAGGTATTCTAAAAACACAACAGTAGTGGCCTATATTCGATTAGGGACATGAGGTTTATGGAGGGGGAACCCATAAACCCCATACAGGGATGAATGAAAAAATGTAAGAATTTCCTTTGGGATATCATTTTTCGTAAAAACTATAACTTAGTGTTATATAAAAATGCATATGTAATTTTTGTTCATGCTTTTTTGCTACCTCCCGGGTAATTGCCCACTTCATCCACCTTTCCTATTAATTCTTCTGATTGGGGGGCTTTGTCCACAAAATTTTTAAATTCAGCTTTAAGGGGGCCAATGGCTCATTATAAAAAAAAACCCTAACCTCTTCCAAGTAGATACCAAACACTCCCATTGACCTTATAACCCCAGTCTTGGGTTATATAATTAGGTCTCTTTTTTCTCGAGTTTTATTATCAGGGGAGAACTTTAGTTTTTTGCTCATCTACCTTATAATTTTTTTTAGGTGTTTATCTCACATATTTGATCTCCTGTTTATATAGCAATAAAGTTTACTGCATGCTCTCAACACAATAACTTGATCGTAATAATAACAATAAGCAGCATTAAACCTGCTGCTGCTGCTGCTGTGCTCTCAGCGACGGGGCTTATCATATACACCAAAATCAGACGGTAGTCTCCTTCGTATGTTTTGGGGTTTCACTGTCCCCATGGTTTAGTTTTTACTTATTGGTCAACTTGACATAGAAGTTTCACAAAAATATTAAAAGTTCTCAAACCATCAAATCCTAATCTGCTCATGCCATCCAGACATTCTTATTCTGACTTCATTTATGACTCCATGACCAATCCAGGGATCGCCGAAGACAGAATCATATTCCTTCTGACACATTTTTTTTTTTTCAGAAGGTATCAATCACAGCCTTACAATATATACCCAAGGCCGATTTTGTGTCATGCATCTCCTTAATTCACCAAACATGGGCATCTCATTTTATCTAAATCAACATTCACTCAACAAGAAGACTAAGTACAGTAAAATTTGATATTTTGTGAGACCGTATTTCACATAAACTTTTATTACAGTAAATTATTATAATATTGTTCTATTTTATTATTTAGTTGGTTGTTATTCTCTTACTTGCCTAATTTATAGGTTTATGTTATGTATAGGATAAAAAACAATGTATTATTGGGTTCTGTACTACCACAGTTTTTCTACGGGCATCTACTATGTGTCTTTAGAACATAGTCACCCATTGGCGTTATTATAGATTTTTGAGAGCCTGAGGTAATGGGAAGCAGAAAACAGGCGAGAGAGGAGCTGGTTGAGAGCAGCCAGGATTTTGAGCCTGAGCATTAACCTACTAAATAAACCACCTCTGCAATAGCATTTCTCATGTTATGGCAGGCCAAAAAAGGGATACAACTTCATAACCTACGGTCCATTGAGTACAGTTAATGTGCCGTTTAAACAAAAAAGCATAGATACAGGGATTTACGTGACTGAGAATTGAGTTCATTTTAGCAATTTCATGATTGTGCAAAACATTTACAGAATTGCACTTAACATAGATCTAGAGGGTGCAGCCTACTACTGTTCAATTGTTTGTTCTTTTATAACTTTTTATAATGACTAGCAGCACAGTAGCAGCACTTCTTTGCTTTTACCAGTACATCGCGAAAACAAGTGGGTATAATGTGTTGTACTATGACTTTATATATAGAATTGGCTAATTAAAATGAACTGAGGTGACAGCGGAAATTTTCAGCTCCTTTAGGATTTATCTGGCAATCACCATGTATATTGATTGGCCCGTTTATATGGTCAGCATGGCTTGCGTTAGCTGTGATTTATGCAGAGACTTTGTGTGTACTCGTCTTTGAATTTGAACTCCCGTGTTTTTCTGAAGTTGCTTATATCTTGTTGCTATGCGGCTTCAACACTAACTCCCAACTGTGTTTCAAAGCTCTTCTGAGAGGTAGCTCAATGGCTAAGGTGCCTAACCAGTCAATCTAGTCCAAATCATAAAAATTAGACTACCTTTATGTGATCATTTTTGAGTTGAAGTGCTTGCCAACCAACAGTTACTGTGACCAGCCCACGCTTAGTTCATTTAACCCCCTGCCAGCACGGATTCATCTGGGAAAATGTAGATAAAGCACTCGACCGGTACTCCCAAACTTGTGTGCAGTTATTTGAAAAAAAAATAAATTTTTAAAGTGGAAATTTTAAAACTATTAGTTCTGGTTATTCAGAAATAAAAACTCTTTAAGCACAAGTAAATTTTTTCCTTGTCCTTTTCAACATTTAAAACTAAAAACTAAATCTAATTACAATTAATTTATAATTCTTTCATATATTAAGGTGAAAGTATGCTTATCAAAAGGGGACTTCATTCTGGCTCTGTGGGGTTTTTTTTTTTTTTTTTTTTTTTTACAGACACAAAAATTCTAAGGAATCAATATGCAATTAAAACAGGGCAAAATTAGCTCTCTATAACCAGATGGTGGAACTTCTCCAGAAAACTTCCCATACAACTTAAAATATGTAGGCCCGAGCGGCACGAAATAATTTTGTTGCTCACACGCTTGAGTTTTGCATGTGGATCCCAAGAGCAGGCAATTACAAGGGTTATTGCAGAGGAGTTCATCTGACAACCTGTTCGACGCCGGGCGGGTGTTTTATATTGCTATCCATACTATAAATAAATTGCCAATAATTTTTTCTCCTCTAATATTTTTAGTTTTAAAATGTTTTCATATGTTTTCAAAACATGTTTGCATTGTGGAAAAACGTTATGGTTATTTTTACCTGACTAAACTTTAATTTTATCATGATTACAAAGTTGAATGAACTAAACATTGTATCAATTAAGCAGTGTTTAATGCCTACGGAAAACCACATACTTGTAATTCAACTAGGTTGGATCATAAATTTTGCTCTTAGTATATCTCATCTTTCTTAGCTTTACACTGCCTTGTCAATGGCTTTCATGAACAGAATGTTATGAATGAAAAAAATTATTTTTGTTATATTTAGCAAAACTAATAAAAATAAAATATTCAATAACAAGAACTACTCAGGAGGGCAAGGTTTGGCTCCATTATGAAATTTCCTCATGTGCGATTGTAATCTAAAAAACAAAAAAAAAAGGATCTGCAGGTTTTGAAAACTAACTGAGCCGGGTCAGTAATTTGTACAACCCAGATATGTGCTAGTTTTAAAAAGGGAGTACTATGTTGAGCAACATTAATTAAGGTGGAAAAACTGAATCCAAAGGGAGATCATCAAACACAATTTGTAAAAAATGGTGGATGGGAACAGGGAATAGTTTATTTTCAAATGACTATTGGGGCAACATAAGCCAAAGCGGAACAAAAACTTCATAATTATCTTATTTTTTTTAATTTAATTTGGGACAATTTATTTTTTGCTTGCCCTTGGGTAGGGGACACCAAAAGGGGCATATTGCCTTTTGGCAGTTTCGTAAAGGATCATTTAGGTTAACTGGGGGGACAGGTGAAGTTGGGGTTTAGTCGAAAGCATAATTATATTTTTCAGTTGGGGACAGGGGTTCTCCATATACTTTGCCACTTGCTAGGGGGAAGCCTTTGGGAAAACTAATTTTTTTTTGGGTCTTCTCCCAGAAAGAGGAGGGAGGGGAGTAAAAACCTGCATTAAACTTTTGTTTCCTGGCCAAGGATTGGCCTTGGTTATGGCAGAAATTTAACAGGGCCAACCTTCAGTTGAGTTCTAACTTTCTTCGGGGAAAACCAACGGTCTTTCTGTACTTGGCCCTCCATGATTTCTCAGGAATCTGGTACACTTCATTAAAGGGAGAAAGCTAAGCCACCACTGGGCAAAATGTAAAGCAAAAATCGCTTTTTTTCCTATCCTCAGACAAAAAAAGTTTCTAAATATTTTTTCTGTGCAAATGTTTCAGAATACCAGGATTCCCATTTGCAGCTCAGGTTAGAAAAAGTATATTGTACAAAACAACTTAAAGGGAAGGTAGGCTTTATTTTTTAGGTGTTTTGCATTTGTATTTGCCAGTTTAAAAAAGTTTTTTTGGTATTCTGTAGTCTTTTTTCACATAAGGTTTTCAAAAATATAGCTTTTAAAAAAAGTTGTGTTATTTCTATGGGTGTTATTTACACAGTATTATTTCTCATTGTTTAAAAACACACCCCAAGGGCCATTTTTAACCCATTACATGAAAAAGGGAGGGGAATGAGCTTGTTCAGATTTTCCTTGGTTAGCCAAGGGCTGGGGAAAAAGTCGTTTTCTAGTTTATTGAGGTGACAGTTTCCTTTTTTGTTTACCTGTATGTAAGTTGAAAAGGTCACTTGAGGAATGTATTTTTTCCCCAATTCCTTTCTGGCTGCTAACTTTTCCTTGTAGCTTTTATAAACGCTATTGTCTTTGGTTTATTGTTTTTTTTATTTCTGGGAAATTAGTTCCATTATACCTCATCTTGAAAGTTTCTTTTATTGGAACTAAAAGAAGTTCACACAAGGTAGAACCATGAGGTTTTAAATTTTTCAGATTTTTCAGAAGGGGCTTGGATGGAAAGCCATTCAGATTATGGAAGATTTGCCCTTCAAGGTTACTAAACTCAAAGCTCCTTAACCTTTTAAAAATTAGGGGGGGGGGACTCCCCTTGTGTCGGTTGAGGCCACATTTAAAAAAATAAAAGGGGGGACAACAAGAATGTGGTGGCAAGGGTTTTCAATAAACCGAAAAAGTTTTTTGAAAAAACCCAACCAATTACAGCATTTAACTTGGATGAAAGAATGTGTGTGTCAAAAACTCAAAAGGGCAAAACTTGGGCAGGAAAGGGACTAAAAAGTTGGCTCAGCAAAAACCAAATTTTTCACCAAATCATTTTTTTACAAATCCAATGGGGGAAAAAAATTATTTTTTTTTTTCACTTTTTTTTTTTATTTTAGGTTTATTATATTGGGTAATTTATCTTACCCATTGGTCCCCCCCCACCCCAAAACACTCCACTCCCCATAACCAGTTTTGCCTCACCCCCCAGAGGGTTCTTTGCGTCCATTGGTTATGCGTTATATGCATTGGCATAAAAAGTTTCCTTCGGGTTGATCTTCTTTTATCTTTTACCCACACCTCTTCACCCTAAAAAAACCTTTTAACCCCTTGTTAAGATTTGCTCACAGTGCTGTTTTTTTGATTGCCTTGACTGGTTGGTTCCAAACCTGTATGGACAATATTTTTTATACATGCTTCAATCAGTTTATGGGCCTTTTTTTCCTCGGCTAATGGGGCCAATAATTGTTTTTGGTTTTTGATGGAATTTCATGTGGGTTTATTTTTCTTTTTCAAACCCAGTGATGACAGGGGGCCACTTAGACTATAATTAGTTCTCCAAAAGGCCCTTCCAGGTTTGCTGCAAATGATGGAGGGGAATTGCCTCTTTTTTATGGGCCAGCGGGGGTTATTTTTGTCTTAAAAGGGGGTGTTTTTAGGAAGTTAAACCACAGGGGTTCATCTGAATCCAGTTCCATTTTGGGCTTGGACGGGCCCCACCTAGGTTTTTTTCCAAAATCTTAAAAAAGCTATTGTAAATTTTGTGGCTGGCTTATGGGGAAAAACCCATAGGGGGGTTTGCATATATTCCCATACTTCTCTGAAATCGGCATGGTTTTCTAGTTTTTCTTTCGGGGATTATTATTCCAGGAATGTGGATTATATGTGGGGTTCAAATCAAAGTAAAAACTTCCCCATTTATGTGGGGTAGTTTTTGCTTGAGGAAGGAGAACTCCCTTACTGTTCTGGGCAGTTGGCTGCACCAGTTGGGAAATTGCCCCCCACCAAGGCAAGATGTCACGGGGGGAGGGGTTCCCTTTTCTTTTTGCTATTCCCGACCAAAAAAAACTGCCTCGGCCAAAAACACTAGGTTTGTTGTTTGAAAATTTTTGTGAAAAGAAAAAATAAAAAGGCCATTTTCTGGGGACCAGGGTGTGAGGGGGGGGGGATTGGTAACCGCAATTGTTGTTTTGATTTGCATTGTCTTGAGGGATAAAATTTAGGGCTTGACTTTGAAGGCATGGGGGTATTTCTTGAGTGGGTGGTCTTTTCTTCGGGCCTTTCCTTTCCTGCTATTCTTTGGAAAGGGAGATTATTATTTTTAAGGTCCGTTGCCATTTTTTTTGGGGGGGGGATTCCCCCTATCTTCTTTTATTAAAGTTTGCATATGCTTGCCTGTTAGATGGTTATGGAAGTTTAAAAACCTTTATTCCAGTGTAGGCATTTTGGGCCAATTATATTGAAAAATCCCATTTAGATGGGGGCTTTTTCTTGGTTGTTTTGTTTTTTGATTGGTTTCTTTTTGCTGTACAAAAAACAGAGCTTTTTATTTTTTTTGAGGTAGGGGGGGGTTCCCCATTTGGTTTAATTTTTTCTCTTTTAGCTTCCAGGGGACTAGGAGGGGCAGTGGGTCAGTGGCCGTTAGAGCTTGGGAGTTTCTTTTGTGGACATATGGTCTTGAGTTTTTTGCTATGCCTGTGGATTCCTCCTAGTTATTTTTATGGTTTTTCCCGTCTTATGGTTTTTTTAAAAAGTAAACAGAATATCCCATTTTTGAGGGTCTTAGGGATTTTTTGTTGTATGGGTTGTAAGTTGGGTGGATTTAGGTCCGCTTTTTTTGCCATGTATTCTTTCCTAATTCCCACGGCCAACCAGCCACATTCTGCGAAGGCCAAAAAATATGGGCCAAATAAAATACTTGGACTTGCATTTTGTTGGGGCTAACAGCCCCCCAACAGAGGAGCCAGGGTTGGGGGAGGGGGCTTTGGGTTTTTCCCCCGGGTACACCAAAAGGGAAAGCCAAAGGCTGGTCTTGCCTGTCGATGTGGGGGTGGGCCTAAAAGCCTCCACCTTTCAAGGCTTCAATAGTTTCAAATTATTGAAGGTTGTTTCCAAAAAATGGCAAGTACCAGGCTGAAATTTGGGAGGAGCCTTTGTGGCTTTTGTAATTACAGGGTATTGGCGGGAGTATTGAGGGCCTTGAATGGATCCTCTACCCCTGGCAAAAAATAGGAGAGGGGGAAGCCCCAAAATAAGCTTCAGGGATTAGTGGCTTTGGCTTGGGCTATTCGGGGGGTCTTCTGGCTCCCAGGGGCTTTACTAATGGGTTTTCAATTTATAGGAGGAGTTCCCTTCTTAGGTCTGTGAAGGGGGGAGAAAAAAAATTAGCTGTTTTTGTGGGCCCCACAGAGGGGGCAAGGGGGGGGAGGGGGTGCATTTGGGCTTCTGCCTGTTACAGGGGGGGCTACAGAATGTTTTGGGCTTTGGTTAGTTTGGGGACAGGGTATTAAATTCCAGGGTTTTACAGGGCTTCTACCCCAATTCACCATGGTATACATTTGGCATTGTTCTATCCATTCTGTTTTTACGTTCTTCTTTCTATCTCTTTTTTTCCAGTGGGAACCCTGTTAAGTTTTCCAACCCACCCCCCTAGGGGAACTTTTTTCCCTTCCTTTAGTTAAGTTTATTTACCTTTCAGGGTATTTTCTAATTGTTTTTGTTGGTTGTGGGATGGTATATGCATCCAGGATTGCTTTTACCTATTTCTCTTCTTTCTGTATAGTTTTGCACCCAAGTGGTGTTATAGGAATTGGACCCATAGGGAATTTTTCTTGGTTTAATTTTTGTATCCTTGCTACCCATTTGGCCGAAATTCATTTATGTAAGGTCTTATTAGGGTTTTGCCCCCCCATGGTGGGAGTCTTTTGGGGTTTTTTTTTTATGGACACAAATTATCATGTTAATACTGCAAGGATTAAGGGGGAACAAGCTTTACCTTTATCTTCTTTTCCCAACAAGTTTTTGGAAGCTGGCCTATTTTTTCTTTCTTTTCTTGGGGTGGTCCTGCGGGGGCATTGGGCTAGTTTATTAACTTCCAGTTTTTTTACTATTGTCAAAAAAAAACAGGGGGGGGGGGAAGTTGGGGGTGGGGGAAATGGGTCTGGTGGCCTTGCAGGGGGGAAAAGGGGCAGTTTAAGGGTGGGGGGTACCAAGGGCCTTGCAGTGAGGGTGAGAAGTTAGGGGGGGGTCTTATATTAGGCTTTTAGTATGGTTTTGGAAGGGGGGATGATCCTTCTTTATTTTCCCACCTTTGTGGAGGGGAGTTTTTTTTAATCCCCAGGGGGAAATAAGGGGTGTTGGATTTTTTTTGTTGGCAAATATCTTTTTTTTTTGCTTGCATCCAATTTGGATTCTGGGACTTATTGTGATTTTTTATTCTTCTCAATTTGGGGCTTGGTGGATGTATTCAGGTTTATTTTGATTTGCGGGGATATTTGTACCCATTCCTTGCATGTTCCTGGATAATATTTTTCCTTCTTGGTCTTGGGTTGTATGATTCTTTTGGGATGTACTGCTGGAGCCGATTTGCTTGGGGATTTTTGTTGGTGAGGGGTTAGGGCCCGGGACCTTCCGGGATTCGGGGCCTCTAAAAACGGGCAGTTCTGGGGGGGGGACATCGCTTGGGAGGGTGCCCAGATTGAGGAAGGGTTGTTTAGGCTGGGGCTGTGGGGGTTAGGGGGGGACCCACCACACACCCATTTGCATGGGAAATTTTTTCCCATTTGCACAGGGGAGGTTTCTCAATGGTTTTTAGTTAATAAAAAAATTATTTTTAGGGGCTTCTGTGTTATTTACATATTTCTACAAATATTATCATTCTGTGTATTTGTTTATTTGTGGTGTTTTTATTTTGAAAGGCATAATAAATATTTTGAGATAAAAACACCCAACTAAATATTAGGACAGTTTGGTCAAGTGGGGACTATTTATTATTCACTCATTAAAAAAATATGCAATTTGTATGATGGGAAATAAAGTTTTTGAACCCACTTATAGCAGAAATTAAAAAAAAGTCTTAATATTCCATATTTTTCAGTTTGTTTAAAAATTGATTTTTCATGGGGTATTCTCTTTTTCGATATTTCTTTTAGTGGAAATAATGGTTTTAGGGGGTCCTGCTTTCACTTGTTTTAGTGCGTTGATCAAGGGGGTACTCTTAAGAGGTGACCCCAATTTGGTTACTGTAGTGGGTTTAATAGGCCCCCCCACTAAAACTTCCTTGGTTTTCACAAGGTCCTGGGTTTTCTACTAGCTTTTAGGGTAAAAAAACCCTGGCCAATTTAATCTTTTTCCCTGGGCTCCAGGGCTTCCTCCAATTCTGTAACTATATTAGTAATGTCTGTCTGGGGGATATTTTGGAAGATGCCATGTTAGTAATAACTTTATTAAGTACTGATACATTACTGATCTAATTTTTTTTAATTTTTCTGGATGGCACACCCACAAAAGGCTAAAATTAAGAAATACAAAATTGGATGAGATGTGAAGGCCCTGGCCAAGTAAGCTCAGTTTGCTTACAACTCGTCTTATTACGTCCAAGGGGTGGCCGTTTCAATTTTTCTTGCTCAGGGGACTACAGAATAAAGGAATTTCATACAATGGAATGTAAAAGTAGTGGGAAACAAACCAAATCTATGGTTTTGGTTTTTCTCTCTTCTTCTCTCAAAAATCAATTTATTAAAAAATTTTAAAAAAAAATAAATGGAGAGATAACCATGTGGGGGACGGACAACAATTTGACGGTAAATTTAAAAAAAAATAAAATTTTAAGGATTTTTAGTTTTTCGGTTTTTACAGAATAATTTGAAGGTTAAGTACAGAGTTCCCAATTAATCCACTCCCCTATTATTTTTTCCATGATTAAAACATCCTGTGATGTAAGCAATTATTTAACGGACCCCAACGGATGTAGGGGGGGCAACTTTTTTCGACATGGATTAGTACAAATTTGTGGAAAGTGGGCATTTTTTTTCTTCATGCAGGTTTTTTTTTCAAATACTTTTTAAATTCTGTAAATTTCTGTAACCCACCTTACCAAGAAAACAAACTCAGACACATAAAAAAATTCTGTATGTAAATGTTTGGTAAAATTGCTTAAAATTTTTAATGTTTGGGTATTAAAAGCACTGGCCACATTACTGTACTCCTGTTAGGGATATTTTAATTAAGGTTTTCATTAAAAAAAAGGTATAATTAAAGTGGGGAAAGGCTTATTTTTTAATGTTGCGTTAATTTACTTCCACATTTTTATTAGTAAAGTTGCAAATTGAAAGCATTGGTAAAAGGGAGGGAAAAATAAAGCTGAAATTAATTTAAAAATAGATAAATACTTTCATAATTTTTAAGATTGAAATAAATTTTCTTTATATTATAAAGTAATTTAAAAAACTTAACATAAGGGCAATATGGGTAGATATAAATTTTTGAAAGGAATGGAATTTTTAACCTAAAGTATTTCTTTATTTATTTAGGTGAATAATTATTTATAAAATAATACAATAACAAAAAAGATATTTTTTTCTGCGTTATTAAAGAAATAATGAGGGTTAAAGGGAGGTACATTTGTTAGGGTAATGTTCGCAAAAAGAGGGGGCTGGGTTATCTTCAAGGGGGGGGCCATGCAACATTTAAAAATCTCCAGTTTTTCCGTTTAGGTACTAAGTTTCCATGTGGAGAATTGGGGAGAATTTTAATATTTAAATTAATTAAAATGAAATAAAAAATAATTAAAATTTACAATTCCTTAGTTTTGCACTACATTTCCTTGTACACTCAATTAGGTTCTCATTGTGGGTTCAAGGTTAATTATCTGTTTACTGGAAAGCATATTTTAGGGGTACCCCCCATAGTAGGGGGGACCATTTCCCAATTCACTGCCAAAAATGGGCTTCTACTGAACAGTGACGTGCTCACCCAGGTAGCAAACAGGGGGGAGGGGGACTGTTTATCAACGGAATTTATCTTAACTTAATTGGAGGGGTTCTTAACCCAACATCTTTATCTTAAATTCTTTTTTGTTAAATACTTGCAAAAAAGGAAAAATGCAAAGGGATAAAAAGGGGATGGGTTTAAGCGATCCTTTTCTGAAAATTGGTTTAAAGGGGGTGAAAAGGGAGAGGGGGGTATGGGCTAAATTCTTTCACATCAAGGGGACAAATGGGCCACCAAGAAATGAAAAAAAAATTTGCTTTTTTGGAGGGTTCCTCAAAAAGCCATTTGCTGTTTTAAATTTTCCCAAATCGTGGCAGTGGGGCGCGGGCGGCAGGTGGGGGGGCCATTTGGGCCAGGGGACTTCCTTCTTCGAGGGATACATTTTCATCACTAGGTACTGGGAGGGGGGGGTTCCCCATGTGGGGGGGGGGCACTTCGCACTGGGTAGGGGGGAAAAAAACTTTTCCACATTATTGGGGGCTGGGGCTTGGGGTGCTGCCCAGTGAAAAAAGGGAAATTTTCATTGTTAGCCCAGGCTTTGAATCTTTACCCTGTTTGAAGGGATATTAAAAAAAACAATGCTTAACCTGGATGATTTCGTTTAATATCATAAACCAGTGT
>JAJQQW010001325.1:0-13231 GCA_025583905.1 Ia io | reverse complement strand
TGTGGCCTCTGGGGGTGTGCCATAAGACCCTGGCGGCCACTCTGTGTGCTGCCTGGGGTCCCTGTAAGACCCAGCCTGAGCACCTGGGCTGGGGCGTGACCCAAACCGCTGCTTTGTGCAGGAGCCTTTGCAAGCGGTGTGGGGGGCCATGGCCCCCAGCCAGGCACCCAGGACTGGGGCTTCCGGCTGCTCTGGGGTGTGCCGAGACCCTGGCGGCCATGCTGTGTGCTGTCGGGGGTCCTGCAAGCCACCAAGCCTGAGGCCCATGGTCAAGGTTGGCTGCTGTGGCCTTCCCAAGCCGTTGCAAAAGGCTCCTGCACAAAGTGGAGGTTTTGGGGGCCACGACACCGACCAGGCGCCCAGGACCAGGGGCTGCTGCTGGCCTCCTGGGTTTGCCCGGAGGACCTGGGGTGGCCACTGTCTGCGTTGCTGCCCAGGGTCCCTGCAAGCCTTCAAGCCTGGGGCCCATGGTGGATGGCAGCTGGCTTGGGGCATATTTGGAGCGGGGATGTTCCCACCCTCGCCAAGAGGCGTTCCAAGCTCCAGCACCAAGTGGCAAGATTGTGTCATGCCCCATAGACCTAGCGCCCTCCACAGGGAGATGGGCTGCTGGCCTCTGGGTGTGCGGGAGTACCCCGGCAGCCACACAGGTGGCAGGGACACTGGCCCCTAGCCCAGTGGACACAACCCAGGGGCTGCATGAGCTGCAGAGGATACCACCTTTTTTAAAATTGTTTTTGATTTTTTTTTTTTTTTTTTTTTACAGAGAAGAGGGGAGAGGGATACAGTCAGAATTATCTAATGTGAGAGGGAAACATCCATTAGCTGCCTCCTGCACATCACTCCCCAATGAGGTTATGCCTCCAACCAAGGTACATGCCCCTTACAGGAATTAAACCTGGGACCCTTCAGTCTGCAGGCCCTTGGTCTAATCATATGAGCCAATCCAGTTTGAGAGTTAAATACCTTTGCTGAAATCATTGGCTAAGCTCCCCTGTAGGCCACCATTTGCAGTATTTGGTAATTTTGGGTCTATAAGAATCCAAAATGGTATTCTAGGTTTTCACCACTCTCTCTTGAAGGAATAAAATGTAGGTCCTTGAGGGGTTCCCAGATTGGAGAGACTGCAGGCTGGGCTGAGGGCAAACACCCCCGTACCCCCTGCTCCCGCACATGCATGAATTTTCATGGCACGGGCCTCTAGCTTGTTTATATGTTTTTGTAAGGGTCTGTCCAGATCTCGGCGGCATTATTTTAACTGAATGATTTATTCTTTTATTTTGGATTTCTAGTGGTCTGCATACAACATTTCTTCTGTGTTGTTGACTATTTTCTCAGATATGGGCTTGCCTATTCATTTCCTAATGGGTTATTTTGATGGACATAATTAAAAGTTATTAAATAAAAACCCAGTTTATCAGTATGTTTTTATCAAGTTTTATGAAATCTTTGAGCATCCCTCAAAGCTGTAAAGATTTCGTTCTGTTTTCTTCTACGGTATTTTATAGATTTTGTTTATATTTAGGTCAATTTTTATGTGTACACATGGCATATTTTCTTTTGGTAACAGCTTTATTGAGATGCTAGTGGGCCCCCCTGGTGCACGAATATTCGCTGCACATAAAAAAGGGAAAAGTAATTAGAGAAATATTTGACATATAGTTATTTGCCTTTTCTCTATAATAGAAGTGTCAAAGATGAAATTAAATTAGTAAATGTTTATGAAAGTATCTTGCCTCCGTCAGGAGTCTGGGAGTGTTGTTGGGACCTCAGAAGTCAAAGTCCCCGCCCTACCTGCACACTCCTCGAAATGGGCACGAGACCCAGACTGGCCGGCCCCACCCCCGTCAAGCCCCACCAGGCAGGGGGGAGGGTGTGCTAGCTTTAGTGTCCCCTGGCCTGGCACCAGGCTGGGTTTGCAGCCTTAGGTACCTGGTCAGTTGTGGGGCGGGGGGTCCGCACAGCCTCAGGTCCCCTGGCTGGTGCAAGGACAGGGGGCAGGGGGGGGGGGGGGAGCTCGGGGCCTCCATCAGCCCCGCTGGGTGAGGGGGACGCAGCCTCAGGTCCCCTTGTCAAGCCCCTACCAAGAGGTGGGCAGCCTCCAAGTCCCCCAGTGCATGCCAGGTCATGGGTTGCAGCCATAGGTCCACGGGCCTTGAGGTCCGCCCTGGTCAAGCCCCGGAGCTGGGTGGGGGCATGGGCCTGAGGTTCCCCGGGCCTGGTGCTAGGGTGTTGGGGGCATGGCCTTGAAGTTCCTGGCTGGTGCCAGGGTGTGGGGGAAGTGGCTGAGGTTCACCCCATCAAGCCCTGCCGGGTTGGGGGGGTTGCGCAGCCTGAGGTTCCCTGGCCCAATGCCGGGGTCAGGGGAGCTCCTTGAGGTCCCCTGTAAAGCCCTGCCAGGGTGGGAGATGTGGCCTGAGATCCCCTGTCAAAAGGACCCACGGATGGGGAGCACAGCCTTAGCCCCCTTCAGCTCTCCTCTGCCACGGTGGGGTGGGGTGCGCCTCAGGGCCCCTGTCAACCCCGCCTGGTGGGGGGGTGAAAGCCTCGTGCCCCTGCCAAACTGCCTTCTTTTTGGTGGGGACGCAGCCTCAGGTCCTGCTGATTGCCCATATTAAGTATCATTATGGGAACTCAGCCTCTGCTTGGGTGCAGCCATCTTGTGTTATGAAACTCCTGGCTTCTTCTGTGGGCGCAGCCATCATGTTACAGAAACCCCACCTCTGCTCGTGGATACCACATCTTTGTGACAGTCAATCTTGCATTATGCCCTCTTTATTAAATTCGATTAGTCTCATGCCACAAGATCACCCATTTAAAGTGTACCAGACCATGGTGACTTAGTATTGTGATGGTTAATTTCAAGTGTTACTCAAACTGGCTAAAGGGACCACCCAGAGAGCTGGCAAAACACTATTTCTGGGGTGTGTCTATGAGGGTGTTTCTGGAAGAAGCTTACACTTGAATCAGTGGACTGTTAAATAAAGCCAACCACCCTCCCCCAATGAGGGGGGGCATAATCCTCAACCCTGGGGGCTGGAATGGAGCCAAAGGGGGAGATGGGTAAATTTGGCTTCTTTGCTGTGAGTCATCAAATGCCATGTAAACATTCTCCTGTGTTGGCCCTCTGCTTCTATGGTTATCAGGCCTTTGGGGACTCAGTTGGACTTACACACCAGCCTTCTGGCTCTCCAACTTGATAGATGCATATCATGGATAACCTGTGCCTTATAATAAAATCTCCATTTTGTATATTTCTTCATATTATCTTCTTGGTTCTAATCCTTGGAGAACCACTGACCTAACACAAGCATATTCATAGAGTTGTGCAACTCACTACCCACGAACCCAATTTCATCTATTTTGATCACCCAAAAAAGAAACCCAGTATCTTTTAGCCATCACTCTGTTTCCCCTTTGCCCAGCCCTAGGAACCATTTGTCTATTTCTCTCTCTATTGATTTGCTTATTCCAGACAACCTATATAATAAAAAGCCTAATATGAAATTGGATCCCCTTTGACAGGAGTTTGATCACTTGTTATGAGGCGCTGATCACAGGCGGTGGCACAGAACATGGTGGGTCATCGGTGGACCCAGTGGCTGGAAGCAGGCAGCAGTGGAGGTGCTGCCAGCCCCAATGGGCTTCCAGGTGAGCCGGGCCACAGCCGCCAGAATGAAGGGGTTGGTCGGGTTTTTTTTTTGGGCTCCCCATGGGTTCACGCAGGAGCCAGTCTACAAGGCCAGCCGGAAGAGAGTGCACTTGCCCACCTGGGCTTCAGTGTGGCAGATGCTGGAGTGGCCAGAAGGCCCACACTGCTCCCTGTAAGCTGTGGCATCTGGTCATGCTCACTGCATCTCCGCATGGGACTTGGGCACCATGATCATCAGGGCAGAGGGGTGTGCACGGGGGGCCTGGGGGCCCAGGTGCTGCCTCAGGTCCAGAGGTTAGCTTGGACCTGCCCTTCACGCCAGGACATTGGGTGCTTCGATCACCTCCCAGGCCTAGGACCACACTTGTGCATGAATTTCGTCCACTAGCCTCTAGTTTTTTACTAATTGGACACATGCCCAACATGTGGATCTTTTCGTGACTGAGTCCTTTCATTAGCATAATGTGTTTGATGGTAATCCATATTGTAATATCATTTGGTATGGTGTGAGTATAATTCCATTGTTATGGTTGTTGCCACATATTTATTTCCCATTTTCTCACCAAGTATATGACATTTGGGTTGTATCCATTTGGGCTATTATAATATTGATATCTATGAAAATCATGTACAAAATTTTATTGTGATATATTTAAAAACATATTTTATTTGATTCTTTTCAGAGGGAAGAGAGGAGGAAGTAGTTAAGAAACATCAATGAGAGAGAAAACATTGATCAGCTGCCTCATGCCACACTCTCTACGGGGTGTGTGCCTGCAAAAACCAAAGGTTACGTGCCATTGACTGGAATTGAACCATGGTGACTTGTGTACAACCAGGGCCAATGCTCTATGCACTGAGCCAAGCTGGTTAGGGCTGGATATGTTATTTTATTTTCTATTAGGTACACTTCAAAAAAGTGGATGCTGGGTCATTACTTTTATGCTTAAACATTGAGGACTGCCAAACTGTATTCCAAAGCTGCTAGATAATTTTATAATCCATGGCAATGTATGGAGGGTCTCAATTTCTCCATACTCTTCCCAACCACTTGGCTATTATCTTTTTTATTATGGCCAGGCTAAGGCATTTCTTTAATGGCAAATGATTTTGAGTTATCTTTTCATATGATTTATTGGTCATTTGTGTCTTCTTGTTTGGAGAGAAAATCTTTAAGATCCTTTGCCCTTTTTTCTTGGGTTGCTTTTTGTTATTTGCATTGAAACATTTTCTTTAAAATATCTAGATAAAAGTCCCAGGTTTCATTTTTTTACTAAAACAACTTTTTAGATGTTTCCAGAACCATTCATGGAAAAAAAATTTCCTTTCTCCACTGATTTACCTTGCACCTTTATCAAAAGACACCAATTGGACCATAGTTTGTGAATATACATTTGGACCCTAAATTTCTGTTACATTGAATCTGTTTGCCTATCAGTTTGAATTGAAGTATTTCCCCCCCCCTAATTTCCCTGTGATTTTTTTGACCCAATGGGTTATTTAAAAATGTATTGCTTAATTTCTCAATATCTGTCATTTCAGTATATAATTTCTATTGTTGACTTCTAATTTTATTTCATTGTGTCAAGAAGATATGATTACATGATTTCAAAACACTAACATTTACCGTTGTTTTCAGTCAGTCTGTATGGATGGTCTTGGTTAATGTTCCATGTGCACTTGAAAAGGAAATATATTTGATAATGAAAGGAAGAGGGAGTATGTAAAGTACTTTCAGCTCATTCTATAAGATCAGCATTTACCTTACTTGAAAAACAGAAAAAAAGTTTTGCAAAATAATTAAAAGGTATAGATCCCTCATATATATAGATGCAAAATTTGTTGTAAACAAAATTTACAATCTTGAATCCAAAAAATATATTAAAAATATTATATTGTGTCATGACCAACTTGGGTGGTGTTTATTCCAAAAATGCGAGTTGGCTTTATATTTGAATGTCAATCAATATAATTATTTATATTAACAAAAGTAAATTATCTCATAGGGGGGAAATCATTTAACAAAAATCTAACATCCATTATGATAAAAGCTTCAACAAACTAAGAAAAGAAAGGAGATTTTTCAAACCTTATTAATGGACATCTATGAAAAACCCCACAGGTGTATATACTTGATGGTGAATGACTCATTTCAATAAGAAGCGGAACATAAGACTGACAGGAATCTGCTCTCATTACGTTTTATTAAACACTAGAGGCCACAGTGCATGGACAATCGAGCATTGGCGCGGGGGATGGGGGGCATCCCTCAGCCTGGGCCTGCCACCTCTCGCAGTCTGGGACCCCTCAGGGGATGTCCGCTGACTGGCTTAGGCCTTGGGGAGCAGGGGCCTAAGCCTGAAGGCAGACATCCCCTGAGGGTCGACCTTAGCACTGCCTTGGAGGTGGGGAGAGGCTCCTGCCATGTGCTGGCTTGCCAACTGTGAAACCCGCCAGCTGTGGTGAGTGCGTGGAGTGGGGCAGGAGCCTCTCCCACTTCTAGGCAGTGCTAAGAGCAGCAAGCCCAGCCTTTGGATGATGGTTGCTCCCCCTGTGGGAGTGCACTGACCACAGGGACAAACTCCTGTGTTGAGTGGTCTGCCCCCTGGTGGTCAGTGCATGTCATAGTGACTCGTTGTTCCACTATTCAGTCAATTTGCATATTGCCCTTTTATTATATAGGATTGCACGTTCTTGAAAATTGGTCATTTCACTTAGGCGCAAAGAAAAAACATTAGAAGAACAATCAGATTGAAAATTGAAGTGATGTGTAGATGGACACTCAATTGTCTATGTGGAAAAACTCCAATGGAATTCACTGAAAAATGATACTAGAATTGGGATTTAGCAAGGTTAAAGGCACAAATTATTCAATATGCAAATCGGTCTTTGTATGTCTATAATGACTAGCAACTAAACAATTGAAATTAAACTTAAGCCTGGCCTGAGTGGTCAGTTTGAGAATTGTCGTATGAACCAGGAGGTCTGTGTTTGATTCTCCGGTCAAGGGGGCAAATGCCTGGTTGCAGGCTCAGTTACACACACCTACAATGTGGGGTGTGTAGGAGGCAGCCAATCCAATGATTCTTCTCTCATCATTGATGTTTCTATCTCACTCTTCCTTTCTTCTGAGATAAATAAAAAATATATTTTTTAAAAAATTTAAACTTAAAACAGTACCATTGACAATTGCTTAAAAATAGACTATTGTGAAATATGTGAAAACTTCAAACATGATACGGTAAACATTGTAAAGAGAGATTAAAGAATAAATGAGTGATATACCTTATTTATGTTTTTAAAATGGACATAATATTTCAAAATGTTTTTTATCTTTTACCTATATTAATCATTTTTAATCCATATAAAGTCCCAGTACACTTTCTATAGAAACTGGGAAAGTTGACTTAAAATTCACATGGAAATTTGAATTACTTGTATAGTCTAAAACAACTTTAGAAAGATTTAAAATTAGTATAAAACGAAACAAAGTAAAATATAGGGTTATGGTTTTTGGTAAATTTATATTTCCAGTTAGAAACCCAGAATAAAAAGGACTTAAAGAAAAATATAAAAAACCCACCCCCAACCTCTATATTAAAACCCACTGGATTTTTTGGACAAGAGCTGTAAAGGGGCCAAGAATAGGCTTTCTCAACATATTTGATGTTAGCTGATAAAATAAAATTTGTGGGAATATTATATAAAATTATTTATATCTGAAAGTTTTTGGAGTATATTTTTTCCCTTTAATATTATTAAAAATAAAGAAATGAAAGTTTCCTTTTTCCATTTCACTTAGGGGAAAAAGGGGGGATAGGTGTGGGCAGTTGGGAAAAAGTGTTAAATTTGTAATAAATACCCGCAGATTTTGCCAATCTACTTCGATAAAAAAAAGGTATTTATTGTTATTTTTTTTCACATGTCTTAATATTAAAATTATGTTTAAGTTATATATTTTTTTGGCTACTGGTGGTGTATTTATGTCTATTAAAGGTTTCTTTTTGGTAAAGGATGGGGGGAGGTGGGACCAATGTGTTAAATCCTTTCTACCAACCATTTATTCGGATTTTTTGGTATGCAACTTGCTTGTCATTAATTATGGAGGGAGAGAGGGTGTTTTAAAATTTTTCAAAACTCAGATCTGTGAAATTTTAAATTTTTTTCTCCCTTTGGTTTCTTTTTAATTTCTGCTTGATTTGGTATTTGGGGGGGGGAAAAGTTTTTGTTGTTAGGATTTAATGACATATTTGAAAATTTTTGTGTCTCTTAAAAAATTGAATTTTGAGAGAGAGAAAAAAAAAAATATTTCTCTTGGGTTGTTTCCCACTTTATTATTGGCATTTAAATTGGTTTGTTTCCTTTCTAAGTGATTTCCCCCCCCCCGACCCAGGGATCAAAACAAAAAATACCCATAAACCTTGGTAGTATCCAGGGATTGGACTCTGCCCAAACTTTGATCTATTTAGGGCCAGGGAGCAGGAAAATTTTTTATGGTTTCTTGATGATTCCTTGAAATCTTAATTATTATTTTTTTTATAAAAATTAATTTAAGCATTTTTTTATTTTTTCTGGGAAATAAACTTCCTTCATAATGAAAGTCTTACTTTTGTTTCTAAAAAATTAATTGTAACCACATAACACAGGGCTTCCAACTGGTTTTTTTACATGGTATAATTTTATGTTTCATCATTTTTTTAATTCCTTGTCTGTCTTTTTTATGTTTTTAATACGGTGTAATCCTCTTTCTATAAAAAATAACTTTATGGGATGGTTTCTTCTTTTTTATCTTTAAAGCCCATTTTTTTCAAAAAAAAGCTCTTGCACTTTCTTTAAATTGGCTTGTTTAATTTACCCTTTATTTTTCAATTTTTCCTATTTGTTTCTTAAAATGTTCCTCTGTCTTTTTTTTTTTTTTTCTTTTACTTTTCACCTGATCTCCCCCACACCCCCCACATAATTAATTTTTTTATCTCACCATTGGTAAACCAGGTACTCTTGATGGGCCCCTCCACAGCCAAAAGTGCTTTGCATTTTTTCCTTTTTCCTTTCCTGTGTGCTGGTGTGTGTCTTTTTTCTTTTATCATATTTTTACCTTTCCTTTTCACATGTTAAAAACCCCCAGTGACATTTATTGACCTTTTTATTTTTAAAATTGGTTCAGTTGGACTTTTAAAATCAATTTAACACCAAGCTGGGGAAAGATAGTCCTTTTTAAAAAAAAAAATGTTGTTTATTGTTGTAAGTTTATTCATATGTACCCTTTCCCCCCCCCCATCCACCTTTCTTATTAGCCTGCCCCCTCCCTATACCCAGGACGTCACCACACTATTGGCTGTGTCCTTGGGTTAATGCCATATAAGTTCTTTGGTTAGTTCTCTTCCCACCCACTCACACTGTGCCTCCCTCAGAGATTCAACAGTCGGTTCCATGTTTCTATGCCTCTGCGATCTATTGTTTTCATCAGTTTTTTTGTTCTTCTTGATTTCCCCAAACATTTGAGTGAGATCATATGGATACTTGTATTTCTCTGACTGGCTTATTTTGCTTGACATAATACTCTGCTAGGTCCTCCATGCTGTCTCGAGGTTAAGTGATTCTTCCTTTTTTACTGCCCTGCCCCATAGTATTCCATGCTATGCCTAAATGTAACACAGACTTTTTTATACTTCATCTACAATAGCATTTGGGTTGATTTCCAGGATCTTAGCTCATTGTAAATAACATCTGCCTATGAACATAGAGGTGCATGCATTCTTTCTGATTGGTGCCTCTGGATTATTAGGATATATTCTAGAAGTGGGAGCCTGGGTCAAATGACAGTTCCATATTTAATTTTTTGTGGGAAACTCCCTACTGTTGTCCACAGTGGCGCTACCACTCTGCATTCCCACCAGCACTGCATAGCATTCCTTTTTCTCTCCACACCTCGCCGCACTTGTATTTGTTGTTTGTTGGTCGGTAGCCATTCTGACAGGGTGAGGTGATTCAAGCAGTTTTTTATCAACCCCAGTATAGTTAGTTTTTCCAGTTTTCTTTGTTCCTTTCTTTAGATTCTAATTTTTATCTTGTATTTTCCTTCACCCTGAGACATTTCTTCACTTTTCTTGTAGTCTGGGGTCTGCTGGGTGGCAAAACTCAAGTTTTGATATTTGCAAAATGTTCACATTTGGCTTTTCATTTAAAATATGTTTTAAAACTGGATACAGAATATATAAATTGATAGCTTTTCTTTTTTTCTGTCAGCACTTCATCGTAGATGCTTTGTCTTCTGGCCTCTGGGTTGTTATGATGATAAGTTCAGCAATACTTCTTTTCACTGGGGTTCCCTGTATGCAGTGTGACTTTCTCCTGTTTTCTTTTAAGAGTTTTTTCTTTATCTCTGTTAAGTCAGAGAACTGATGGATAGACTGGTGATTTGATTTTCCTTTGCTAGTAAGTCAGCGATGTTGGTCCATGTCACAGTTTTGTTTACTGGCAGAAGATGAGATAGCTTTATGACTAATGTGGCAAAGCAGAGTAACCTGCCACAAAGGTTATGACTCCAATCCCCACAGCGCGTAATATGACTGGAGGCCAGATGGGTACCTGCACAGATAGTGGTAGCATGTACAACAGAGGAAACCCCAATTTTGGGAGGCCCTAGTCTTACATAGGAAAATTAAGAAACGCATCCATCTCGCCTGGATCTGGCCAGGAAAATGATTGAGGTATCTCGTCATAACAGGGATTGGGGGTGGGGGGGGAATAAAGAAGGGTGTGGGCTAGAAGGGGTCATGGGAGGGAAAAGGGGGACATTTGTAATACTCTTCAACAATAAAGATTTAAAACATATATTAAAAATGAAGACCAGAATTTTGCCTCCTTGGTAGCAAATATTATCTATATCCACTTGTATGTTTGTTTTTAAAATAATGGACAATTCGTATTTCTGCGGACATTCCCTATCTCGTCACCCATTATGTTCATCTTTTGCTGTCAGGTTTTTTATACATCCTTCTATCATACCTTTCATTTTTTAGTTCTTTATCACTATGATTCCAATGTCTTGTCTACAGGTGTGGTTATATGCGATATATGAAATATATATTTGGTCTTTGACCCGGGTCCTGACGCAGAGCCTCCTAAAAACCCTTGTAAGTTCCTGATGTGAATGGGGTGGGTGCGTGTTAGGAACATCTTTTGTCCTAATGTTTGGGTTGGCCGTATAGGGAACGCTAAGTGCATAATATACACTGCTAGATTGCAGGGTTCCTGTTATTTTCCTCTGGGGAGTGTTCAATGGTTCCAAGCCGGAAGTTAAATGATGGGAGCCCGACCTTGGACCTTGCAGTGGTATCGTTTTAGGTTTGGGATTAGACTTCTTTGGTTTTGTCCTTAAGTCTAGGGACAGTGATTATTCCGAGATGTAAGTCTTTACTCTCTTAAAGTGTGACCATTCTGAAGTTTCAGAGGACAACCCAAAGAGTTACCACAAGACTCCTCTTATATAACGGCAGAATTTGAAACCCCAATCTCCCAGCAGCAGGCAATTCACTGCCCTCAAATGCCTGCCTAGACTACAGTTTTCCTTTGGGTGGTTTAGACTCTCATGCCTACCTGTGTGTTCACTCAGGAAGGAAAGAGTGAGGATCCAGGAGGTCAGTGTGAGGTGGGATGGAGGGCTCCCTCAGCCTGCTGGCCCCTCCCTTCCAGGACGTTTTCCATCAGGGAACCCCTTACCTTGGCATCCATGCCTGCCCACCTTACCCTGCCAGGATGCTCAATCTTTTGCGATTATTTGAGCTCCTCCTACACCACAAATGTCACGTCTAGTGCCTCACATGCATAAGTAGGTGCAAAATTAATGCTTGTAGAGGAAACAGATGAATTGCTTAACAAGTAATAGGGTTTCTGACCTGAGCATCTGGGGACCCCCCCCCCCGACCCGCGCCCCCCAAATCTTACAAAGGTTCGAGCGGCAGAGCTTCACAGGCTGACAGAGCAAAGGCCTTCTGTGTACTGACTGTCCTGAATGACTCGCTTGGGTACCGCATTGGATGGGGCGCGGGAGGTGTTGAGGGAGCACGCAGGGCGGGAGGGACCGGAGCCCGCCAGGACCCAGGACCAGCCCAAGCCAGACCCCGCGCCCTGCAGTCAGACCCAAGTTCGCACGGCCCTTACACCCCTGGCTGCCTCCCCGCACCCGCCGCACGCCCATATCTCAAGTCTGGCTTCCCGTCCCTCTACACCTCCCCGCCCCCGGCCACCCCCGCCGCTGCCGCCGGGAAAGCCGGTACCTCCCATCGAGTGCACCCTTGGAGCTGGACCCGCCCAGCCCACGAGGCCTCCGCCCGCAGCACTCTCGCTGCCCTCTAGATACTTGGACACCTGAGCACCTGGGCACGCTGGCCATGGGACGCCCGGGCCGGCGGGCCGGGCGGAGCAGGAGCCCGGCGGGAGATGGGTAAGGGCCTTGGGGAGGACAGGCTGGGGGTCCCGCCCGCTCCCGAAGGGGACTGTGTGCGCTGACGCCAGAGAGCCAGACGGTAGGCATCTGTTGCGGCGGGGCAGGACGCGGGGAGGGCATGGGGCCGGAAGCAGGAAGAGCCGAAGAGGTGCAGGGCAGTGTGAATAGCGAGTGGGCCCCACCTTCAGAATCATTAACCTCGGTCGAGTGCGCCGAGACAGGTCGAACAGCACGGGGACACGGCAGAGCGCCAACTGGGGAAAGCCTGCGGGCCTGGGTAGCCGGCACCTGCCTCCTACAGCTGGGCGGGTAGATCAGGGACTGAGCTGAGCCAGCAGTCACCCTGGCCTGCTGTTAGAACTAGGAAACCCTGAGGGACTTTCTCCATCTCCGTTCCCTCTATTGCCTTATTCTGCGATGTCCCGTGCTCCTGGCCATCCTGGCGCCCAATGACCAGGCCAGCCCTCCCTCTGAGGCCCCCTGCCTGGTGGGAGCCTTGCTCCCTGAAGGCAGCCCCCAGGAGAGATCTGGGTGGGAGCGAATAAGCCTCAACTCTCCATTAGCCTTCTGGGCATGCATCTTGGCCAGAGACACTGGAGAATTCCTGGGAAGGTAAACAGCATCTGCTTTGCCTGTTAAAACTCACAACCCTCATCCAGGGGCCCCTTCCGGGCCCTAGAGCTGAGTCTAGCTGGTCTTTGGCAGCGAGGACCACATGGCACAGTGACTTGATTTCCTGCTGCTTTCTCCAGGTGCCCCCCAAGATGGATTTTGCTTGCTCTATGTCAGTGAACTTACCCAGACCCCTGTGCCAGGACCTGCATATTGTCTATACGAGTCAAAGAGGACATAGTGTCAGCTGCCGTAAACCTCATTAGCCCTGGCTTCTCTCCGTAGGCCATAGCTGATTGAATGTTAAATTAGCAACTAATTGGGTGTTTGTTAGCCCCTCAATGTACATAAGAAACACTCAAAGATTCAAGTGTAGGAGTGGAGGTGGTTGATTCATTCTTTTCTTCTCCACCCCAAGACATGGCCCTTTCTTCTGTGTGGAGGGTATGAAAGAAGAGCGCAGTCATTCATTCATTCAACAAATATTGACTGCAAAAATGCAGCGGACCCATGATTTT